>CM076989.1:142653300-143135800 GCA_039090855.1 Macrothele yani
GATGCGGAAATCGTTCACTCTAGTGCCAACTAACGACCCAAACGGATCCAGTTCGACATCGATTCGCGAGAGTCGTTCTTTGCAGAGACAATTTATCAGGAAAGTCAACAAAGGACTCATACGGATCCGGCTCAGGACAGGTTCGCGAGCAATCCAAAAGACTTCCTGTTAATGATTCCCTGAGGAAACTATTCACCGAAAGCGTTGACGAACGAATCAATGAGTACAAGTTATGTTAGTGATTCAAAACAAAAGGATGTATATTATTTCAAAAAGAATTAGTTTGGCTATCGCTACCACAGGACAAAGCGTCAATATCTCACCCAGGAAGTCTGAGGTCAAGTGTCGTAATCGCCGAGGCGTGCAGAGAGCTGTTCAATGCCTTGGAACATTCCCAGAGCTTTCTATAATTTTCCAATTGTGACGTGTCGGAGCTCTAAAAACTTTCGGATCTCTAGGGTTTTCGTTTTTGGAATTGCTGAATAAGGAATGCAGGAAATAGGATTGTATCAGATTTCATTAACCCGTTCTGAGTGGTATTATACTGATTTCCAGTGCTCCCACTTACAGTAATTTTCAGCATATAGAATATAAACCCATTAATTTTAAATATAGTGGGAATCATCTTTCTCTCGATATCTTTATGCCAGTGTAACGATTTTCCTTCAAGATTTTACGTCAGTCGCAGTTTCAGTTTCAGCTTTTCATCTTTAAGTTTTTAGAAATATTGTTTCTTTGTCAAAACAAAGAGAAATAGTTTCTTGTTAAAGAGATAATTGACATGATGGTTAGATGTAAATTTTCACAACTTTTGTTATTTGCAAAACATACTGTCCCATGCTTCTCAAGAATAAAATTCAACAAAGTATTTTCGTGCTATCCATAAGCGCACTAAGCATCTCAATCAATTCCAGGAGGTGGTGAACCTACAACGCAGTTATTGATTTTCATTACGCAAATGTATCAGATGCATAACGTTTATGAATGCAGTTGTTTGTAAATTATTTGATGCCTTATACTACACAGATCAATGTTATTTCATCGCACGAAGCTGTACAAATTTGTCGATATTTTGAGTTTCATTTTTTTATCTGCTGGGTGAGAAGCTTCACTAATTTTTTAATATAGAACATGGTTCAAACAAAATTTTCTGCATGTGATTCTTGTCATCTGAACAACAGAAGGAAAAGTATCTGAAATAAGAGTAAAATTGTGATGTCAAAATTTATGATTTGAAGCATTTTCTTGCAGAGAAAAAGTCAAAAGCTTCAGTTTGCTGTTCTTGTTAGGTACAATCGAGTCGTGTTCGATTCTTGGTGACTGTTTGAACAAAAGCTCGCTATCTTGATCTGTTCTCAGCAAGATCTCGCAACCTTTCAATTGTCATTCTACAAACGTCTTTGATTCCATCCAACCATCTCGTTCTCTGTCTTCCCTTTCTGCTTCCTCCAAACTTTCCAAGCATGAGCACTTTTTGAAACCCATTATTGGCACGCCTCACATGTCCAAAATATGTGAGCTTTTGATTACAGATCATTGTCTTAAGGAAAAAGCTGGGCTTGACTCGGTCAAGTATTGATTGATTAGTTCTTCTTGGAGTCCATAGAAATCTAAGTAGCCGTCTCCGGGTCTATAATTAAAAAGCATCTATCGTCTTACTCTCACTCTTCCTCAGTGTCCGTCTTTCACAACTACACATTACCACAGGAAATACCACTGGTTTAACAATTCTAATCCGTGTTGTTATTGAGATGTGTCATTATCCTTCATAATCTTATCTAAATTTATCATTGGTTTTCTTCCTAGGGATAATCTGCTCCTAATTTCTCCAACACACTCTTCTTTGTTATCTATTCTGATGCCCAAGAAAATAAAATTGTTTATATGACCTCCAATTCCTCCCCCTCAGTTATAAATCTGTAAGGTTGGAAATTGATATTACCTTTGTTTTCGTAGCATTTAATGTTAAACCTGATCTTGCACTCTCCATTCAATAGGTGCAGACTTTTTCAGCAGTTAACTCTTTCATATAAGACTGCACGAATAATGTCAGAAACAGCGAGGAATTTAGCAGGGTAGTTTTCGCTTCATCTTATTTAGTGTTCTGTCTCTTGACAAGTCTAACGGTATATCAGCAAGCTCTCTTCCTCCGGTTTCCTCTGTCCCTTTCTTCCTACTTTAGTACTTGATAGCATCCTCTGCCCATTGTATCATCAAGCATCATTAGTTGATTCCTTCCTCTTTGTTGCTTTCCTTCAATTTTCCCTTCTATCATTCTTTTCAGTAGCTGTCTCCTCTTAACACATGTCCTATCCAGTCATGTTTTCTTTTCCTTGTGGTCTTTAGTAAATTCCTTTCTTCTTCACCTCTTTGTAATATTTCATTATCGTTTTGTTTTCATCCACTTTTCTCCATTCTTCTCCATCACCACATTTCAAATGCCTCCAATATTTTAGCTTCTTTCTTCCCAATTGTTCACGTTTCCGTCCCATATAAAGCTATACTCCAAATATAGCACTTAATAAGCCTTTTCTTTACATTTTTATTCATTTTATCAATAAACAATTTTTTCTTGTTATAGAATGCATATTTTCCTTGCTAATTCTTTCTTTTATTTTCATGTCACATTTTCCATCTTCTTGGATTATACTACCAAAAGTAATTGTATAGCCTCACTTGCTCTACATTTTCTTCATTAATCACCACCTGAACATTTCCCGGTTTTCTGGAGACTCATCGTTTTTGTTTTCGTTGTATTAATTTTCATACCATATTCATTGCATACACTTTCAAATTTTTGAATTAGATGCTGTAGCTAATATTGCTTGGGCATCTGCAGATCTAATACTTTGTATTGTTCTTCCTCCAATAGTAATCCCTCTTTTTTCTTCAACAAATGCTTCTTTTATCATTTCTTCCGTACATTTTCGCTTACAATTCTTTAAAAGTAGTTGCTGTTTATTCCATTTAACAGCAGCAAATCTCGTAGCCCAAAAGATAAACGATGCTGTTTTGTTCAGACAAATTATCGAGATAATTTGGTTTTTAACATTTTATTACATATCTTAACAGTGTGTCTATTTTAATGTTGTCCGATTTTTTAAATAAGAATCTCATTGCAAAATATTTGTATTGTTCGAAATGGAAGGAAAAGAATGGGGACTCACAGTAATCAATGCAGCTAGGTTACTGAATAACGAAGAACTAAAATGCACACGTAAAACAGCGCAATTATAGATGTTCATAAGAAAAAGTGTTGAATGTCCTTGGGACATGAATACATTGAAGATATTATAAAGCTTGTGATGTATATCTCTAAATAACCATCCTTTTTAATGTGTTTTCTTTAGTAAATCTCATTACTTTTTGGTTTAACATTTTTCACGGAATGGTACGGTGCTTCCCCGAACAGTTTATACATTTCGGCAAAGCTGACAGTGAGTTAGAAGAAAATAAATTACGACGTTTAATATGAAGAGAGAGAGAGTAGAATAGGAGATGTAGAGAGACTGCTAGCAGATTGAGCAGTGTTGATATTGTGTAAGAGATTAAAGCCTGTTTGATATACTGCAGATACGATCGAAGAATGCTTATTTTTCTCATACAATTGGATCTATGTTGATACCAGAGAAATATTTTGGGTCAATGGGTAATATTGATGCTCTTTTGAACTTTAAGTGAGTAGAACGATAAAGGAAGAAGCTATCGTTATACGAAAGTTTTTTGCCAATTCTTTCTACTTGGTCTTTAGTGTTTACGTAGTCATTCAAGAAGAGTGAGTGTATATATTGGACGAAGTTATAAACGGAGTTCCTTACAAACTTTAACCAGCTACTTAGATAATCACTTAAATTACAGTTATCAAAAGCTTTAAAACTCTACCGGCTTCTTGAGACTCTGCAAATAAAAGGATTTAATACTGGGAATATTTTATTTTAGTTTTGTAATTATTTTTATTACAGAATCTTTACTTCGAACGTTTTCGTTTTGAGCTGTATATCGTTGTTGAAAACTTCCTGGAGGAAAACATACTTTCTGGCATTTAAATTATCAAAACTGAAATTTTTCACAAAAATATAGCTTTTTTTGGAACAATTGAGAAACATTAAATGCAGCAAGAATTTTACTTCATTAATCTCGAGTATTTCAATATCTGCCGAACCCGCTTTACTAAAATGTGGTGACATTTTTTTAAAGCAGTTGGCAAAGCTGAAAAATTCAAGAAATATTCTAAAAATTGATCGAAAGGGTAAACCGAGAAAAATTGATCGAAAGGGTAAACCGAGATGAAAAGTCACTGCTCAATCTGCTATTTGTCTGAATTTGCGTTTTTTTGTTGTTGTTTTTTTAAACGGAGAGAAATCGAAGGAACCCGTGGCATACCAGGATCAAATATTTCCGTTAGCTGTTTCACACTAATTTATTTAACGCCTTTCCGGCTATTTGAAAATCTTGTGGCTTTTAAGTGGTTTTCAGATCGATTTCTCAGGAATGGCCGCAAGGTTACCTCTGTTATTTGCTGACATCGCAGTTGAGCTTGTGTAATTTCCGTAGAACACTTTATTTTAAAATTACGCCGCCACACATCAAGCGTCGTAGTTTCACGATGGCGGTTTGCTTTAACAGGTCTCGTTGAGTGGCCTTCGTCCATTTGCATCGGCATTAAGTTATGTTACTGCTCGAAAGTCATTTGGCCATCGAGGAGCGTTTATTTCGCACCATTGCCTGACTCTTAGGCATTTTTAATCGTGTGTGTGTGATTCAACCTGTTGGGCTCAATAGTTTCTAATACTGCACGTGTTTATTTTCTGTTTTTTTAACAGATGACAAGCACAATAGAGGAAGCGTGTTGAATATATTGATGTTTTTTTAACATGGCAAGAAAAGGTGTATACACCAAATTTCAAGTGACCATATCTGCATTTAGAGTTTGTTAGTAAGGAGTAACATTTAGAGTTTTTATATATATGAGAAGCAACACTATAAGAGCAACAGCTATATCAATTCAATTCAATTCAGTTTACTTAGCTGTTACATTAAAACCAAAAATCCAAAGTAATGTAACAACAGTGTAGGTGACTGTAACAGCAAGGGAGTTCTGGGAAAAAGCCACAGAATTCCTGACAAGGCGCTGATCTCCCTATACAAATGTAGGCAAGTCAGAGGTACAATTGAAAGCATGGCGCAGAACATTCAAAGGTATTATTAGAAATTAGTATTAGTAAAATTGTTTCCTATTCCCCTTTTTCTCTACCCACCTCCCAATTTTCCCCACTTCCCTACTACTTTACCCTCCTGTACCCATTTTCCTAAGTATCTCTTTGACCTTTTAGTCCCTTCTTCCCTCCCCCACTTTTTTTTTTTTTTTACATTTTACATTTCATTTCACCTTATTGCTTTTTTCATATTCTCGGTAGTCCCAGAATGTAAAGTTTTATTTTTTTTAATATATTTAAATTATTTATTATTGTAAGATCATGAGGTAGAGAATTCCAAAATTGAGGCCCAGTATGACTTAGCGACTGCTTAACATAGTGAGTCCTGGGAAAAATTGGTCTCAGTTGAGATCCTCCTCTAGTATTATAGTCATGGGTAGGTCATGAAATTTCAATTAATGTTATGATCTATATCATCTGTTATTTTCCTGTACATGGCTTTTCCCATATTGTAATTATATAATTGTTTTAATGTTAATATGTTATATTTATTTGGGTCAACGCGTATATACTGTATATAGGTGAGTTCATTAGTGAAAAGTGATTCATATTAGAGTTATGTTTTAATTCTAAGAGTCTAATGTATTTATTTTGCAGTCTGAAGTTTCCTAAAATTAGAGTTAGTTGTTTGTCCCCAAGATAGAATGCAATAATTTAAATGTGATTGTACCAGAGAATAATACAGAAGCTTTAGTGTTGAAACCAATAAGTTAGTAAGAACACGACTAACTATCCCAATACTTGATGACAGTATTCCTTTAAAATTAATATGGTTATTCCACTTTAAGTTAGACTGTAATTTTTTCCTAGATTTGTGAAATAAGTTACTATTTTTATTGTCTTATCATCTAAAAGTATAGAATTAGGAGGTGTTAGATTTGTCTGATGATTTGTAAATATTATTGCCTTCTTTTTTTTTATATTTAACACAAGCTCATATGAAGTCAACCAATTAAAGTATTTTAATAATTCAAGATTACCTCGGTTAAAAATTTCAGAGATGTCTGAACCAGTGAAAAGAATAGTAGTATCATCAGCTTAAAGAATAACGCGTGCATTAGATAAAACCGAAAATGTCATTAATATAAATATTAAATAAGATCGGACCCAAAATAGAACCCTGTGCTACACCGGAATTCATATATTCTAATCGAGAACAAATCTGATCAACTTGTGTTAGTTGTTGTCTGTTAGATAGGTACCTTTTAAAGAGTGTAGGAGAAATACCTCTTATTCTAATATTATGTAGCTTTTTTAATAAAATTTCATGATTTAATATATCAAAAGCTTTAGTGCGATCCAAAAATAATGCAAGTGTTTTTGTCTTCCATATTTTTCTGTATTATATATATTTTGCAAATGAAGTATAGCTGTGGAGGTTGATTTATCAGACTGAAAGCCAAATTGGTTAGGATTAATTATGTTATATTTTTGAAGATAAGAGATAAGTCTACTGTAAATAAGTTTTTCTAGAAGTTTGGCAAATCGACATTTTTGCAATAGGTCTATAATTGTTTTCTTGATTCTTTGAGCCTAATTTATATTTAGGAGAAATTTTCACTATCTTTAGTGCATCAGGATAAATACCAGTTGGAAATACAAGATTATTTTTAACAAAGGATTTATTAAGATATCTGCCACATACTAAACAACCTTAGGATAGATGTCATCATGACCAAGAGCAGAATTAATATTGATTCTATTTAATTCAATAAATAGTTTATTTCGAGTAATATCAGTAAGGTAAAAAGTGGTAGTTCTGAAAGTACTATGAAGATAATTGGAATATTGAGTGGTTTCTATTTTAAGGTTATTTTTAATAAGTTGAGGGATAGAAGTAAAATAGGAATTTAATTGAGTAGCTGTTTCCTTTTTCTCAAATATGTGTTGGTTATTTGCATCAATAAGGTACTCTGGAATAATTGATTTGATATTCTTTCCCATTAATGTTTTTAAATGTTTCCAAGGTTTGCTAGAACAGTTTTGTGAAAAAATATTAATGTAAAATTTCCTTTTAGTAGCTCTAATAATAGAATTCGGTTTATTTCTATATATTTTGAAATTAAGATAATCAGAGTGTTGTCTAGTTTTTAGAAATTTAGGGAATATTTTTTTTATTCATCTGATTAAATAATGAATTAGTTATCCAAGGTTTCCTGAATTTCTTCCTTAGGTTTCTATGTCGATAAGATTTTACAAATATTTGATCGTATAACACGTGTAATTTATTTATAAATTTTTGATATGCTTCATTTAGTGAATCACCATTTACTACAAGATCCCAATTTATGTCCTCCAATTGGGATTTAAAGTTCTCAAGAGTTGTGTGATTAATTGATCTAGTGATATAGAGATCATGTTCCTGTATTACATTTTAGTTTTGTTTACAGCAAAAAAATAGGAAGATGATCACTGAAATGATAACTGAGTACACCAGAAATAATTGACTCTTGTCGAGTGTTTGTGAGACACAAATCAATTAGTGAGTTTGTATTAGAGGTTATTCGAGTTGGGAGTTGAATGGTATTGTTAAATCCTGAAGATTGTATTAAATATTTTAGTTGGTCTGCCATTGAGTGTGGTTGTGAGGTATCCATGTTAAAGCCACCTTGTATAAAAGTTTTTGTGTTAGATAAATTAGCAAAGTTTAAAAGTTCATTTAGAGTAGTTAATAGGAATTGACGGTTTGAATTTGGTGGTCTATGGCAAACTGCTACAATAAAGTTCTGATTTTCTATAGTCAAAATCTCTATATCACGAGTTAAGACTGAAAAGCCATGCACTAAGGAAAAATATTTATATTGCCTATTAACATAGATCGCTACTCCTCCTCCTTTTGAACAAGTTCTATTTAAATAAAAATATTTTAATTATCTAATTGTGAAGAGTAATCTTGCCATGGGAACCATGTTTCAGTAATACATAAAATATTAATTAAATTAAAGGGTTAATAGTTTGTATTAGTGCTTGAAGTAATGCAATTTTATTTATCAAAGAACCAGCATTTAAGTGGAAAATATTTAGTGTGCTAGTAGAGGTAGAGGAGAGGGTGTCATTAAACTGCTGTGTAGTATAATAGTTATGAGTCATTTCAATAATAAAACTGAATTATTCATCCACACAATACCAAATAATGACATAGATAATGTTCAAAAATTTAGTCCAAATGGCTCAAGTTGATCAGGGGTCTTATACTTACTCTTTGGGACTCATTTTTCTTGATGTAAATGTTACCACTGGAAGACCAAGCATATTTTATTAATTTTGTTTGAACCAAAAAAGCGTGCCAATAAAAACAGATTTTATATACATACGTAATATTTGGCTGACCTTCAGGGATAATTATTCATTCATACATTGGACATATAAAATTTAAGAAAATCGTGTGATCTATTGTGATATACCAATGGAAAAGGATTCAAATGAGCAAAGTTTTCTAATGAAATAAAAAAAGAATTATGCTGTGTAGTCACCTAACAACAAAAGAGAACGATTTTTGGAGCTTCCTAAAATAAAAAGGTGGTAATGGGTGTAATTTTCTAGAAAGTTTTTTTTTTTTTAAAGCCCTCACTTTTTAAGTTTCGGCAATTTTGCGTTTCGGTAAAATTGCTGAAATTTAGTGGATTTGCCAAAAATTGCCGAATGGTGTTATGGGCACATCCGCCGAGTACTGGCATGCTTGTTTGCTTAGGCATGCCCTCGCAGAAATCGGGGCATGCTAAATATTTCCTGATATCTGCAGAGACAATCAAAATTATCTTTTGGTAATAATTTATGCACTGTAATAGGAACTTATTGAACAAAATGTATCTATCAGTTAATATCAGCCATAGATTACTGGAAAATAAAATTGATATATTCAACATACTTTTCGAAATATTGCATGTTTGAAAATATTATTTTTGTATAAAGAAATTCTGTAAATTATCAGCTATAAATTGTATGCTGAATTCAATACGACAAACATTTTTTCAGATCTACTAGAAATGAAACAATTATTAAAAAAAATAGGAAGGAAAACAAGAATTCGTCTGGCTGGCGAAATGGTACGGGACGCTGTCCCTGCTCGTAGCTTTGAGTTGCTTATGGTGTTTGCTAAACCTCTCGTAGCTTTGAGTTGCTTATGGTGTTTGCTAAACCTCTCGCAGCTTTGAGTTGCTTATGGTGCTTGCTAAACCTCTCGTAGCTTTGAGTTGCTTATGGTATTTGCTAAACCTCTCGTAGCTTTGAGTTGCTTATGGTGTTTGTTAAACCTCTCGTAGCTTTCAGTAGCTTATGGTGTTTGCTAAACCTCTCGTAGCTTTGAGTTGCTTATGGTGTTTGTTAAACCTCTCGTAGCTTTGAGTTGCTTATGGTGTTTGCTAAACCTCTCGTAGTTTTGAGTTGCTTATGGTGTTTGCTAAACCTCTCGTACCTTTGAGTTGCTTATGGTGTTTGCTAAACCTCTCGTAGCTTTGAGTTGCTTATGGTGTTTGCTAAACCTCTCGTAGTTTTGAGTTGCTTATGGTGTTTGCTAAACCTCTCGTAGTTTTGAGTTGCTTATGGTGTATGCTAAACCTCGAATCAAAGAAAATTTTCATAAATTTTTAGAATGTTTTTATTTATTGCTTTATTTACAATAATAAGTATTAAGCCATTCGTCCTGATGATGCCGAGTCAAACGCTCTGCGAAACTATAGTCGATGTATAATGTGGTAAACCCACATGAATGTTACCCACATGAATGTTGAATATAAACCCACATGAATGTTGAATGTGGTAAACGTTGTTATTTTATTTCATCTCACCACCGCAAATTATGTAGTGATAAATTATATACATATAATAAGAATTTACATTGATTAATTTTATAATGGATCTAACTGAATATCAGAAAGATGCACCTTATGTGGAACTTCACTTGGCTTTGATATAAACCATATGCTTCTGCTTACTTTCCACTGTTTCAAGGTCCTGGATTAATAATGCATAATGCTTTCTTTTTTTGTCTTATTTATACGGTAGACTTGTTACATACACATCAATCGCATATAAAACCGTATTACCTAGAAAACACTGCAAGACATTTTTATCCTAATTTCTAGAGGTGAAAAGATATGCCAAAATATATTAAAACTTTGTGACGTACCTACATCACAAGTGAGGCGCATGTCAAGACGACAAAGTTTCAGCGACAAACTTCGTCTGTGCAGCTTAATTGGGCTCCGGAGCAGAAGACGGTATGTTCGATTCTGACCACCAGCAAATGGAT
Source organism: Macrothele yani (assembly GCA_039090855.1). Lineage (NCBI taxonomy): Eukaryota > Metazoa > Arthropoda > Arachnida > Araneae > Macrothelidae > Macrothele > Macrothele yani. Next base: position 142,663,768 of record CM076989.1, read on the forward strand.
TTTACGCTATACTGGCAGCCAAACGTAAAATGAATCTCTTGGCCGTTTGGATTTTCGAAAAATGTGTGATGTTCGTTCCACACATTGTCCAAAATTAGTCAGAATTCCTTCTTCTACAGTAAGCTCTCCTTCAAGCGTGGTTTGCTGGCTGACCCAGAAACCTACGATTCCGTCTCAGCCCTTTATCAAGAGGGGGAGGGGTACCTATCTCAAAGGTGACGCAAAGGTCAAGACGTCAAAGTTGCAGAGGCAAACTTCGTCGGAGTAGCTTAATTGGGGAAACATTTGGCTCCGGAGCTGAAGCATGCGGATTTAAGTTCCACCACCAGCTAAAAGGCTTTTAGGCTATAACGTCCCTAGGCATGAATGCAGTTCTTGTCTTACGACGCTGGCTCACCCACTTCCCTGGAACCAGTGGCTTCAAATTAGGGAAGGGCGGCTGTTTATATATCCCAATGAATTTCTCACGATGGTAGCACCAAATATACAAAAAAAAATTGCACGTAATATATTCAAATTTACTCACAGGCTTCAGAGCTGCATGAAAAATGGGATAAAAAATGTTCAAAGGTTTATTATTGGATAACGACTAGTAACACACTTTTTATTATTCTAATACTAATTTTAAAAAAAATTAGTGTATGAACGGCATATTGTTTTGTCGAGTATGCTCTCAAGTTTACAATACTCTACGTCTGTGTTCACAGGAATTTTTTTAACTGCAAAAGGACGGTCATTGACGTATTCCTCAAACAAAAATACGCTAAAACATGTGATTTTATAATGAAAAAAGTGGTATTTGTTGTAATTTTCTAATATGGTGCGTCGTTCATACGTGTTCGCGCTAACGTTACCCTCTGAATTCTGTGGAATGCGAATCGCTATATTGGCATGTGCCAAACCTTTGAATATGCACGAAACAACGTCAGTTGAATGCTTTCTATGACATCGCAGCCAGAACCAATCTAGTGGAGAAGTCCTCAGCTCCACTAGACCCCTTGTTTACGCTTTCCAAGCGTAGGTTGAAGAAGCGTATATGCTCCAGCTTTGTCCGTCTGTCAGTTTTTCCGCACAACTCGCGCAAAAATGGTTTGATTTCGATGAAAATTTAGTATGTGGTAGAAGACAACCTGGAGACGAACCCTATTGAAAATGGGTGAAATGGGGTCAAAGGTAACATAGCAGGATCCATTCCATCGCTCTTAAGCGTCATAACTTACGTAAAAATGCTTCGACTGCGACAAAAGTTTATCATGGTGTTCCGGAGTTATACCGAACCGGTTTTGTTGAATATTATCTAAATGTGGTCAAAGGTCGGAGCACAGAAGCGAGATTTATTCCACAGCCATTATCATCATAACTTGACTAAAAACGCCTCTATTGTGACAAAACTTTAGTATGTTGTTCCGAAGGTACACTGAACCAATTCTGTTTAATGTAATCGAAATGGGGACAAAGGTCAGGGCACAGGAGCGAGATTTATTCCACAGCTATTACCCTCATAACTTCAGTAATAACTTGAGTAACGATTTCTGGTATTTTCTAAAGCGTATCATTATCAATGCATTGCATGATTTCACTAACTTGTTTTTTTTCAATTGAAAACGCAAAAAAAATAATAATTAGGCATTTATTCTGAAATGAATTCAGTTAAGGTTTCTCCTTAAGAATATGCATTTTCAATTTTCTACTGTGTACGACGTGAAATTTAATATACCGGTATGCTTATCAGTGTACGATCTGAAATCTAGGATACCCGTACGCTTACTGCTATCCAGACCGTCACTGGAAAAATATTGGGAAGAAAAAGAGCAAAAGTAAAAAGGGGCTGACGTTACGATAGCTGCTAGTTTCAATACAGGGATTATGTAGATGTCGGACGTAAGGCCGTTGCAGACCAAGCATCGAAGCCAAAATTGCGTTTGTCGAGCAACTTTTTAGTTGGAGCATTCAAGTCGTCCTTTCATGCTATTTCTTCCAGTTTATTTTCGTTACCGTTAAGGGAGCACTATTATATTTTATTTTAAAATTTAGAACCATTTCCCCTTACCTTTGTTTTTTATTTCAGATAGAAAAAAGTTGCTAGCTGTAAAACAACAAAACGAACTTCGTAACTTTTAGAGAAAGCCTTCATTAACACAAGATACGATCTAGCAGCCGTTATTTACCCCACGCCTACAATGTTTATGTTGTGAAGTATATGTTAGCAACATTGAAGTTGTGAAGTACGGATCTGAACTTTGCAGCTCAGCGTAAGGATATATACAAACTGTCCAAAATTTTGCTGATCTTTCGCAATCACCGACAATAAACACTAATATATGCAAATGTTACAGACGAACGAGCGAAAGACATTTTGCTTTGTCCCCAGAATATGTCGGAATTCAAAAAATGTTTAATCGTAGGCGTTTGTGTAGCAGTAGGCACGATTAACAGATCAAAAGAAAATATTGGTTTCTGGAAATTAACCGTTCCCAAGATGTAAAGCGACTGGAAGACAAGTAAGTGGGTTTTTCCTGTGTAAAAGGCAAAAATGCGGTCAGGAAATTAGAGATAAAAACAAATAACTGTTATGCATATAAATATATTGGGCCTGAACCATGCTTAATAACTTAACAAAATTGGGTCTTGGAGATCACCTACCCATTCCCGTGCCATTTGTCTCAGCAAAAATCAGAAAAATCCGCTTACAGAAGTGCGAAGAAACCCGTGAGTGAACACTAGAATACTGAAAGAAAACAATGTGGTTAGATGAATTACGCTATACACTGTTTTGCACCGAAGGTCGGCAGAGACTATGGCGACAACCATACGAAGGAATGGACCCAACATGTCTTGTGAATACACTTCGGTCATCTGAAGCTGGCACCGTAATATAGGGATGTTCTGTTGGTACTTACTGGGTCCACGGAGAGAAGTAGAAGGTAAGAAAACATCTAGAAAATATCTAAGAGTTGTAGGAGACCAAGTGCACCCTGCAACGTTATACTTTTACCTTGCATGTGTTTGTATCATTATGCAGGACAATACCTAAAGACAACGTGCCAGATTCGTGCTACAGTGTTTTGTTGAGCGTCACCTTCCCTGCCATCCACAGTCCTCTGACTTCAATCCTATTGAAAATGTGTGGACATGTGGCCAAAAGCTTTCGTTTTCCATGTCCTCTTCTTCGAACATTGACACAGCTGCGCAATTTCGTACTGCGGGTATGACTATATTTTATCGAAAACGAACTCTAGCACCTCAAAGAAATGATGCCGCATCGCACGCTTGCTCTGAAAGTTAACCCCTCAATACTAAATAACGTTTCATTTCTTCTCTTTTTTTCTTTTTTTGCCCATTGTACGTACAAGGACATTTAATACATCTGCATTTCTGAGAGTTGATAATTCATGAACCATAAATGTATTCTAATCTTATGCAACGTTGATGACAGCGTAGCACTAGAACCATTATCGGAAGTTATGAAAAATTCAAGCTATAGCACGAATGCGTATAAAAAATGATAAATATGGGACAAAAAACTTCTGATTCGAAGTCACTCCTTTCTGGTTCATGACAGTTTCTTTCCGACTCTAAAATAATTGTGAAATTAAGTACTCTAATTCTTTCTAGAATCAGTTTTAATTTGCGTTTAAGGTATCTCCATCTCTTTTCGCATGGATTATGAAAAAAAAAGAGCTTAAACATGATTGAATTATTCGTTTTTGAGGTTGTGATATCAGTAAATACACTTTTGAAGATTTACGAGGAAGTCGACTGGACAAAAGCCTCTCGGAAGCTGAATGGACACAAGCGTGTCCATCTGACCAATCATTCGAGTTGGTACTAGGATTCTGCATGAGGCATAGTGGCCCTTTTTTTCTGCTGCGCTAGTACTGCTTTCTTCCCGGAAACAGCGGCCTTTAATTAGGTGCGGGACTCCATATATTGTAGCTTTCGATGCTCTTTTGTCAAGTTAAATCCCGAAGCATAAAAACTAATTTACTTTTATCGATCACTGTGCTAAAATACGCCAAAATAAATTAAATCACGAGTCAGTATTTTTTCCGATTGCTCGAGTTCTACGCTACCGCTAAGTTCAAGAAAAGGTACCAAAGTAATGTGAATAATAAAATGTCGCATAGTTTTTGCCCGAATTTCCAAAGTGATTAAAGTGATTCTCGTGTTGTTCTCAGTTGATTAATTAATGCGTCAATAAAAGGAAAGCCCATTGAAACATTTAGGCATCGCTTCTTATGAAAACGAATTTTCTTGCCGAGTTTTTCCATTCATTTAGGGGTGGATTGTCGTCCTTACCTCAGTGCCTGCTAGTTTTCTTAATGCACTTTCCAGTTTGGTACTAGACGGAAAGCTTAGACTTTGGTTTGCATGGAACACGAAGAAAACGCAACTAACCTAGTTACCATTTCTTCTTGGTCACCAAGATTTAGCGCTTCTACTGTTATGCATAATCACACTGTAACGTACCAGGAGATGTGACGTACCTGCCAGCAGGACGCACATGACATAAAGGCAGATAGGAATCAGAATACATGTCCGCGTAGCTTAATTGGTAGAGCAACTTATTCCGGAATGAGGGGACCCGGGTTCGAATCCTGGCGTGGATATGACGGAGAAATTCACTTCGTTATAATGGCGCCCGAACTATCCGGATGACCCGACCGTTCAAAATCTCGCATTGGTGTGATGTTATTTCCACACCGCGAGATAGGAAAAATACGAGCAGCACTTCGAAAGAAAAAAAAAATAAGGGGGAGATGATGTAACGTACCAGGAGATGTGACGTACCTGCCAGCAGGACGCACATGACATAAAGGCAGATAGGAATCAGAATACATGTCCGCGTAGCTTAATTGGTAGAGCAACTTATTCCGGAATGAGTGGACCCGGGTTCGAACCCCGGCGCGGATAAAAATGACGGAGAAATTCACTTCGTTATAACACATACATACATATCATTAAGCTGTGCTCAGAGATTCAGAGGTTATCTCCTCAAAGAAAGACCGTCTGTCAAATAAATGCTTAACTGATGGCACTAGAATTTACTTATTGTTGGTGTATTAAATACCCCCATTTACAACGATCTCCGCACAGAGCTCGAGCTGCATTGAGTTCCATAACACGTAGCTCACAAGACCTTTTGTAATTCATACTCATAATCTTTTTCTCAAGCAGACATTTATTAATCTGGCCATTCCATGATTTCCTTGGCCTTCCTCTACCTTTCTTTCCCGTCATTTGGGATGAAAAAATTCTCTTAGTCAGCACCTCATCGCTCATTCTTTCAACATGGCCAAACCACGTAAGAATATTAGTCTCCACCTTATTAACAACATTTTGCCTCACATTACACATCTGCAACACATCTTCATTCCTCACATGATCAGCGCGTGTCCCACCACAAACCCCCCGCAAGTAACGCATCTCCCCAGCAAACAAACAACTCCTCTATCTGTTCTGCATTACCCAGGCATCAGAGTAGGAACAATTACACTTTCATACACAGCCATTCGGGTCTTTCTTGAGAATACATTTTTCCTGTGAAATATTTTTAACGCAGCTGTGACTTTCAAAGCATTCACTCGGCTACTAATTTCGTAATCTAATTTGCTTTATCTGTCAAACACACCCTAAATATACAAACTCATTTTCCTAGTCAATCCAATCTTACAATGAATCGAAGTAGGTTCTTGTACGCCAATTGATTTTTTGAAATTTATCAATTTATTAAGGCTTTCTGATGCACTTAGAAAGTTCGTAAGGGAAAATATTTATATTCAAGAGGCAATAACGTACAAGTTTGTCTGCGCCAGGCATCGAAACCGGGTCCTCTCACTCCGTAAAAAGTCGCTCTCCCAACTGAGCTACACTAACATGGGCCCTCACTGCTAACTACCTTTATCTCATGTGCGTCCTGCGGTGCAGGCAGGTCACAAGGATTTCACTGTCATTAAGCGGTGGATTTGAGTGCATCTTCATTATATTCTAATCAAGTGCATTTGACCCATCCTTTATTCAAATTTGTGATTTGGCCACGTACTATTGGCAATTTCAACAAGACTTCCATAAAATGAAAACATATCTTCTTAGAACTATGTTGCAAACATAGATGGCAAAAACTATAGGAAAATGAACAACGTCAAATCGCAAATAACGCTAAATGAAAAAAATATTATTTACCTGATCCAAATATTTGAGTTCTGAAAGAAATAAACAAACAGTTCACGCGAGATCTGCTTTGTTAACTATAACCCAGATATTTCAGCACGTAAATATAAAATCCGGTAGATCCTCGGGAAAAATCTTGACTCTTGTGAGCTTTCAGTTGCCTGTGACACTCTCGTCCCTCACACATTTGGAAGACAGCTTTCAGACAGCATCCGGATGAGTTTCTTTCACACCATAGTGACATCGAGAAGATGCCGGTGAATTATTCAAGAGCTTAGGACATGGTCTCGGTTTGTAGCATCGCCCAGGAGCCCGTTCCTTTCCCTGTATCATCCCCCTCTCCTGCCTCATGCCTCCCTGCTCGAAGTCTGTAAGGATGCGTCGATTTATACAAAGATTGAAATAGACCCACGGGATGGGTAAGAAATATCTTGGCCTAGCAAAACCACCGATGATAGGAAATCTATACGAGCAGTTGCTGCGGAATACTTCTGATTCTCAAACCGCTGAAAGAAGACTAATACTCAAACATAATACAAAGTCGAAAGAGTTGGTAAATTTCCTCGCTGACTGTACCAAGCAATTTCAGGACGATTCGTGTCTTCGGAACGAATTTTTGTAAAACCTAACTTTAATTCTCAATTCTTAACGAAGAGAGAGGGTTTCCAAATTTTTCGCAGGAGTGTATTTGTTATTTACGGCATGCAGGCTCTAAGAATAGAGTTTCTCTTATTTTTTTATTTTGGTTATTTCAAAAGTACTTATTACAGAAATAAACTACTGAAAGTTACTATTTCCTACGTCAACAACATTCGGAGTTTAAAAGTTGGAATTTCGGAAAAGGAAATACCTCAATTTTCAATTCACCAAACTAACTGATGTTTCTTGTGTGGAAAATGTATTGTAGTACTTACAGCTCACTTAAAATATTGCCACTAATCTGTCTTCAGACATTTCTGATCGTACATAACATTTAGTTTTCGTTAGAAAATATTTTGTAATTCAGTTTGTAGCAATCGTGCATTCTAAACTCATAAACCACAAAACACTTGATTTACTGTTTTATTCCAGAATGGTAAATAAAAGCTTGTGTCACTTAAACTATACAAACTGTACTAATCATCGTAGAAACTTAAAGAACAGTAGTACATACATTAATTTTTATTGGACTTAGACTTAAGTTAATAGAAACAGATCTTCATTTAATAGCTCATAATTGTTTATCTAAAATAATCCCCAAATTTCTTTGATGACGAAAGGTGTTCCATTTCTAAATAGATTTTTCTATTCAATTTTTTAATAAGCTCTCTAATGACCTGTAACTAATATTCTTAAATTCTGTATCAAAGTTCATTCTTGGCTATGAGTACCAACGTTTAGGAATAGTCTAAGAAATTCTTGATTCATTTAATAAAAAAATATGGGGTTTCAAACACAGCTTTATTTTTTCCGGAAATCGCTGCTCTTAAGAGCATTGCTTTTCATACTTCATCCCACGAATAATCCTGTACGGAATTATCAGTATTGAACAGCGTCACATGTACATGTAGCCTCTATCTCTCAGATCTTTCTTTTCTGCTTAGACCTGATCTTTGTCTTTCCTTTAATTCTTTTCCAAATTGGGATTTTAAACACTCCTCCTATGTTATGTCAAATTTCCCTCCTGATGGTTCTGGGTTTTATAATTCAGTATTCCACGAATGACACCATTTCGTCTCAGCGCATGTCCATAGTAGTGAAAGATTTTGGTATGTACCGTAAATTCCGTGAAGCTCTAACAAGCAAGCAAGTTCTCAAATCCTTTGATTCTAAATACGCAACACTGGCGGCATGTAAATACCGTACGTTTTTCTGTATTCATGTAAACTTCCTTTCAGAAAATTTGAAAATAACATCCCCTGGAAAGGGAATCGACCCCACATCTCTCGATTTACTTTCGAGCATGCCATCGTTACACCACCTAGGCCAATGAATTTCCAAGAAGCTGAAGCTAAGCTGATGCAACTTAGAAATATGAACAATACTTCCGATGTGCGCTGGTGAAAGCAATTTCTGCTTTCTTGTAAGGTCAACGACCTTTTTACATCTAACTATGGACGAAGGTTAATACATCACAAGTATACGGGATAGATTCTCATTCCAAAGTTATGTAAATTTTCAAGTTTTCTGGTGGAAGGCTACATGAATACAGTAAAAACATACGGTACTTGTATACCTATAAAGTTGCATATGTACTTTACATGTAGGTGTGTGTAAAATTATTTCATCCGGGGATTTGCTTCCAATTCATTCCTAGGACCCATCAATTGTTTTGAAACTCCCATCAATTTAATTTATGGTCTTGTCCTTTCATTTCTAATTAGTTGTTCTTGGAAGCATCACACACAGACCTCAGTATCTTCATTTTCTTATAAGTATCAAAGCATCTTTTCATCGGAAAAATTTCAGCATTGGATTAAATCTTCTAACATTTCAATATTAACACAGAGAACTAATCACCTGTAAACGTGGTGAATGCTGCTACTACCTTCATTCCTGCTGTTAACACAGCTGTAACGATGTCAAAAGTTGATTACAAAAAACAATTTTCGGGTATCAAATTTTAAAGTCATCTCTCTTTCTGGGAAACGTTACTTCTAACATGAATGCTGGAATCTTTGTGCACATTCTTTATCAATTGCACATGTTCCTTTGGCTCCACCTTCGTTAGGAGGAAACTTCGCATTTTCAGCCCGAATACCCAATCATATGAGTTCTATAGATCTCTCAACATCGTGTGAAATTTTCCTTCTTCTATCTTATATCATCATCATCATCATTGTCAACCATTATCAATCCACTGCTGGACGAAGGTCTCCCCAAGTTTCCTCCACAACAGTCTGTCTTGTGCCAGTCTCCTCCATGTCATCCCTGCATACTTTCGAATTTCATCCACCCATCTAACATGTGGTCTCCTTCTGGGTCTTTTCCTGTCCCTTGGAATCCAATCTAAAATTTCGGCTGTCCATCGATGATCTGTCCTTCTGGCAGTATGTCCAGCCCATTGCCATTTCAGGGATTTAACTCTGATCATGATGTCTTCCACTCTTGTCATTTTTCGGATCCACGAGTTCCTCTTCTTATCTCTCCTGGTTACACGAAGCATGCACCTCTCCATGCTTCTTTGAGTTGTCTGCAGTCTTTGTATATCTCTTTTAGTTAAGGTCCACGTCTCTGCACCATACGTAAGCACTGGAAGGATGCATTGATCAAACACTTTTCTTTTAAGACATAATGGCATATTGCTCTTGAAAATTATGCTGTTTCTTCCAAAAGCTCTCCAGGCAAATTTTGTACGCCGATTAATTTCTTCATCAATGTGACCCTCACTTGATATCTGCTGTCCAAGATAAACGTACGTGTCTGTTATCTCCAGCTTTTCTCCATCAATCAATAAATCTTCATTTCTTGTAAAAGCATTGAACATCACTTTTGTCTTCTTAAAGTTCATTTTTAATCCCACTTCTTTACTCTTGTCAGCAAGTTCCTGGATCATACTCTGTAGCTCTGATGGGGTAGTTGCAAAAATGACTACGTCATCAGCAAAACGAAGGTGGGTTAGATAATCTCCATTAATCTTGATCCCTTTGTTTTCCCAGCTCAGCGACTGAAAAACACCCTCCAATGTGGCATTAAAGAGCTTCGGAGATATGGTGTCACCTTGTCTCACTCCCTTTCCAATTTTTATGTGTGTTGTATTTTCAAACAGCCGAATCTTTGCACTTGCATTTTCATAGATGTTATTAATAATATTAATGTATGCATCTTCAATACCGCAGGTTTTCAGAGCCATTGTAACTGCAGATGGTTTCACCGAATCAAAGGCTTTTTCATAATCGATAAAAGCCATGCACAATGGAAGTTCATATTCCCTCGCTCTTTCAATTAGTTCTCTCAGTACGTGGATATGATCTATTGTGCTGTAGCCACTCCTGAATCCAGCTTGTTCTCTCGGTTGAGCCATGTCCAGTGTTACCTTCAAGCGGTGTGAAAGAACTTTAGTGAAGATTTTATAAACTACTGATAGGAGGCTGATAGGTCTGTAGTTTCCGAGATCCTCAATGTCACCTTTCTTATGTAGCAGGATCATTGTAGCGGTGTTCCAATCCTCAGGAATCTTTCCTTCATTAAGGCATCGAGTGAAAATTTGGGCGAGTACTGTTTCGATTTCTCCACTTGCTTCTTGTATGATGTCTACAGTAATTCCATCTTCTCCTGGAGCTTTTCCCCGCTTCATGTTCTTGATTGCATGTGCAACTTCTGCTGGAAGGACTGGAGGAACTCTGGTATTGGTATCTTTCATGATGTCTGGAGTGCATGTATCATCCCTTTCATATAATTTGGAGTAGAAATCTTTCACTCTTGTCAAAATTTCGCCTCTATTTCTTGTTACAGAACCATCTTCTTTTCTCAGTGCCATAATCTGTTTTCTTCCCTTACTGAGATGTCCCTTTGCTATCTTTAGGCTTTGGTTGTTTTCAATTGCTTTCCTCACTAGTTCACAGTTGAATTTTCTTACGTCTTCAGTGATACTTTTTCTTACTGTCTTGCATAGCTCTATATATTCCACTTTGGAAGTCACATCTTCTTTAGTTGTCCTCATCTCTCTTCTTTTTTGCATCAACATTTTCGTTTTTCCTGATAATTTGTTTACATGCAACTTGTTCTTAGACCCAGCTAATTTTGTTGCTGTTTCCATAAGAGCTTTGGTTACTTTTCTGTTAACTTCAGAGATGTCCACTTCTTCCGATGTTAGGCCTTCTAAAGCAGAGAATCTGTTCTTCAGTTCCAACTTGAAGGTATTATGGTGTTTTTTAAGGTTGGTTATGTCAAAAGATTTTGTTTGTCTTATGAGCTTGCCACGTTCAAGTTTGGTGTTGAGGTGCATCTTACATCTCACCAATCTATGGTCACTACCTGTGTTGAACTTGTTTAGCACACTGCAGTCTTCTATGACGAATTTTTTGTTACACATAATAAAATCAATTTCACTTGTCGTCCCATTTGGATGTCTCCATGTCCATTTCCTGTGTGGCTTTTTCTTGAAGAAGGAGTTCAAGATGAAAAACCCTTCTGCCTCTGCAAACTCAACGAGAGTATTTCCACGCTGGTTTCTGTTGCCGTGACCGAATTTACCTACTGAAGTTTCATTCTGTTGCCGTTGCCCTATTTTTGCATTGAAATCTCCCATAATTATTTTCAAGTGCTGCTTACCTTTATTATTTAGATGACAAATTTCCTCATAAAATTCTTCAATTTCTTCTTCAGGATGACTTGTGGTGGGTGCATAAGTTTGAATAATCTGAGCCTGGTATCTTTTCGAGAGTTGGATAACAAGTCGTGCAGCTCTGTCAGAGGAACTTTCAACTTCTACAACTTTATCCTTCAGTTTCTTGTTTATTATAAATCCAACACCACTAGTTCTGCCAGTATCTGTCCCACGATAGTAGAAGAGATGTCCACTTTTCAGTTCGATGAGATCTTCTCCTTTTCTCCTTACCTCACTTAGCCCCACGATGTCCCACTTGATCCTTTGTAGTTCCTCTTCCAATTCAAGAAGCCTTGAATCAGAAGATAGGGAGCGTCCGTTGTACGTAGCCAAGGTCAGCATCAGATGGCAGCCTAGTCCGGTCCTCCGGGGATTCTTAGCACCCTCTGCCTTCATGTCGCACTGGCCGCTGCCTTGGCCAGGTACATTCCAGCTGCCGGAGACTGAGGGCCAAGATTTAAGTTGTGGAATCATTTTGGAGGGGTTTGGCCATAACTCACCACGCTGGCCAAGCGGGTTGGTGAGTGTGGGATAGAATTTCCTTCTAATCCCGATGGTATAGTTATACCGCTATTGGCGGTCGCCACAGCCCCTTTAGTGGGAACAGGATGTACCACGAGAAGGCGGGGTTGACATTTGTCAAGGAGAGGCTGTGATGTTACGCATCACCTGACCTTACATCCCCTATCTTATATACAAATTTTTATTTATTTTTCTTTTCTAAAAATTATCTTCCTCTTATCTTATCTATAAATTGTCCTCCTTTTATCTTATCTATAAATTTGCGTCATATCTTATTTATAAATTTTCTGCATGCAAATAGTGCATCTACTAAACTTCTACCGGAAATAAACCCAAAGCCGTTACCCAGTTTTACGATTTGTAATATTTTCTTTTGCTCCTCTCTTGTTTCCGAGGTTTCATGAATTCCATTCAGATACTGCATTTTGTAACTGTTATTTCGGCTGATTTGCTGGCTACCCGGTTCAATTCTTTCTGAATATCATTTCGTACCCTTAGGATCCTTTCAGACATTCGCATCTGCTGCACTTTCTTCGTGACTTCATTCCATTTCAAAGTTTTTGTCTTCTGTGGGATTTCCAGTACCATCACTGGAATCTGTCTCTCTCTCTTTCTCTCTCTCCCTCTCTCTCACTCTCCCCTCTCTCATCCATTTTCACCACTCTAGGATTTGCTTTCAACTGTTATTCAACATTTCCTAATCACTTTGACTCTATCTGATGCAGTCTGTCCTCAATATCTGACCTTTCAATCTCTTCCGACAGTCTCCATTAGTTGCTTTACCTGATCATACAGCGCACAAGTAAATCCGTTCAATTCTGTAACTAGTTGAACAATTCGGTTTCAAATTTCGCTTAACCAGCTAATACTTTCCATTTTAGATACGCTTTTCTGCAACCGCTGAGTTAAAAGAGGAACATATTCTATGCCATTGCCAATAACTTTACCTAACGATTTTCGCGGCAGTCGATTAGAAGCTGCTGGTAAATTGCCCATTTGGTCTCTCTGTACGTGTCATAGAACTTCATCTTCCTAACACTTACGGACGGAATGAGAAAGTGGGAGATTTGACACGACCAATATCACACATCGTTCCTTACGTTCATATGTGTGTATCCCCGAGTTGTTGCCCATATCGGTCTCCGGAGCCAAAGGATAACTGCACCCGCATTTAACTAAGAGCAAGTGAAAGATCAATTTTGGTAAAATCCAGTTGAAGGGCAATTCCCTATTTGCTCATTAGATTGATATGTCTATTTGTAAAGTTTTCAAAACTTCCATGTCAGTAAAAAGTGTAAAATACTACATTCATATCCAAACCTTGTTTCAGAAATCTTATTTATGGAACAGGTTCGTGCAGTTGCAACTACACCAGACAACATTATTCATAATGGCTTAACGAAATAACGAAAGACTTAACATCCGCTATTTCTAGAATAAACAAGATCTGCTTTAGATGTAATTTCATAAATATTTTTAAATGAGAGACCTATTTCAAACCTAGTCTCGTGCAACGGTAGGTTTATTTTACCTTGTGAAAACTTTTTGCAAACTGTTCTTTACATCTTTCTCTGAAAACGAGTGATGTATAACATATAGTAATAGCTTATATAAAATTTACCGATTTAAATATAATTTTAGAAAATGACGCCATTTATATAAAAAGTTCGTCAGAGTAAATTGCCTATTCTGTGCGTGGTCATTTTGGAAAATTGCCTACAAGTCCAAATTCTCGTTGTAGGTAATGCTTCGCCGTATCAAAGGTAACTCAGATAAAGCTATGTTTCACACATTCACATCAGCTAATCTTCTGATTTCATTCTCTTCTTAAATCTGTAAAGTTAGGTTTCACGAAATTATTCACTCTTGATGAAATAGCTATTCTGCTAAAAGTTTAATCATGATTATAATACCCCCTTTACCATGGCTGATCAAAGTGCATGGGAGATAAGAACTTTTCGGAAATAAATAGTAATAATGAGTCCAAAAATCTTTGCAGGCTTTTTTCTTTTCTTTTTTTTTTTTTTTTTTTTTTGGCATATCGCATGTTTATGAACATTTCACTACATAGGAGTAAAAGATGAACCGTGGTGGATTATTTGTCTCCACAAAGTTGAAACTTCTTAAAATATGTCTCACAGTTTCTGAAGTTTCCAGCACGTCTTTTGGAAAAAGGATGTGCGTATGTTAACACTGTTCTTCCGAGTGTGTGTGTGTGTATCTCTACAGTATCCCAATATTATACCAAGATGGAACTGCAACAAAGAAATACTATATCAATAGCACTAAGAATCAACTCCGATACCGGATTAAACAACATATGGATAATTGGAGAAAGCAGGAGAAAAAGACAGCGTTAGTTGAATATTGTCAAAAGTTTTCCTGAAAATATCAAAACGTTTTCCTTGTTTCTGCGAAATAACATTGTAAATCACACTGATCTCCATAACGAATCTCAACCCTATCATTAAATTGTAGTTCCAAGCATGCTGTTAACAGTGGTGCTTCTGTTATAACCATCTTACTTGCTTTCATATATGCCATATGTTTTATTCTTTTTCTTACATCTGATAGGGGGAATCGCCTTACAACCAATGTGTTCAGATTCCTTCTGGTGTATTGCATTTTCATATAACTGTAAGTTTTAAATGTGTGCAATAAAAAATTGTATTGTATATTGTATTGATAATAAGTGCATTCCAGATTTTCAGAATGCCAAAATCATTACGGAGCAGAATTCCGAACAAATGATAAGATTTTCCGAGGCTTTAATTATTGAAAAGACATGGGAGAGTAATTGCGATAAAGTCAACCCTGTCGATATTCCATACCCTTGGAAACAGATTATAAAAAAATGAAATTGATAGTCAACATAAAAAAAGATGTAAATCAGGCCAGCATGGTATTCCTTTTGATAAAATTCAGCCTCAGTTTGATGGCCTGAATCTACAAGTCGACTTGCAGCAACCTGTTGGCGAGATGCTCGGTCGGACGAATTCAACATGTGAGCTCGAGGATGACGTGGGCAGTGGCATGACAGCCACTGATTGGCAGTCTTCGGATATAATTACCCGATCTCCCAGCAGAGCCACCAGAACACAGTTTCGTAATGGTACGAACAAGTACTGATTTGCATAACATGTGCCCTAATATCGCACGATGTTTGCTTGTATTTTTGTGAAGTAGCAAGGTTTCCGTTTCTTTTTTCTGTGGCCAAGTGGGGTGTTAAATTTTGTACACCTTTCATTCGTTATATGCGTTTACACTAAACGTGAGTTTGGATGTGCCTTTTGAACTGTCTACATACATCGACTTGCAACGGAGTCCTAACTTTTGTAAAGGGATATACTGTAGGACAGTGGAGCTGCATTGGATTGGTATTATCCTACATACTTCGACCTGCAACCGAGACCTAGTCTTCTTGAAGTGATGTTATTCTGATGTATTGGATAATGAAGCAGAGTTTATTACTATTACATCTATTTAGAACTATGTTGCTTGTCGGACTTAAGGTACCTTTTTTAACATTATATTATTTTGTGTAAAGTGCTTCAGTTTTGCAACATTCACTTCCATAATTTTGAGTTAATTCCCACGCTTTGCCTATAGCCATTAAAGAATTGGACTTTGCTTCTCACATGAAGAAAAATGTGCATTGAGTTTTTTACTATTTTGAGTAATGTATGATATACATACATCTCAATTGATTAGCAGTTTCAGCACATTACAATTGATCATATTCATATGGTTATAATATATATCTCTACACGTGTTAGTCCGATTTGAAAAATTCTTTAATTTTTTTAATTGTTCTATATTAATTTTTTAATTCTTTATTATTTTTTTAATTATTTTTTATCATTTTTTTTCATTCTTTTTGAAAAATTCAAATGTAATAAAGACGATCTAAACTATTTAGTCTTCCATCCATGCATAACTTTGCAGCTAGCAGATTTTATTGAAATCAAAACATATATATAACATCATTGCTTCTGATTTCGGATTGAAAACATACCTTCTTTCTTTCGATACCATTACCAACGAAGACCATCTTCGACATATTTTATTTTTCGAATAATGCACGGTTTTCCCCGCTACAGGGTATAAGTATAATTGGGCTTTAACCCAATATCTCTGCCTCTAAAATTTCGATTTCAAAAATTCTGTTTTCATCAGATACTGTTCACCACTAGAAATCTTTTGCAAATACATATTTCCTGGTCATCGAAATACACAGCTTTTCAGCCATGGGGCATCGATGTACACCGATGACCCATTATATTATGACCACCTACCTAATAAGCTGTAAGACTCACTTTAGCCAGCAAACCAGCGGCCACTCGACAAGGCGTCGATTCAGTGAGATGGCGATAGGTATCCTGGGGTATCTGGTACTATAATGTCAACAGCATGTTCTCCAGTTCCCGTGTATATTGTGGTGGTGTAGATTTAGCGCGTATCAGCTTTTTCCAAGTCGAACCAGAAATGTTCGATTGGGTTCATGTCAGTTGAATTTGAAGTCCATGGCATTAGCACAAAGTCACCAGCATGTTCCTCGAATCACTCCTTGACGATTCTGCCAGTGTGGCATGACGCATTATCCTGTTGGTAATGGCCATCACCAGCAGGGAACACGGTTGCCATGAATGGGTGAACTTTGTCCGTGACGATATTCAGATACCTGACAGCTGTCAGGGATTGTGTTATTGGGAAAATGAGGCCTAAAGTGTCCCCAGAAAGCATCACCCACAGCATAACACCAATGCCGCCGACCTGTTTTCGCCGAACTTGTGCATCCAGATGCCATAACCTCCGTTGCTGATAGGCGTATCCGCGCTCGGCCGTCTACGTTATGCACCAGGAATCTTGATTCGTCAGTCCAGGCCACTTTCTTCAAATCATACACGGTCCAATCTCAATGATCTTGGACTCATTTCATGTGTTTTTGGCGATGACTTTCAGTGAGCATGGGGACCCAGCTGGGTCTTCGGCTACGCAGGCCCGCGCAGAAAGATGCGATGAACTGCGAGCTGTGACACATTGCGCAAATCACCACTGTTGTAGCTGCTGGTGATTTATCACACTGTGGCCCTGCCCTCTCGGTGAACAATGAGCAACAGTCTCCGTACCCCTCTGGTGCCAGTGAACTGCGGACGACACACAGCTGGACGACGGTTCGTCGTTTGGCCCTCTGTGCACCACTTTTGATACGTACTCACTACAGCGGCACGTGAACAACCCACAAGCCACGCCGTTTCTGAGATCGTACTTCCGAGGCGTAGTACCATCACAATTTCTTCTTTATCGAACTCCGATAAATCGGCAGTTTTTCTCATTCTGAATCCGAACACTCTGTTAACCAAAAGCCGGTTGTGTATATACTGCTCTGTGAACTTGATCTGCGCCACCGTTCGGTCTCCAGGCGCGCTCATTTCTCTAGGCTGGGGGTGGTCATAATGGAATGGCTCATTAGTGTATAACTTAATTCTCTGGATATCTCTGCTTCTAACAGTTCGATTTAGGAAATTCTCTGTTGGGAAGCATTTCTGATGAGGAATGTTTTGCGTTAAACTGCTAATTTTTCTTGACGCATGTGTATGCTGCTAGAGAGAGCAAGTAAGTTCATATTTCTGTTTGCAGCATATTTCAAGCAATATCTGCGCGTCTAAAATCGGTATTAAATTTTTTTTTGCGTCAGATACCACCAGTTACGAAAGCATTCTGTTTGTGCATTTCCTACTCCAAATATTAGATAATTAGCTGGCTAAGATAGCAAATTTTTTCTGGATATATCGACTTTTTAAAAGCCCGACTGAAGAATTCGTTTAACGCCAGATACCATTCCCTTTGGAGAAAATTTTGTATGCACTCTTGCTTTTTTTATAGTGCATAATTCTAACGCTAGGTGACGTTGGTGTGTATTTCGGTTTGCAACTGTATTACCGCGTCTAAAAATCCCATTGAAAAATTCCTTCGTACTGTATGTCATTCGCTATGGTAAATATTAAGAACACTATCCCCTTTAAATAAAGCACACTTTTCTCGTTGCAGGCATATATGTACACACTTTTTTTTCGATATCTCTGCTTCTAGCAGTAGTGTTGAAAATATTTTTTCGATCACCTAGTTTTTGCCATAGTGTTGAAACTTTGCGCATATTTTCTACTTTTCCATTATAAAAAATTCTGCCGCCATGGGACGTTAGCATATACTTTGCGCGCGCGCATGTGTGTGTGTATGCGTGTGTGTGAAGTTTCTCCGATTCTAAAATTTTTTTATTGGTAAGACAGTCTCTTTATGAAGAATATCTTGGACACTACTAACAACTTTACCTCTAGACCGCGTGATGTTATATCACCTTTTCCTCCATATCTTGTCTCCTCATTGTTCGATTTAAAAAATCTCGTTTGATTCTGATATCTTCCATTACAAGAAACAGTTTGTGCACAATTTATGATTTCAGCAGCTACTCGGATTAAGTAGCTATTTATGTTTGTGTAAAGTTTGCCTATGTTATTGTAAACGGTCCCACTAACTACAAAAAACTGTGCTCACAGTGAGTATTTTTAGTGCATGTTCATTTTGGCTAAATTTTTTGTTTTGCTAAACATCTAACTTGAAGTATTTTTTTCTTTGTGTTATTTTTTTTTACTTTAATTAACCGAAAACATTTAATTTACAATTAACCAGATCAGCACTTTAAGAGGATAGTTGAAAGTTCTTCTAACCCCCACCTCTGAAGAAAAATGGCTGGTCTCTGCATAATTCCTTGTTCCTTAGACAGGGTCTTTTGTCAGATGCCAACAAATATAACTGAATGATGTTTGCTTACAGCTGAACCATGTTTGTCACAATAATAGAACTGTTTTACTATTAAATAAAAAAAATTGTACGTTTCCATATTTCTCACATTTTTATAAATTAGATTGAAAACTCATACACATAATTTGTCGAATTTGGGTATTTTGTTGACGTACAATTTATGTTACTCAGTTCTAGTGTTATCGATACTTTAATGACTGTAGGTCTTTGGCTACAATAGCTATCGTATTTCTTTGGGGTTCAAGGACCACCGTAAACAACTCTACAGCCTATAAGAAGTGCCCCGTTCCTAACTTAGGGCCACTTGTTACATGGAAGGGAGCGAACCAGTACAGTAAGGCAAACACAACATCCATGTCACATCGTGATTCGAAGCCCGACCCACCTGGGAAGAATGTTCAGAATCCAGCGCTTAGTCCACTTCACGACCGGAAGGAAGGGGGACTATCATATCCGGAAAATAAGTTACCTTAGTAAATATGCAAATACTGCATATTTAACAGAATTTTCTAAAAATGTAACATGATTGTAAAATAAAGTTAATATGCACAAAAGAACCCCCATTAAGACATGTGAAGGTTATGTACAATTTCATTTTCTCACCTGGTGCTTCTAGTTAAAACTATTTTGTCCAGGGATGGGTTGTGTATGATCCAGTCAGGGTGATACGCTGGACCTGAGCTTGATCCTGGTCAGAGATAGAACGGGTCACGGGTCAACGGGTTCACCGGATTGGCAATTTCTTGCGGGTGAAGCGGGTCGGGTCAAGGCGTTGCTGACCCGATTTCGACCCGGTTTTATTTCCGCTTTATTTTTTTAATAGAAAAATATTTTTCAAAGAACCCTTTGGAGGTCTTTGAAATAAAACTTCAATGCTGCAGAGTATGATCCAGGAACTTACTGAGAAGGGTAAAGAAAGGCGATTAAAAATGAATTTTCAGAAGACAGAACCGATGTACAATGCTTTTACAAGAAATAAAGATTTATCAGTTATGGAGGAAAAGCTGAAGATAAGCAATTCCTACATTTACTTTGGGCGGCAGGTATTAAGCGAGGGTCACATAAATGAAAAAAAATAATTTACTTATAAAACTTGGTTGGAGAATTTTTGGAAGAATCAGTACGATTTTTAAGAGCAATATGCCATTATCTCTTAAACGAGAAGTGTTTAATCAATACATCCTTCCAGTGCTTACGTACGGAGTAGAGACGTGGATCTTAAGTAAAAAAGACATACAAAGCTTGAAGACAACTGAAAGAAGTCTGGAGAGATGCATGTTTGGTGCAACCAAGAAAGACAAAAAAAAAAGAGGAACTAGTGCATAAGGAAACAGAGAAGAGTGAAAGACATCATGTTCAGAGGAAAACCCATGAAATGGTAATGTGCTGGACATATTGCCAGGAGAAAAAAGCACCGATGAACAACCGAAATTTTAGACTGGATTCCAAGGGACAGGAAGATACCCGGAAGAGACCACGTGGGAGATGGGGTGGATGGAGGAGACTGGCCCAAAACGATCCGTTATGGAAGAAACTTGGGGAGACCTCCATCCAGCGGTGGATTGATAATGGTTGACAATGATGATGATGATGATGATGATGATGGGCATATTGCCAGGAGAAGGGACCACTGATGAACAACCGAAATTTTAGACTGGATTCCAAGGGACAGGAAGATACCCAGAAGAGACCACGTGGGAGATGGGTGGATGGAGGAGACTGGCCCAAGACGTTCCGTTGTGGAAGAAACTTGGGGAGACCCCCATCTAGCCGTGGATTGATAATGGTTGACCTATAAAATTTGAATATATCATCATCATCATTGTTAAAGACAATTTGTCCAGTTCAGGTCCGGTTCATGTCCAATTCTGTGACGTCCGGGTCCAACATTTTCCAACTCTGATCCTGGTCAGAATGTTTTGACTTGATTTCATCTCTAGGCATGAACATTTTTTGCCGTGTGCAGGATCGGAAAATTATCTGGAAGTGATTCTGGAAAAATAAATATCCCGAAACATTTTATTTCTTCTCTGGTGTAAACATGCAGTAAATCATCATCTATGGAATGTCGGAAGTGCGGTGGTTCCACCTTTCGGAAAATTATTAAAAACATATTGGTCATTTTTCGTTTCTGCATTTCGACAATAAATTAAAAATGCTTTGTGAACATATTTTTATTAAAAATAAAAGAATGTTGACGAAGGATTTTCATTTTATTCTCTTATATAGCCACCACCAAAAAAGGTAATTACTGATACCATGGTTCACGAACCTTCAGCCCGGCAAAGGCGCACAGAATATCTAAATTATCTTTCTCCTAGGAATTGTTCAAGAACGACACCGATGCATCTTCATAATTCTGAATTCAGTCATGTCGATTACTGAAGTATTGATCTTCTGACTTCTCTGTCCTTCATTTTAGCTTCCGTAAAACGACTCAGAAAAGGCACCATGCAACAACGGTGTTATTAGTTACAAAAGTTTCCCTTTAAAATTAGTTTCCATAGCAAACTAAATCTTACTAGAAAGTTTCGGAAATGAAACAACGCCCTACGGGGAAGAAACAACAAGATTATAAGATTTAATTCACAGTTACGCTTTCATGCACCAAAAGGATGTATCTGCTATTTGTCAGCAAATGTAACGTGTTCATAAACTGGTAACTTTTTTGAGAAATGATAAAAATCAAATTATCCTCAGAGAGCGGTAAGTTTTGGTTTTAATTAAACTTTAATGAAGGGAATCAAACAAAAATACTTTAAATTTTTCAGTTTTTTTAAAGGAAGAATCCACACGTTTACCTGTGCGTGATTCAAGAGGTGAACTGCGGTGATTCAAAAAATGAACAAGAGATCCCTTGAAGGGAGCCATGGTGAATGTTAAAACGACCGCAAAGCAAAAATAATAACTGTTTGGTAGTTGATTGCCATGCAGCCTGGAGTGGCAATAATAAATTTCCCTGTCTTCCGTTTCATTTTCGTCCATAACTTTGCATATACTGCCAATATACGGTTTTTCTTACATTTTATCCTCTCTAGAAATATTACACCCATTCCTTCTATATTAAAAACCATAAAGCGATTTTCCGGTTAGCAAATATGTTAAGTCAGATAACGGAATATTTCGACTTATGTTATTATGTAATAAATGTTTGGAATAAAACGATCGTGATAATAATCTGTTCTGTTTAGTTTTGAAGCTGCATGTCAAAATCTGTTTGACTAGGTGCTGTTTACGACTGCGTGTCATTTGGCAGGAGAGTTGCTTAACAACAAAATTCTATGATGTGCAATTGCTTTCAGATGATTTACTAATGATCGAGCCGTTTTATAGCGAAACTTCATCATGATCAGGTTGTATATTTTAATGATAGCACATAATTTATTGTTAATAGTGTTTTGTAATGAAACATTGATGAGATTCTATTGATTTATTGCATGTGATTTAGGGTTGACTGCACAAGCTGTTAAATATTGAAGGCTAATGGGGAGATCGAAAACTGCTTAGACATGCTCGTTTCAAAAGGAAAACTTATTTTGATGTATTTTTAGGGCCATCACGCTGTAGGAAATCAATGAATAATCAAGGGACAGCATATGATACGGAATTAATCCAATATTAGGAGTAATGAAGCTTTGAAAAGATGCTATTAATTACTTGGTGCTGATAAACGGATTAATGAATTGCCAGGACAAGGTTTTGTCACAATGTAAATACATAATTCAACAAGTTAACCTTGGAGTTTGAATTTTAAAAAATCAAGTATTTCATCACTAAATTTTCAGGACCCACGAAAAGGGAAAGGTTAAAAACCTTAAACACAGACAGCGGGATAAGAAAACCTTTACTCTTAATACAGGACTATACGAAACCCGTCGGAATTGAAGGCATTTTTTTTTTTTTTTTTGAAATAGTGAACTCATATGAAACAACAAATGTAATTTTTATTTGATTGACAAATTCATTCGATCACTTCAGTAAAGACAAAAGTCCAGGTTCGTGTTTTTTTTTCTTTTTTTGGCTGAAGGTTTAACGACCACCGTGAGCAACTTAATGGACTATAAGCAGTCGCCCGTCCCTGATTTAGCGTCACTGGTTTCAGGGAAAGGAGAGAGACAGTGCCGTAAGACAAAAACAATATCCATGCTTCACCGGGATTCGAAACCGGTAGACGAAACCCGTCGGAATCGACGATTAGTTTTCTTTTTTTTTTTTTTAAGAATAAACTCATATGAAACGTTTATTTACATCTTTACATAATGGGAAACGTCTTACCTACGTTAATAAAGTGGATCGAATGAATGTAAAATGTATATATACATCACACAGTCCATTGGCACAACGCAATCAGGTCTTCGAGTGTTCGCTGTTTTCATAAGAAGTTTCAAACAAATTCCTGCTAGAGTTGTTTTGCACAACGGATCGCTGAAAAGACATGCTTCGGACTTGGGACTATCTGAGTCCCTCCATACTCCGCCTTCAACAGCGCGTGAGTCAACTGCGGGCGATCGGATGTCAACCGCACGCTTCTCCCATTGACTTTACATGGGAACTTTGCCGCCCCACAACTCCCGAACCGTTGCCCCATATGTTTACGTTCAGCCGTTCTTGCACAACTGGTCTTACAGTAAAAAACCTTACAGAATTAATATATAGATTCAGCTGTTGAGCTAGTGCTGGATCAATTAGTTTTTTCATACATGGGGTTTGGTAAAAGCATTTCTCGTTAAAGCAAGTTTTACATCTTTACGCTGTTTCAGCCTCTAGTCAATAGATCAAAGAACAGGCTACCTCAGACCATCATAGCGAAGACCTTTGGCATGGATAGTAAGTCGAAAGCTTGTCCCGTCATCACAGGCGAACAGGAATTCCTAGTTTTGGGTTCTGCAGTATTTCTTCCTAGTTTACAATTATAGGAAAATGTAACTGATTGCAAAACGTTGCATTTCTTCTCTCTCAAAAAATCGCACCATGTGAATGTAGTACTTAATTTTTGTTTTTTTGGTAAAAACATGTTCGGTTTGAATTTCTTTGACGTTGAACATATTTAGCAATTAAAACAATGTTTTATTTATGGTTATCTGGAATTACTTCATCAGGCGGTAAAGAGTTTTCGCAAATAAGAAAAACATCTCACGCAAATATTCTTTGGGTTTTTAACACCCCTGCAGTGACAAAGGCGTGGCATACAGCAGCAAATTGCTAAGAAGAAGCATATTTTTTCTAACGTCTTCTCTGCTTATTGACTTTCCTTCTTGCATAATTTGCATCCTAAGCCGAGCAATAATGATATGGCAAAGTGTGTTTGTAGCATAATTGCATTCAAATTGTTTCTCCAAAGTGTTATTATTATGAGGAAAATAATTTGAAAATTATGGTAATAACATCTCTGCGGAGAACAGGGAGACACCGGGAGCTCTTCCCGGGAGTGATGGTAAGGATTGAGCTAATGAAGAGATGAAATCTAACGTCAAGACCAGGCTCTGAGACATAGCTTAACAATACTGATTATTGTGTTTAAATCTTACTTGCATTTCAGTGGCATTCCATTATAGGTCGGAATAGTCTAAATTGTAAGACGCAATCAAAGAGAATCGTGTTTGAGGTACTCTAATGTACCTTGATATATTCTCATATTCTGGCTGAAATGCTCAAGGGTGAACTACTATTCGTTCCTTCAAGCTTTTCAGAAAAGTGCATGAAACCTTCAAAATAAAAACTGCAGGAGCTGGAGGGTTAAAGCCGCCTAGCGGAAATATGCACACGCTTGCGTTTTTAATACGGATATGCATTTTTAGCCAATTTCTATCTTACACTATCACGCCATTTGGACAGGCATTCTTCGAGAATAACAGAGCTTAACCAGGCGTGAGAGTAAAAGCTAAATTTCCATTGATCATGAAATTCGGTAACTAAGCAACTTTAGGAGACCATGTGCTTTGAACAATCATTAATTTAAAATAAGTATTTTGAAAGTCATGAACTTGAAGTACATATGCATTTTGAAGGTATTTCTAAACATTTAGAAATACCATTTATTATTTTTTACAGGTATTTCTCAGTGAAGTAAAGTTTGAAGAATTCTGTCTCTGATCGAGATCTAATAAATTCATCTGCTTGAACTTCACACAATTCCATTTGATAAATGATCGTGCTTTTAATGCTAATAATTTTTATTATTCATTCGCCTTCCAGTTATCATGGAATTTTAAATTAAATTGAATTTTAAATTAATCATCGCTCTTTCCACGTTTATAAATGAGTCTGTTCATCTTTGGAGAATCCCAATAACTGTATTCTAGTTATTTGTTCAGTTGCTGCTTACCACCTTTGGTGAATCCCCAGCAATGTGCGGGTCTACCAAGAAGCAACTTGCCATGTGGTTTGTCAGTTTGTCGTATGTGAGTCTGGAGAATTTCGAGGCCGCTGTGCTGCAGTAGAAGCATGTCCGGCGCGTAACTGGAAGACGCTGGGCTCGATTCCCGGTGGCGGCCGATGAGACTTTTTCCGTGATTCACTTATAAACGTGGAAAGAGCGATGATTTCTATTTGTTGTTCTTAATCCACGTAAACTCTGTATTTATTATTCATCCAAAATTTGATTTATTCTTCATTTGCGGGCGGCATGAGACCAAACGCTGCCAGTTCGACAACGCAGCATAACGGCATCGGTGAGAAAATTGTGTCCCAGTGGACGAGAGCTTTGGTGAAAAATAAAAAAAAAAAGAATAATTGTTCAACTCTCCAGTATGCTAGAATGTTTCGAAAAACGCTCGCGTATATTGTAATAGGAAGCATCATAGCTTTACAGAATTTCAGTTTGAGATTTTTTGATATTTACTTGGATGCAAAAAAATTCCTGTAGAGAGTAAAAACACAAATTTCTGGCTTGTAATCTGTGACTGATATATTATGCCATTGCGACAGTTGATGGTAGAGCCCAAGTATAGGTATTTGAAGTTAGTTGTGTCCCTGTAGGTTCAAGTTCCTGTGGTGATGTTTGCCTGTTATTGATTTTTTTTATTGTTCTCATGCATTTAGATTTATAATGCATTATAATTAGTCCGAAAGCTTTGGCAACATTTTTCAATGTTAATGTTGTGAATTAGATCTTCCTGACTCCCATAAATCAGACACATAGCACCCGTATACGCGAACACTTGGTACAGGCCATTGAGACGGATTTGCATCCAAGTTTACGACGTTCACCTTATTGCATACTCCTTCTAGGGCGGAGTTCAAGAGGAATGAGAATGGATTATCTACTTGTTTTAAAAACTCGTATTAACTTAAAAATTATTTTAGATTTCACTTTTCATTTAATATTTGAATTCAATCATCCACATCTTGGCTAAACGCATTAGTTTAGTCGGAATTCCAAATAGTTGCATTGCTCTGCAAAGTCCTTTGACCGGGATGTATGACGTACACCGATGAGATATTGCATTATGACCACCCTCCCCCAGCCTAGAGAAATGAGCACGCCTGGAGACAGAACGGTGGCGCAGGTGAAGTTCACAGAGCAGTACATGTACAAACCGAGGACTGGCTTTCGGTTAGTACAGCGTTCGTTATCGCAATGGGAAGAGCTGCCGATTTATTGGAATTTGATAAAGGACAAATCGTAATGGGAAAAGCTGCCGATTTATTGGAATTTGATAAAGGACAAATCGTAATGGGAAAAGCTGCCGATTTATTGGAATTTGATAAAGGACAAATCGTAATAAGAAAAGCTACCGATTTATTGGAATTTGATAAAGGACAAATCGTAATGGGAAAAACTGCCGATTTATTGGAATTTGATAAAGGACAAATTGTAATGGGAAAAGCTGCCGATTTATTGGAATTTGATAAAGGACAAATCGTAATGGGAAAAGCTGCCGATTTATTGGAATTCGATAAAGGACAAATCGTGATGGCACGGCACCTCGGAACTACGATTCCGGAGACGGTGCAGCTTGTGAGTTGTTCACGGGCCGCTGCAGTGAGTACGTATCAAAAGTGGTGCACAGATGGCCAAACGAGAAACCGTCGTCCAGCGGGGTGTTGTCCGCAGCTCATTACTGCCAAAGGGGAGCGGAAACTGTCGCGCCTTGTTCACAGCGAGGGCAGGGCCACAATGTGACAAATCACCCACAGCTACAACAGTGGTGATCAGGGCAATGTGCCACAGCACGTAGTTCATTGCAGCCTTCTGCGCATGGGCCTGAATAGCCTATGAATCAGCCGGGTACCCATGCTCACTGCACGTCATCGCCAACAACACATGAAATGGGTCCAAGATCATCGAGATTGGACCGTGGATGATAGGAAAAAAAGTAGCCTGGTCTGACGGATCAAGATTCCTGGTGCATCACCAAGACTGCCGAGCACGGATACGCCAATTACCAATGGAGGCTATGGCACCTGGATGCACTGTTGGGCGGAAACAGGACGGCGGCGGTGTTAGGCTGTGGGCTATGTTTTCTTGGGGCACGTCAGGCCCCATTATCCCAATAGCACAATCCCTGGCAGCTGTC
Source organism: Macrothele yani (assembly GCA_039090855.1). Lineage (NCBI taxonomy): Eukaryota > Metazoa > Arthropoda > Arachnida > Araneae > Macrothelidae > Macrothele > Macrothele yani. Next base: position 142,691,110 of record CM076989.1, read on the forward strand.
ATATATCTGAACATTGTTGAGGACCAAGTTCACCCATTCATGGCAACTGTGTTCCCAGCTGGTGATGACCATTACCAACAGGGTAATACGCCACACCAAACTGCGGGAATCTCCAAGAAGTGGTTCGAGGAACATGCTGGCCTCCAAATTTAGCTGGCATGAACCCAATCGAACATTTGTGGTTCGACTTGGAAAAGCAGGTTCGCGTTAAATTATTACCACCGCGAAATGTACGGGAACTGGAGAACCTGCTGTTGACATTATGGTACCAGATACACCAGGACACCTATCGCCACCTCAATGAATCGATGCCTTTCAGAATGGACGCTGTTTTGGGGGAAAAGGGGGTCCTACAGTTTATTAGGTGCTTGGTCATAATGTAATGGCTCGTCGGTGTATATCTCTATTTTAATATTTGTTTTTCAATTTCGTTTTCTTATTTGTAACTATGTTTATTCTGAACGGCATATAATTACCTAGAAATTTATCCATACGTTTTGACAACAACTAGCAACTAACCAAAAGGTAAGTAAAAGCCGTTACTCTCGGACTGAGAAGAGACGACGACAATGTAGTCTGTCAAATGTGTAAAGTCAACGATATACATAGTTCGCAAAATATGTGTTAACAGTGATATAGCCTGTAAAGAGAAGGGTTTCTATCAATATAGGGCGAGCTGTTTTATCTTGCTGTTATAAGTATACGCCTTTTATTAGTTCAATTCATATTCAAGTTGTGTTCGACAGGTGGACATGTGTGCTTTCAGGAAAGAAAAATAAAAAGTGTAAATCATTAATTTAGCTTTTTGTGCACTTTGGTCGTTAGCGTTATGTTGTAAGTATTAACATTTAGAGTTAATTGACGGCTTGATAAAAACAAAACTGTAAAATATTATAGCTGTCATAAACATGGAATTGTAGGTTCCAATATGGCAAACCTCGTAGTGCATAGTCCCATCATCAGTTCGAATTTCGCCAGCGACAGTTAACTGAATACCACTGGCGTATCTTAGTTACTTGGAAAGCCAAGTTCATTTCACATGTTCTAGAAGATGCCGTCAGTTTGAGACTTTTCACGGGTTCTCAGTATCATCGAATGAGAACATCTGTACAAAATATTAGATAACGTGCTTTATAATATTATAATTTTATTTTGTTATCGTCAAAGCGACCCGGCGCTGCCCGGTCTTTACAAAAATACATTAGTCAACTTCTTGGTTTTCCAAAAATTATAAAAAATACATTAGTCTACTTCCTAGTTTTCCTGAAATTATGAATGTACGAGGGTTGTATTGAAAGTAATGTAAAAGGGGGCATAACTTTTTTATTGACTGGCAGGGTTCGTCCAAATTGCACATGTTGGTAGAGTCACTCTCTCTATATACAAAGGTACTACTCAACATAGTCTCCATCACAAGCGATGCATTTGCGTCATCGCTGAACCCAACTATCGAATCCTTTTTGAAAAAATTCAGGTGTGGACTGTTGTACCCGCTTCTTCACAGCCACTGTCACCTCGTCTGTGTCATCAAATCTTTCTCCCCGGAGACTGTCCTTCATTGAACCGAGCAGGTGGAAGTCCGAGGGTGCCAGATCTGTGTTGTACAGTGGATGGGGCACCACCGACCAACCTAATTTACTGATCGCCTGATTTGTTGCCAAAGATGTGTGTGGTCTCGCATTGCCATGGTGAATGTGGATCCTTTTCAAATTCTTCTTCGGTCTCTTCCTCCTTATGACTTTCCTGTGCTTCTTGAGTATCTCAATGTACCGCTCGCTGGTCATGGTATGGCCACGTTCCAGAAAATCAAGAAGAATTACGCCCCTGACATCCCAAAAAACAGTCACCATGACTTCCTGTTCTGATCGCTGGCTCTTGAACTTCTTAGGCCTTAGTGAAGAGGTGTGACGCCATTTTATGGATTGATTCTTAGTTTCCTGATCGTAAAGATACGCTCACATTTCTTCCCTTGTCACCAGATTGGGAAAACACGTGTCTTCATTGGCTTCAACCGCTTCCAGCAGATCAGAGCAGACTTCCACCTTTCTTTCCTTCAATTCGGGTGTCAACTGCCGAGGTATCCACTTTGCACACACTTTCCGAGGCCTTAAGCCTTCCTCCATCTTCTGTACGGCATTGTGACCACAGTCCGGTTGTGTAGCAAGCTCACGGATTGTGACTCGTCTCACCGTATGAACCAATTCTTTCACTTGCTGACGAAGTGTGTCTGTGGTCACACATGAGAGTCTCCCACTGCGTGGTTCTTCTTCAATGCTGGTTTCCCTTTCTTTAAAATTCTTCATCCATCTGTGCATATTGCTGTTGTCAATGGTGTCATCTCCGTAAACATTCTGTAATTTCATCAAACAGAAGTCATCGCTGTTTCCACGTTTATAAGTGAGTCACGGAACATTTATCATTGGCCACCACCGGTAATCGAACCCAGGGTCTTCCACTTACGCGCCGGACATGCTTCCACTGCACCATAACGGCCTCGAATCCCTCCAGACTCAGATATTATTAACTGCCAAGCCACTTGGCAGGTTGTATCTTGGAGGCCCGCACAATGCTGGGGATTCACCAAAGATGGTAAGCAGCAACTGAACAAATAACTAGAAGGCGAATGAATAATTAATACAGACATTTGAGGTGGACTAGGAACATCAAACAGAAGTATAAATTTGAAGGAATTAAAAATATGGGATCTAAACTATTGTCATCATCATCATCATCATTGTCAACCATTATCAATCCACTGCTGGACGAAGGTCTCCCCAAGTTTCCTCCACAACGGTCTGTCTTGTGCCAGTCTCCTCCATGTCACTCCCGCATATTTACGAATTTCATCCACCCATCTCCCATGTGGTCTTTTTCTGGGTCTTTTCCTGTCCCTTGGAATCCAATCTAAAATTTCGGCTGTCCATCTATGGTCCGTCCTTCTGGCAGTATGTCCAGCCCATTGCCATTTCAGGGATTTAACCCTGATCATGATGTCTTCCACTCTCGTCATTTTTCGGATCCACGAGTTTCTCTTCTTATCTCTCCTGGTTATACCAAGCATGCACCTCTCCATGCTTCTTTGAGTTGTCTGCAGCCTTTGTATGTCTCTTTTAGTTAAGGTCCACGTCTCTGCACCATACGTAAGCACTGGAAGGATGCATTGATCAAACACTTTTCTTTTAAGACATAATGGCATATTGCTCTTGAAAATTATGCTGTTTCTTCCAAAAGCTCTCCAGGCAAGTTTTGTACGCCGATTAATTTCTTCATCAATGTGACCCTCACTTGATATCTGCTGTCCAAGATAAACATACGTATCTGTTATCTCCAGTTTTTCTCCATCAATCGATAAATCTTCATTTCTTGTAAAAACATTGAACATCACTTTTGTCTTCTGAAAGTTCATTTTTAATCCCACTTCTTTACTCTTGTCAGCAAGTTCCTGGATCATACTCTGTAGCTCTGATGGGGTAGTTGCAAAAATGACTACGTCATCAGCAAAACGAAGGTGGGTTAGATAATCTCCATTAATCTTTATCCCTTTGTTTTCCCAGTTCAGTGATTGAAAGACATTTTCCAATGTGGCATTAAAGAGCTTCGGAGATATGGTGTCACCTTGTCTCACTCCCTTTCCAATTTTTATGTGTGTTGTATTTTCAAACAGCCGAATCTTTGCACTTGCATTTTCATAGATGTTATTAATAATATTAATGTATGCATCTTCAATACCGCAGGATTTCAGAGCCGTGGTAACTGCTGATGGTTTCACCGAATCAAAGGCTTTTTCATAATCGATAAAAGCCATGCACAATGGAAGTTCATATTCCCTCGCTCTTTCAATTAGTTCTCTCAGTACGTGGATATGATCTATTGTGCTGTAGCCACTCCTGAATCCAGCTTGTTCTCTCGGTTGAGCCATGTCCAGTGTTACCTTCAAGCGGTGTGAAAGAACTTTAGTGAAGATTTTATAAACCACTGATAGGAGGCTGATAGGTCTGTAGTTCCTGAGATCCTCAATGTCACCTTTTTTATGTAGCAGGATCATTGTAGCATTGTTCCAATCCTCAGGAATCTTCCCTTCATTAAGGCATCGAGTGAAAATTTGGGCGAGTACTGTTTCGATTTCTCCACTTGCTTCTTGTATGATGTCTATAGTAATTCCATCTTCTCCTGGAGCTTTCCCCAGCTTCATGTTCTTGATTGCATGAGCAACTTCTGCTGGGAGGACTGGAAGAACTCTGGTACCTTTCATGATGTCTGGAGTACATGTATCATCCCTTTCATATAATTTGGAGTAGAAATCTTTCACTCTTGTCAAAATTTCGCCTCTATTTCTTGTTATAGAACCATCTTCTTTTCTCAGAGCCATAATCTGTTTTCTTCCCTTACTGAGATGTCCCTTTGCTATCTTAAGGCTTTGGTTGTTTTCAATTGCTTTCCTCACTAGCTCACAGTTGAATTTCCTTACGTCTTCAGTGATACTTTTTCGTGTTGTCTTGCATAGCTCTATATATTCCACTTTGGAAGTCACATCTTCTTTAGTTGTCCTCATCTCTCTTCTTTTTTGCATCAACATTTTGGTTTTTCCTGATAATTTGTTCACATGCAACTTGTTCTTAGACCCAGCTAATTTTGTTGCTGTTTCCATTAGAGCTTTGGTTACTTTTCTGTTAACTTCTGAAATATCCACTTCTTCCGATGTTAGGCCTTCTAAAGCAGAGAATCTGTTCTTCAGTTCCAACTTGAAAGTATTATGGTGTTTTTTAAGGTTGGTTATGTCAATACACTTTTTGTTTGTCTTATGAGCTTGCCACGTTCCAGTTTAGTGTTGAGGTGCATCTTACATCTCACCAATCTATGGTCACTATCTGTGTTGAACTTGTTCAGCACACTGCAGTCTTCGATGACGAATTTTTTGTTACACATAATAAAATCAATTTCACTTGTCGTTCCAATTGGATGTCTCCATGTCCATTTCCTGTGTGGCTTTTTCTTGAAAAAGGAGTTCAAAATGAAAAATCCTTCTGCCTCTGCAAACTCAACGAGAGTATTTAACGAGAGTAAATACTCTCGTGGAAATACTCAACGAGAGTATTTCCACGAGAGTATTTCCAAACTATTGTATGAAACCATTTATGCCTTAACACTATTGTATGAAACCATTTGTGTCTTGACACTATTATATGAAACCATTTGTGTCTTGACACTATTGACTGAAGCCAGCAGCCTTTACTTACTGTTAATATATCGAATTTGTTTGAAAATTTGAAGCATATAGATTTTTCCTTTGTGTTGTGATCAGTGTAATGTACAGTTCTTCCAAAGCACAAGAGAGTTTATTTTTGAAGGGCATCTTGATGAACGGCTTTGAGCGTTCTTTCATTTGGAGCCCAAGACAAAGAGGTTTTCTTTCTTGTCAACTCCGAGGCAACTGGCATGCCTTGTAGATCTGGCGAAGGAGAAAAGCATGGGTTTTGCACGTTGAATCCAGAAACTTTTGTAATTGGCCCTTTGCTTGTTGTTTTGTAATTGGGCCTTTGCTTGTTGTTTTGTAATTGGCCCTTTGCTTGTTGTTTTGTAATTGGGCCTTTGCTTGTTGTTTTGTAATTGGCCCTGTGCTTGTTGATGCTCATGGAGAATGTGAAACGAACAGGGAACTGTAGGTGTTTAAACTGAATGGAAAGTCAGATGGAATGGTTGAAATAAAAGCATGGTCTCCTGCAGCATACCAGCCATGTTGATATATTCGATGACATTTGGCATGAGTTTCTTCACAGTCAATCGCATTCAATTGAGACTACGGCTCGATAAAATAAACAAGTGGTAAAAATGAGGTGAGAAAACGCGCGAAATTGTAATAGCAATATTAAGCTTTTAAGGAATGAAATGCGAAAATTCACATTTCTTTCGCATATCATTTCTTGTATTCTATTTGTAGTTCATTGAAATATACTTCCTTTCTAAAAGAATCATGTTACTATTTTTTTAATAGTGGGACTATTTATAGCGCGTAACAACACATGGAGAGCCGCTGTCTAAAACACAACTAACATCGTCGGCGTCTACGGCTAATGGATTCACGTGACATTTCGTAAATCTAATACAGTAAACAGCAGAATCAAACTTCAAATCGTCACTCTCTGGCGTTATGTCCAATTCAAAACCATGGTTGAAGACACTTGGTCAAAATCTTTCCGCTTGGAACTATTTTTAGTAGGTAGTAACACACGTGAAACTTTAGAAGCGCAGCCTAAATATTTTTGTGTAAGCTATTAAATTTGTTACATTTAGGATATATTGTTGCAGCGTGCAGTGAAATATTGTTGCGCAAAAGTGAAATGAAGAAATTAAATATGAAGGTTATGGCGTAGAAGTCTTGTCTTACTTCTACGTTAATTTAAAACATCAACATACTAAGAAATAGTTCCTAAATGAAAGAAACCTTAACGGCCAGACGAAACAAGTAAAAACAACAGAAGTCACACTTACGGAAAAAGATGCTTTATTCAGGATGTAGCAAACACATCGTAGCATAGCATAGCATATTGCACTAAACTCTCCACACACCACACAACGCTCTTTTCACAACGCTCCTTTCAATAATAAGTTTACAATCCAACGCGCTCAAGCAATAGATTAGTCGTCGTTTTTATCTCTTGTTCTTATCAAAACTCAGGCATACGTCACGTTCATGCAACCTCAATTGTCTTGCCAAACGTATTCATTTGAGAAAAAGATATCACGTTAAGAGTGAAGAATAACAGAATACACTCAAGATTTACATAGGGAGAGAAACTAAAAAGGAAAGTTAATTTAGAATATACGTCACAAGGTTATTTCGTACTTCGTCGCGCCATATCACACTCGTCTACTATCGCATTTCGTGAAAGTGAACTTCACCAAATTAAGAAGTACGCTTCCCACTTCGGTTACTCTCAAACAATGGTTAATGCAATAATTCCCTGAGTTTGCTCAAATGTAAGCTCGACTTTGGTAAGAGCCAGACACCCGGTAACTTACGTTGGCTCACTTCCTTACATACCCGGCATTACAAACAGTTCAAAAACTTTCTGCCGGCGCTACGAAATCGGCTTCGGATTGAAGACTCGAAACATCAGTGACTTATTAAAGAAGGACAGAGACCAAATTTCGATGGACACCAGATATGGTGTATATGCAAAACCATTGGAGACAACTTGTGAAGAGGTTAGTTTGCAACCTTCGTTTTAAATTCTAAAGTTTTCCTTAGTCTTCAGTTTTGCTCTTAAGTAAGGTTAGTAAACAGTTATACATACATAGGTTCTACTAGGCGGAACCTTAGATTGCGAGTGAATGAACATAAATACAGTGTCAAAATGCACTCTTGAGCAACTGCTCTATCTAGGCTTTGCCTGCAGGGTAAGAAGCATCAAACCGACTGGCAAAATGCAAAAATTCTAAACACACCAAGTAACTGTTCAACCTTGCTTTTGGCAGAAAGTTTGGTAATACAAAAGCATAGACAAAATTGCTGTAACGATGACATTCCTATAGCGATTCTATCACCACGGAGACTAATATGTAAAAACTCGGAACTCTCCCTGACCACTAGCAGTGAATAATGTAACATCTTTCTCACTGCGCATGCTCATAAGATATATACCATTACTCCCAGTTTAACACAACGTTACATACATCTGAAGACGAGCTCAACGTGAGCTTGAAAGTGTTAATTTTTTAACTCGTGTTTTTAATGTATATAATATTCATTTTTTATGTGTATTAAACTCATTTAAATCGCGTATTAGACGGCAAAGTTGCTTTATAGAAGAAATGAAAAATGTTGCTCAGAAATGAACTGAACTATTATTGAGGGAAATTACGGTATAACATACTGCAAGATCAAGTTGCAGCAATTGTGAATGCTTCAAAATGAAATTAATTGAAATTGTGCAAATCTGAATTGCAAAAACGGGGGTTCTGAAGTGCGCACCTCCATGTTCCTCACCTGATTTCTGCGAAATTATAGGTATCTACGTTCATTAGGCGACTGACAGACAAAACAGTAATTTTATTATTATTATAGGTATTCGTTTTAATAATTTGTTGCTTACAGTCTTAAATGAAGTCCGTAAAACTGTAATACCGTACGATTTTGATCTTTCCATTTTTATCATGACTACCTAAATAGTCATAGAGAACTTAGATGTGTGGTGGAAAATCTGGAAGAATAAAGGGACAGTTGTGAAGCTAACTTGTCGAAACCTCTCTCTACTTTTCAATTATGAGTTGTGGCAACCAGACGTTTTTCTTCCTGCGAAGCAGTGTTCTATCAACTGTAACGTATATTCTATTTTAACTTTCCTTTTGGGTTTTTTTTTCTATGTAAATATGAATTTGTTCTCTTAGGCATTTTTAAACCTTAACGTTATGTCTTTTCCCTCGAGTGAGAATGATGTTGGCAACACACTCAGGTTGGAGCAAGTGACGTATGTGTGACCGGAGAAGAACGATAGATAAAAAAGCTATGCAGTGGTTGTTTATGGGGATTGATGTTATTGATGATAGACGTGCTGTTATACTGCGAATGAATGTTAAATCACTGATACTGTATTGAATACGCCAATAAACCGGATGTGAGTGTAGATTACGAACCATGCAAGCAAAATAAAAGTATTAGTAAGTACTACAATTTACCTCTTTCTTGTAATGCGTATAGATACCTTCTAATATTGCATTTATTTTAGCATGCATAACGTAATTACTGACGTAAGAACTCAGTTACAGCGGAAAGAAAATTACCTTATACAACATTAAAAAGATAACATTTGTGTTAAAAAAGTAGCATCGTTAGTGACAGGGACAGATTTAAGGAAGTGAAGAAGAGCGAAATAATTTACTGCTCACCCAGTATAAATAATCTGTGGCCTTAGGCATCTTCGTGAGGAAGCAATCTTCAAAGGTGATCTAAATATGGGGTGATTGAGGAGCCGCAATAAGTAAACTACTTCCTAGCTAAATGAATAACAAAAGAGGGAAGCGAGACAAGCGTTGTACTAAGAGGCTCTTCAATCTAAAGTAATCTTTAAGAAATTCATGGCAGCATTTAATGGTGAGAGAAATTTATGCTTAATCAGGAGGTCAACGCATAAATGTCTTCTCAAGTATTCCTAAAGGAACAGCAGGAATTACATTACGCCCCTACAAAAAAAAAATTATGTTCCTGTGTAACCAAAGAAACAGAAAACAAAATAAAAATAGCTAGTTAGGGAACTTCCTAGTGAGCACAGAACGCCAGTTGAGCACTTGTCTGCTTTAGTAGTGGGCAGCGAGTTTTTGTTTTATGAAATTAAGAATATTTTATGAGAGTCATAAAAAGTCTAAAGATCAGCGACTTAAATAAACAAACACCTGCGGTCACATAATAAAAATCCCGTACCCTCTTTTTTTCTTTTTCTCGGTGGTCGTTAAATTTCCCCAAGGGATATCTTTAGAACTTCGTGCAGAAATCACGTACAAAAAACTTCAGGAAGCTAGATAAAGAAAGCCGACCATAAATGACTGTAATGGCTTTGGGAGTTTATTGAGTACGTTTATTTTGCGTGTATGATGATTGCACAACAGCCCCTCTCCGCGGCGATAATTCACAGCGATTCATAAATAGATTAATATTTAAGGAAGCACTAACTTTCGGATGTTATGAAATAATCACATAAATTGTTCGAACAGTGACGCAAGTGAGACATAACGTACAGTAATGAAATGATGGGAACGCCCGTCCTTTCGCAAAGGAAAAATCGATAGAACAAAGTTTTGCTTTTCTGATGTTCAACGTTTTAAAAGGTTCCTAGTCTAACTGGAAGAATTCATTTCGACTCACGTTTCAGAAGGATATTCCGAAAGAGCTAATCTTTGTTTTCTGAACTTCAAAAAGGTATCCAATATCTAAATCACACACTGTCTGGGAAAACGTCTACCCTGCAGCAAACTTCGAGAAAGTGCGCGAATAAAAGAACTTTATTTCTCTTATTGTTGGCTTGATTTATTTCAAGTATTGTGATAGATGCCAACTTATCAGAAGAATCGTTTGCAGGTTCCTGTCGTTAGAGCAGGGAAGCAAATGAACAAGTAGTTAAAAATTGAACATTATGACAGATGTTTCTTTTTGCACATATCTTTATTCATCAGATGGAGGAAGAGGAAATATTGGAATAATAGTTGGTCAGATCAGATAGTAAATACTTCCAGCGGGAGTTGGATGTTATGGATGGCCTTCTCTACGCTTTTCCCGCCAAATCTGTTAATATCTTATGTGGCTACCAGCCCGCGTGAAAGTCTCTTTCTACCTCCTCGTTCGTCCTGCCTTGCCTCCGAGAAAAACCGTTCATACTTTTTCCTCGAGATCGCCATGAAGACTCCTCTCTGTCCCATTCCCTTACACATTCTGTCTTGACGTAAGAAGAAATTCTTAATTGCTTGGTCCATTGTATATACCCGTCGGCTACAGATTCTGGCGACGGCTGGGGAAGAAATGGTGGTATCCTTTTGTCCGTGGAAGGGGGTCCGGCGAGAGAATGACCTTTCTCCGAAATGGATCTGCGCTTGGAACCTTTTTGACTGGGAAGGAAATTTCTCACTGTCGTTGGCCCACAAAATGACAAAAGTTGCAATTTAAATATAGTTTTAATATTTCCATACAACATTATAAGAATTTGGCCTGAAACAAAATTTAATGAGCAGATTTTTTATAATTTAAGCTATTGATCACGAAAGAGTTTGTTCGCTTATACATGCTATCTTCTACATTTGTGTAAAAAATGAATTAATTTATATTGTTTGCTGACGATCATGTGACATTCAGAGATGGAAACGGGTCACGGGTAAGCGGAAAGACGGGTCAACAATTTCTTGCGGATCAAACGGGTCATTATCAATCAATTATCGCCCGATTTCGATCCGGTTTCATTTACGCTGTAGTTTTGAAAAGAAAACAAATATTTTTTCAAAGGAAAATGCACTCTGGAATTTTGTGTTTGGTACCCGCAGCCTGTAAAATGATTTATCATGCAATATGAAGGAAGACTGCCCCTTCCTTCAGAGCGGCAATGATGAAAACAACATTCACATTTTGGAAAGTTTCAACTCATCATAGGCTTGTAAAAATTGGTGTTGCTGTGAAACATATTCTGAAGTTTGATATGTTGCAAAGAAAGCAGCAAAAACTGAAATTAAACATACGACAAGTTACTTATTTCAAAAATTTTGACTGCAGCGCCATCAGAATTAAGTGGAACAGCCTTAAAATCTCTGCGGAGGGACATTTTCACTCTCGCAGATGTTCTAAAACATGTGTAAATCAGTTAGGTTATGTCTTGCAAATAAAGGAGGACCGTTTCAATACTTTTTGTAAGAAAGTGAGAAAATTATACGTCCCATAATACATATACAGGGCGATCAGAATCGACCTCACAATAAACCTACCGAACGATTCCTCGTGGAGAAAGAAGCCAAAACCCGTTGTCCGATCTGACGTCGTATTCCGGAGATATACGCGCCGAAAGTTTCGTGACGTCACATCCGGTAACGCACATGCTCGTTGAAAAGCGACGTGGATAGTTATAAAGACGCACGTATCACAAAGAAATCAAGCCGCCCCGGTGGCGCAGTGGTCTAAGGCGATGGCTTCTGATCATTTGACCGAAAGGGGTCCGGGTACGAATCCCGGTGAAGCATGGATGTCGTGTTAGTCCTACGGCACTGACTCTCTCCCTTCCCTGGAACCAGTGGTTCTAAATTCAGGATGGGCAACTACTTATAGCCCCCTGAGTTGCTCACGGCGGTCGTTAAAGCTCCAACACACATAATAGTCATGTTTGGGCATTGGACAATCCGCACGCAACACGTGAACACGCTCACCAGGTCCGATGAGGTGTTAATATTTAGTGTGGTATTGTGGGCGATATATCTTAGTGGGACCGTATCTTCTTTCCGAAGGTGTCACAGCCGCCATCTACATGGTGTTCCTACGCAATGTTTTGTCGGACTTACTGGAAAACGTAGCATTGGCTGTTCTCAGCAATCTATGGTTCCAGCATGATGGAGCACCGGCGCATTACGCTGCAAATGTTCGCCAGTGGCTGGATACGGAATATCCCGGTCGATGGCTTGGCCGTGGTGGTCCTGTCTTATGGCCCGCTAGATCGCCGGATTTTAACCCATTGGACTTCTTCCTCTGGGGTGATCTAAAGTAACTAGTATATCGACGGCCTGTTAACAGCCTGCACGACCCAGTGGCCATCTTACACGCGTCCCTCACAACTGTAACCCCTGCTATGCTGCACCGCGTGTAGATGTCTATTCCTCGGAGGGCTGCCGCCTGTTCCGCACTGCAAGATGGTCATTTTGAACACATGTTGTAACCTGACACGAATCCACGTGTTTTATGTTGTAGTGGTACACATCAATAAATTACATGTTTTCTGCCAAAGTGGTTGGGTAAGTTATTTCTAATGTCTGTATTCTTACCGGATGTGACGTCACGAACTTTCGGCACGTATATCTCCGGAATGCGACGTCTATTCGGACAACGGTTTTCTGCTGCTTTTATCCAAGAGGAATCGTCCGGTAGGTTTATTGTGCGGTCGATTCTGATCACCCTGTATACATTTGTTGGATTTTGATATCACCTAAGATACCCACTGTAGAGACTTTTTGAACTCCCTGTATATATCATCATCATTGTCAACCATTATCAATCCACTGCTGGACGAAGGTCTCCCCAAGTTTCTTACACAACGGTCTGTCTTGTACCAGTCTCCTCCATGTATATATACATATTTATTTATTATAATTCAAAGCAGATTTGTTCGGGTCGGGTCCGGGTCTAAAATATTTGACCCGTTTCGAACTCTGGTGGCAATTGCTCAAGGTTATAACAATAACTTTGTGTTTCAAAAACTGTTAGAGAAATCAAAGGCCATATTTTACTGTTATTGTTGCGGAATATTTAATCACAAATCAATATGTAGAGATAGAGGTCAAATATGCAGAGCAAAAACAGTAAGCGATTATAAATAGCTAGATGATCGGATGTGAAATAGAAAAAGTCTTGAAATGGAAGAAAGCCATTTGAATACTGCTTCCAGTGTTTTAAAGAAGAAGAAACATCACGGAAACCAAAATAACACATTTTTGAAACTGAGAAGAGCCAAAAACCAAATTCCTTTCTGTAGACATGGTCTCTATGAATAACTAGAACATCAAGCTGAACAAATGGTAATAAATGACGGTCAAAACCTTAATGACAATTGGGAAAAATTACTTAAAATTATTATAGAAAAAAGTAAGAGATGATATAGGTATGTTTAAATACTAATGAACGAAGACTGGAATAAACCCATTAGAGATTAAAAGGAGGAACAAAGAAATTGTGGGTGTAAGATGGGAAGGTGACAATCGAACAACGGAATCTGACATTTGAAAACCCGAGTGTAAAAAAGGATTGAGAATTGCTGTGATGTAATTTTTTTAAAATAAGAAGTACAAGCGAACTACAGGCTTGAGCATGTCTTTTAGCGTACATGTGCATGTCAATAAACTGGCGTTCTTGTTTTATTGCTACTTTAGTTCAGTCATCCCGCTTTCATGTGTCGGAGGTGGGCTGCTCCTGCTACTGTCCACTTGATTGATGGACTACTACCTAGCAAGGGTTCTCACGGTCACTCCTTGGTGGTTTTTGCAGAAACGCTTGTGATGTTTCCGTGTACGTGGATATCGTAAAAGATGTCTCCAAAGCGACAGCAAACTCAGTATTTCGTTATTCCCTCAAAGTAGATTCATTTGTTTGTTCATATTTGTTTTGTGACTGTCACGCTCTTTATAGAGTCAAAGGTTATTTTTATGCTACTGACTATTGGTTGTAATTTATTTTTATTTCTTAGGAGAATTTTCTTAGTTTTTACCAAATTCGTGTATTCAGAATAAACCGCATTAACATCAGAAATACATGTTTTAAGTGTCGCTACATACGTATATATTTCTGATGACAGTACTTTGCGTTCTGTGAAATTTGCCAGGCAGGTATACCCATATTTCGCAAACTATGAAATTGCCGCGTTCCTGTGTAGCGTTGGATTTGCTTTGTTTATATGAGAACGGTTTGTTTTCGAATGCGTTAGTTGGACTGAAAAAATCATTTTCCGATTGGGCAGATAAAAAACATGGCCAAAGTTTTGATGCTTTTTATTTTCCTTATGTTGCACAAGTTACTCGCAAGACTGCTTATTTATATTTTTCAGTGTATTACGGTTCTTTTCGAAGCATTAAGAAAAGTAAACTGTTAGATCGGCCAGAGGTAAACGTAAACACGATCTTACGTTATTTTTCTGACTGAAGCTTGTGGAACTCGGTTTGTGTTTAGATGGTGCTAACTGTTTTAATAATGTACCTCATAAGTGTTGTTATCTGTGCTACGTAGAGTCGATGTTGTTAAAGAATTACTGAATATGGCGTCTGAGCAACCTGAACATGTATTGCAATTAAAAAATATTATTAATTTTTTTATTTAAACCCACTGCAATTTAAACATTAATCTCCATATACCTCACTTCAAGTGTCACCTTGTGGGGGAAAAAATTGCAATCTTCAATCCTTTCCTCCAAGGTCCTTTTAAAGTAGAGAAAGAAATTAATTATGGGCACTCAACCACACGTTTTGTCTTTCGGGACCATATGTCTATAAAGAGAAAATAAAAAGAAGGTTTATAGTATGTTCTCCCATCCCTGAGTTGTCAACGAATGATAGACGCTGGTCCATCGGCAGTAATTTCCAGAGTCGTCTGCAGTCCAACCATTTGTCTCCCTAGAGGCATCCACTCACTATGTGGGCGCCATAACTCTGTCAGATGAGAATTTACACCGCCATCTACAGCTTAAAACGATCATTACAGGGGAAATTTCGGAACTCAGAACAAGAAAAAAATGCTGCGTTAGGATGCTTAAGCTTGTAAAGTGTGAAGCCCCGCTGGGATTTGCAAAGATTACTGAGTTTTATTTTGAGTTTCTATGCGTGCGGTCTGAGGAACATGTTATTTCAAAGCGAAACCCATGTTCTGCCATATGGCAGATGTTTGATATGAAAAACAACAGTCTAGCTTTTTCTGCGTACTTCCCACGAACAGAATTTGATGCAAAAAGATCTGGTCACTGTCCCGGTGGGCGAGTGGTCCGAGACACTGGCCTCTAACCAATCATCCCAGATGGGTCCGGGGTCGAATCCCGGGTGATACATGGATGTGTTTGTGTTACGACACTAGTTGTCTCTCTTTCTTGGTACAATAGCCCCCAAATCGGAGATAGAGATTTATGCAGAGGATTTTAGGATGGGAGTGTATCTGATCTCAGGTGTTAAATATTCCTTACAAGTAGGAAGATTTGGGCTAAAGTGCTCGACAGGAAAGTCAGTAAAATAAACGATCTTATTTGTAACGTGAGGTCCAATATCCCTGGATTGCCATTAGCGTGGTCTCCAAGGTACGGCAAATATTTAGTAGTTAGGCAGTCGGGATAGGGATCATACCTCAGCTATATGCTTGGAAGACGGCTTCATTAACAACAAGGACATCAACGGCGTGGCCACAAGTTAGAGACGGGCGACTGCATATTTCCCATTCACGTTTCTAACCTCTCTCTATAAAGAGATCTGGACGCAAAATGCAACATTTGAAGGAAAACTGGTTTTATTATCGCTCGGGTTCCTAATTGGGTGAGGGCTCTGATCTTATTTATACATACAATATATACATACACTATATTGAAAAAAGTCACCAGGCACCTAGAAGAAAAACACAACATACCATTTATTTACATGCATTAGTACGGTGTCGGTCCACCTTTGGCCTTAATGCATTCACTGACCTTTCGAGACATGCTTTCGACAAGGTTTTGGAACAAAGCGATAGGTATGCACTTCCATTTAGTACATGATGCTGCCGCTAACTGTTGCTTAGTAGTAGGCCTTGGTTCCAAACTTCTTATGCAGCGCTCTAATTCATTCCATAGGTGCTCTATGGGATTAAGATCAGGGCTCTGTACTGGCCAGTCCACACACGATACGAAATTATCATCAAACCACGCCGTAACAGTCCTTGCTTTATGGCTCGTTGCATTATCTTGCTGGTACCAACAAGGCTCGGTTCCATAGTATTGCCACAGAGTTGGTAGGGCATAATTGTCCGGAATATCGAGGTAGACGTGCTGGATAACAGGTTTGTCCACGATAATCAATCGGCCCGGACCATATCACGAAAAACACCCCCACACGAGTACACTGCCAGCTCCAAACTTGACCGTAGGTACAGTACACTGTGGTAAATAGGTTTCCCCGGCTGCCGCCATACCCACACACGGCCATCAGACTGATGAATCATGTATCTGGACTCATCAGTCCATAGTAACCGTTTCCATTGATCTACAGTCCACGATAAATATTCTTTACATCATGCAAAACGACGAGTAGCATTCCCAGTGGAGATGAAAGGCTTATGAGCAGCCGCACGACCACAGCAACCCATGGAATGAAGTTCTCTGCGAATGGTACGTGTACATACCGAGGTTCCAGCATTTTTACTCACCTGTGCACTGAGGTCTTGTGCAGTACTCCATCGATTAGCTGTAACGACTCTCCTGAGGCTTCGATGTCCTCTGTCACTGATTTTCTTTGATCTGCCGGTACGTTTTGCTGCTTCAGACACGCCAGGTTTCTTCCACTTATTCAGTACATCTAAAACAGTTGACTTGGGTATGTTTAAACGCCTCCTGGTTTCTTTTATGGACAACCCCCGAATATAACACCCAATAATCTTTCCTTTCTCAAAGTCAGTTCTCCCCCGCCGCGACATTTTCCCGTCAACCTCACAGTGCGATACGATCCCGGTCAGCTACAGACTTTTTTTTTTTTTTTGCCGTTTGCAGGTGTACCGCGCATCTTAACAACGCAGCGGATCCTTTCATTTTCTTTTGAAGAGGTGTCGGGTGACTTTTGTCAATATGGTGTATATACAGCATATGGTATTATTACAATGTGTGGTAGTTTTCTTTATTAATACATGGTATTATGTATATACAACATATAATTATTACTATATTCACCACCATCACCATGTTATCCCAGAGGAGAAACATTCAACGTCCATTAACTTTTTAAATACCACTTGAATATAAAATGGTGCATGACAAAATTGTAGAACTCCATTAAGAGTTCCAAACGCACTCACATTTAGTTGCTTAGTAAATTACTAGAAATTTGGTGCTGAAAGATATGTTTCTTCCCCATTCTACAAATTATTCGACGAAAATTAAATTTCAAAAGGCAGAAGAAATAAACGAACCAGCGCCCTTTCCGGACAATATGACTCACCGCACAAAAATATTTATATGCGGCATCCGCCATTGTTATTTATTTAAACAACGAAGATTGAATATATATAAGTGGCCCATGTGGGCAAACCTCAGTGATATACATACGTGCACGTCTTCGTATGACAAAACATAAGTGACTGTTTAAAAGGAAAGATTTATTCGGAAAGAATTGCGATTCGTGCTTGGACCTCATGACCCTCAAACTTCACTCACATTCGGGATCGGGAGAGAGGTCGGCATTTTTTGTTTCTTATTTTGTCACAAAAGATCCACCTTAACACTTTGCTTCCCTCATGCCTCCTCGGGAAATCGAAGCTACGAGCAAGGTTTGAAAAAAAAAAAAAAAAAAAAGGCAGAATGACTTCCAAGTTTCTGCTTTGGTGTTTCTTCTTTTTTTTTTAAATAAAAAAAAATAACGCCATGGGCACCGGCCCCTTTGGCCCACCCCTTAAGACGGCCATGGCTGCAATATGTTTGCTTGATGCATCCCAAGCATACTCATTAGGGTTTATGTCTGGAAAACGATCTGGCTACCCTATACGGTTGATGGTCTTCTCATCAAGACATTGATGAACAATTCTGGCTCAGTGAGGACATGTGTTATGATCCTGTAAAATAAAATTGATGCCAATTGCTCCTGCATAAGGACTATCAAAACGTTCTAGGGTTTCGTAACTAAACATTTGAGCATTCATATATAGGCAGCCAGAAGCACGTAGAGATCTGTGCTGCCCATAAAGAAATGACTCCCCAAATCACAGCACTACCTCCACAATAGGAGCCTCTTTTTAAGAACTTTAAAGGAGGGTGGCGTGTCCTTGGATATCTCTATATAAGTCTTCGTCTGTAGTAACTCCGGAGAGCAAATTTGAATTGATCGGTAAAGAGAACAGCGTTCCATTGTGCATCAGTCCAGTTGGTATGACAGCTACGCCAACTGAGAAGGGTTTTTTTACGACGAGAAGTGAGGGGTTCGTTCACCCATTGATCCCCTTAGCTTAAAAACCATGTTCAGAAAGCCTTCTGCCCAACGTGGAACAAGTTACCATGTTTTCTGTTGTATCTGTAAGATTGGAACACAGTTTTGTAAGTGTGGCAGTCTTTTTCATTCGAGCACTTATCTGCAGATAACACCCCACTCTTGAAGTTGTTGAGCGCGATGTTCCATTACTAAACATTCTTGATGTCGTAATTATTCTTTCGAATATAGATCCAAAGCCAATGGAATATGAAACGACTCACAGTGAGCCGCCTGGTTGTTCCAACTTGAGACTGGCCAGTTTCAAGTCTTCCAATTTCTTTTCATCCCATTTCTTCTCTAAAATGGTATCTAGACAGAGTTTGGCATAAGAGTAAAATGTGAACTTTCAAAGCAACGTTTTTTGCTTGTAATCCAGGAGCGAAATGACAAGATGCACTGAACTGCCGCCTTTTAACCTGAAGCTGATTTGCATGTATAGACGCATCTTATGTTAGTACGTTTATCATATTGGACATTGCCGGGTTTAAATGCATCTATTATGTTCACTGTAACTGTGGATAGTTGACAAAAAATCCAAATTTCATGTTATTCCTTAATATATGAAACCCAGTATAATTAAAAACACAAACACATGCAAAATTTAAAACTGGTTTTTAAAGCATTTAGGATTTTCCCTTAGTGATGTTTCACCACCCAGGTGCTGAAACCACCTAATAAATTCGAAATGTAATGTTGCAGTTATTTACTTGAGGTAATATTAGGTTATTCAAATCAACACTTATACAACCATTAGGTTAAAGGGACATGCTAAACGAAAATATTAATATCTTGCTGTACGGAAAGTAATCTTCTGGCACCGGACGAAGTGTCAACTTGTTTTTTGTCTGCAGTTTGCTTATGTAAACCCGTATCACTTAGCTTTCGAACAACGTTTTAATAATTTGGGGGCATCTGTTTAATTTTGGAACAACAGATGCAATCTATCGAACTGCACTTTGCTGAAATACAAGCTGTTGTATACATGAATAAATAAAACTCTATAACCTATAGAACAGCAATCTAAATAGTACCATGAGCATTCTTCCGGCCGTTAAGCACAAATCTGTTGGAAGTGATTACGCACAGAAGTCAAGAGCTGCCAGTCAAATAAAGTTTTCTAACGCTCGCCTGTAGGTGCAGTAATATAAAATTATTACTTATGTACATAGAAATTTGAGAGTTTATATCTGTGGAGAAAGTTCTGTAAATGTTCCGAACTGAAAGGCCGCTCCGACTGTTGTGTGTTAATAGGCGCAGAGTTCTGGCTAATCGTCCCAGTTGCATTTAAGTTCTTGTCTAAGATAAGGCATTGCCAGTGAGTTTATTTTACGGAGTTGCCTGTGTTTCTTCACTAAAACCAGTAGCCTTAATACTTGATTACTGCCTACCCTTTACAGTCTTAGAAGCCGTTGGAAATTTTAAAACCTGAAACATCAAACAAAGATCTTCGCTCTTTCCACGTTTATAAGTGAGTCACGGAAAAATTCTCATTGGCCACCACCGGGAATCGAACCCCGGGTCTTCCATGTTTGTCAGTATTGCATCATCTTTGGTGAATCCCCAGTATTGTGCAGGGCTCCAAGAACCAACCTGCCATGTGGTTTGACAGTTAGTCGTATCTGAGTCTGGAGGAATTCGAGGCCGCTGTGGTGTAGCGGAAGCATATCCGGAGCGTAACTGGAAGACCCAGGGTTCGACTCCCGGTGGCGGCCAATGAGAATTTTTCCGTGACTCACTTATAAACGTGGAAAGAGCGAAGATCTTTTTGATGTTCCTGGTCCACGTTAAATGTCTGTATTAAAACCTAAAACATCAAGCAAAGAGATTTTAACGACGAGAAAACGATAGTTCAAGAGCTCTCAAATCGTTGTTATCAGACGGCTTACTATATAGAGGTTCGGTCGAAGAATAAACTTTCAGAAAGCCTACGGGATTAAGATAAAACTGACTTCCAAAGACCTCCTGGATTAAAACGCGACGACTGTAGTAACCATAGTTCTGCAATGCTTTATGTCAAGGTCGTCATTTTTGATTTGCATGGGAAAACTCATTAGCTGATCAGCTCAGAATGTTCGTCGATTTATAGTCTGTTTTCTGTTCGGCATTTCTTTAGGATGTAACCCTGCATTATCCAGTGTCAAGGGTTTTGTAGTATTTATTACTTTGAGCGCTTGGGTTAGAAATAAATTGTCGACAAAGGGGCCACTCAGAGCAATGAATACGTAGAGAAAATTGCTTAGTCAGTCAGCTGATTTTTCGATGTGATGAATCCAATGATGATTCCCATGAGAATCGAGATCTTCGAGTCTTCCGCTCCTAACATTGGGCCATTGGTTCCAGAATAAGGAAAACATAATCAGCTCCGTATGACAAATGCATCTGACATATGCCTCCTCCAGGAATCGAACCCGCTTTAATCTCGTACAGCTAGAACAAAAACACGCCTACGTTGCAATCGAAACTTCCCAATGAAATTTACTTCCCGTCAAAAGTTTTTTAGTGAAACAGACCTTCCCAAGGAACTAACACTTCAAGGGAATCGAAGGACTTCAAATGAACTTGTCTAGAAACGACTTACCAAACGAGTGAGCCTGTTATTAATCTAATGCTCTACGCAAGCCGAATTACTAAAGGAATCGACTTGCTTATAAACTGACCCTGTAGTTGATACGAATTTAAGACATAAAAGTCCCTGTGCTATTGGAGACGTCAGCGTGATGTATTCCTAGTCTTGATGATAAGATTATTTACTGGCATAATTGTGTCGGCAAAACCATATGTCAGCGAATTGATCTGGAACACATTTTTGTCTCTAGTGACTAACCACATGAGGTTACGCAAAGTGAACGCCACAGAAACACGAAGTACAAAGTCATCCTCAAAGATACTATCGCGGCATTGAATCTGCGATTACCTCTGAAATGACGAAAAATGGAGCTATACCTGGAGATATTCGTGCCAACAAAAGACAAATTTTCTTAATTGCCTATGAGAATACGAGCTATATTTAGAAAAAAACAAATTGTTGTTCTTTCCACTCGGCGGAGAAGCTTGTGTGTTTAACTTACAGAAGTAACATTCTACTGTACTTAAATAAATAAAACATGATTAGGAATTGTTCGTTCGAAAATTGTCCAGTTGTAGATATTGTGTTCGAGGTTGTATCACTAGTGCTTTTCTTTCTGTGGACATAAATTGGGAAAAGCGACCTCTTCAAGCCTTACAACCATAGGGACACGTTAAGTTCAAAATAAAAAAGAAAGTGAAACAGCTCTGAATTAATTTTATGCAAACGTGAGCCAATACGTATATTTTCTCCTATTATGAAGACGTACATGAGCAAAATAAATATTACAATAGCAACATTTAGAATAGCCTTATTCCTCTAAAACTCGCTACATGTGTGCATTTCGAGGGGGAAATTCCGCGTGAGATATGTCCTAAAACCCGTTTAAGCAGTCAACGCCTTATAAAGCGTTTAACAGTAATAATATTTTAACAAAATGAAATAAAATTTGTTTGTCGACGTAATTTTTTTAGGAGGTTACCCATTATTTGAAGGGACATATCTTGCGCGTGATTTTCGGCCTTTTGAGTTGGGCAAAGAACCTTATTTTATACTTTATTGGATAAACTTAAAGCGAAATCTTTATGCCATCGCATTTAAATGAAATGATTTAATGCAGAATAATTTTCTTTATAAATTAGATTTCTTTACAGTTTTTGTTGTTTTTCATTAAGAAATTCAATTTATTTAGTAAAGTGACAGTCTTTGGAAAACAGACAAGGAAAGTTATCTGATAAAATCCGTACTGGGCCACTCACTAATTATATCATTGGAAATTACTTCATGGTTTTCATAATTTTATTACTTAAAGGAAAATAAAACTGTGTAACTGCTAAATCAATAAAGAATTTTTATCCATTGAAAAGTAGGCAAATCAAGCAAAAATGCATACTCATTTATCAAGGAGAAAAATAATAATTTAGTTTAAGTAACACGATCCTCTTTCTTGGTACGTGAGATCTTCAGATCACGGTCTTGTTGAAAAATAATCAAGCCATCCAGGTTTACTTAATTTATCGACCTAATTCCACAGTGCTTCCGATTATTTACCACTGATTAACAAAAGAACCCTTTTTTTTCGCGTTTAATGCAATTTAGCTATCAAATCAGAAAATTACCAGTCATTAGAAAGTAGACTGATTACTCTAAATTTTCCGGTCATTTGGTAGAGCAAAGAATAATCTAATTTAAGGAACATGTTCTTGTTTCTTTGGAAAAGGCGCTTTTAGATTACGTCGTAGTTAAAAGAAGTAAATTCATGCAGGGTCATTTATTTTTTCAATCCAAATTCCTTTAATGGTTCGTACCATTCACTATTGATTAACAAACGAATTTTTTTTCTCTTCATCTTGTACAACGCTTTCTAATTATCGATGCAACTGAAAAATAAAATAAATTTCAAAATTAAGTTGTCATACGAAAGAAGACTACATATGGTTAAGACACAGAATTCCTCTCATCCTTTGAAAGATAGAAAGAGAGAGAGAGAGAGAAAGGGAGCAGCAACATCTTTGAAATACTGTGATATGTTATTCAGCCGTCAAAGCCATGAAAGCATAATGAGCCGGTGGAAGGTCCAAAGTTTAGATTCCCTTTCAGAGTAGGGAATGATTTTATGTGCTGGTGTCACTTTTAATAAACCACTTACTCATTTGGAAAATGTGCTCCTCTCCAAACTGCCACATGCAGCACGAATCTATCCTGTAACGACTTTGTACATCGGAGCAACAAAGGCGGTCGTAGAAAAAAGACGAATAGAGCCGTCCTTCAAACAGAACTGCATTTTCGCATTTGCCAATTAAGTCCGCAGCCATCAAAGTGCCCTGCTCAAAGAAAGAAGAACTGCGTCCTAAAATAATCATTTCCTTTACTGAGAAGGCGAGCGCAAAAGAGTTTCGCCTAATCAGCCTGGATGCTGATGATCTTTAGGGTGGTATAGCACCCCTGGGAATGCCATGGTTGCCCTAAACTAAAACAGATTAAAAGCTACATGAAAGTCGCATTAGGATAGGAGAAATTAAATAACAACTCTAATTAATCGTAAATGACAACGGGAGAGTTAATACTCCAATCTACTGTATATAACAAGCCGAAGATAATAATTTGCTCCGAGCAACTTTCCGAATTTTGACGGAATAAACCATTAACGACTCAAGCTCTAATAAGTCATTCCCACATTTATTGTTAACTAGTGAAATTTTAATTAAAATGATTGCTATGTTTACTTTGATAAATTATTTAAGTGTTGTTTAGCGCGTTTGTTTCAACAAATGCTGTTTTCCCCAATTTCACTATGTATGTATGTATGTGACTCTCCTTCTCAAATGCTTGGAAAATACTTGCTTAACGGGTATTTAATCAGAACCAAAAAGATTTAATAATTACACTTCGTGAGTGCTCAAGTTTAATCCCCGTTTCGTTAATTAAAGCAAAATAAATTTCTTCGCATAATTCGAAATCCACCGTGACTATCTACTTTTATAAAGGACTGCATCATCAATATTTAATCTGAAGAAATTAGTTTCTTCAACCTTCACGTTAGCGAAGGTGAAGAATACTGGGATATTATATATTTATTGTTTGCACTAACTAGAAGCGTTATTACTACTCGATCGGGAAGCGACTAAAAGAAGAAGAAAAGGACTATATTGACAGAAAGCACATACCAAAACCAGAAACAAGAATAAAATACAGAGAAACGAAATATTTTAGTTGATAATGCCTCATTATTAAAAGTGGAACGTTTTCTGATTAAAACTGTAAGGTTCTCACAAACCTACCTTGCAGCATAGACTGATTTAGATAAAACAATGATTTACCTAAAACTTGCATGATTTAGGTAAAACAGTGTTTTTCCAGAATTTCGGTAACTATCCCTTACTGGTCAAATGTCAAGCTTCTTGCATTGTACTTACACTTATTAAATTATATATAAAAGGATCAATTAAGTAAAATGTATAAAAAAAACAATGTTCTAACCAACCATTCTGAGAAGACTTATGAATTTTTAAATCAAACTGATATAATTTCCCAGAAAGTTATTCTACACAGCAATATCAAATGATAAATTTACTATACATTAAAAAATATATTACTCATCGAACATTTTTAGTGCTAACGTAGAATTTTCAATGCAAACTGTTGCTTTTTGTTGATTAAATCTAACTTTTCTTTCTCGTTTTTTAATTCGTACGCTCTACATCTGGCCAGCAGAATACGAGCAAAATAATTGTGGTGTTTTGATGTGCATGTTAACTGCCTAAGTCAGTGAGCTGTGAGATTTCTTATATGCAAGAGCTAGAAATGTTTGCAGGGTAGCAAATGAAGTCGGCTCGAGCCATGGCTACGAAATGGCTAATATCAACAGGTGTATCAACTGTTCAAGTCAGTGGTTTCTACTGTTTTAATTAACTGATTAGCTTTCTGTAAAGTCCATGCTATGTTTAATGACTGATTGCGACTTTGAGTGCTTTTAGTGAAATGCGTGCACTGTTATGTGTACCAGAAATGCCCATTGAATTTTATGCGAGCATAGAAGGCATATGGCACTCACAGGATGACATCTTTTCAGTGCAGTCCTCACAGATGAATTGCGTTTAAATTATTATTTGCTCGTCAAAAATATTGTAATTAAATAGTCACTTACTTCTAAATGTTATCACAATAGCACTTAAAAGAATATACAAACGTAAAGTTTATCGAAAATTTTATATATTATCAAATATTCTATTGCCGTGCAGTTCAGTTCGAGATGAGAAAAAAAAGCCACGTATTTTTGAGTCTTCTCACGAAATGTTTTCCTAGATCGTTTTCTGAAATTTTTCTGAAACACATATTGTTCACATCTATAGGCTAAAGACGGTAGCTTCAAGGGAGGGAGATGATTTCTATTTAAAAGAAATTCATCTCTGTTTAAATAAAACGTTATCGTTAATTGAAAGTAATTAGCCATTTACTTTAATTCTTTGTATTTAGTAGCTACAAAATTAGTTGCGCAACTTTTTACGAATGCTCTGGGGGCCTGAGTTTCGAAGAAAATTGATCATTCTGTCTCTCTGAAGTTTAACGTCTTATAGAATAACGATTATGTTACATCCATATTGTGTCCAATCTAACCAAATACAAAAATTATTTATTTACAAAGGTATACCTTCACGACCATGGCATTAATATATGAGAAATGCTCAGAAGTGATTTTTTTTATCTGAATATTACAATGTCTAAATCTTTAAGACAAACACATTTACATTGAGTTCGAAGAAATTGCTAGATATAAATATTTTAAAGTTTTATCGTGATATTGTTGATCATAAGCTCTGCCTCTCTTGCTACCAGCTTTCCATACTTAAAAAGAAAAAATAAGTTATATTATGAGTGGCCCTTAAGAACTGTTTTTAAATTGTCATCAGTAGCAACCATTCGGAGGCCACTGCTAGATGAAGGTTTCCTCCAGGTTATTTCGTAACTCACTATGGGAAGCACTACTCTTCCATATTAAGTCGCCATGGTTGTATTTTGGACCTTTTCTTATACTTTGGTATCCACTATAATATTTCAGTTGCCCAGCGGTGGTCAGTTCTTCTAGCAATATGTCCTGTCCATTGCCATTTGAGGGTCTTTACTTCGATCGCTATCAACTCTTTTCATTTTTCTGATCCACGAGTTCCGGTCTTTCTTTGTTTCACAAAGCATACAATTTTCAATGCTTCTTTGAGTAGTCAGTATCCTCTGTGGTTTATTTTACCTTAAGAACTGTTTTTAAATTGTCATCAGTAGCAACCATTCGGAGGCCACTGCTAGATGAAGGTTTCCTCCAGGTTATTTCGTAACTCACTATGGGAAGCACTACTCTTCCATATTAAGTCGCCATGGTTGTATTTTGGGCCTTTTCTTATACTTTGGTATCCACTTTAATATTTCAGTTGCCCAGAGGTGGTCAGTTCTTCTAGCAATATGTCCTGTCCATTGCCATTTGAGGGTCTTTACTTCGATCGCTATCAACTCTTTTCATTTTTCTGATCCACGAGTTCCGGTCTTTCTTTGTTTCACAAAGCATACAATTTTCAATGCTTCTTTGAGTAGTCAGTATCCTCTGTGGTTTATTTTACATGTAGTTAAATTCCATATTTCTGATCCATAAATGAGAACTGGAAGCTATGAGAGAGAAGAAAGGCAGGTTTGACATTTGTCCAAGACAGGCGATAGGTTGTGCGTTGTTAAACCTTACGTTCCCTATAGTAATATAATTCAATTTACTACATTCCGGAAAGTGATTTTGAATTTACTAGCTGACTTAATAAGTAAGCCCATTTGGATTACTGTCATAATACGGGTTTTCCCTTCTTCACAGTACATAAGTATTTACTGCTGTATCTGATCAGTTTTCACAAATTGGGTTTTTCGATAATAAATATGTCCTTCTGATCAGTCCTCAAATTACTCAGAAACATAGTGCGTTTACTGATTTTCATTAAAACTCTGATGAAATGTCTTTCGGTGAAGTTGCTTTTTTGAGGAAAAGGACACTTAGGGGAAGTGGACTTCCCGGCGAAATGACCCTTTGATAAGATGACCCCCTCGTAAAATGAGTGAAATGAAACTTCTTTTTTTTTTTCTTGTTTTTACGTACCACATTGGGCAACTACGAGGAATATACGCTGTCTTTCGTCTTTAATTTGAGATTACTTGCCCCACGAAAGAAAGATACCCAGAATATACGCAATACACATACCACATCCCGGACTCAAACCCGGACCCAACTCTGATGACTTGCCAGAAACGTATGCCTCTGACAACTCGGCCACCTTGGCGACCAGATGAAACTTTCTAGTAAGTTTCGTAAAGTGCGGTTTCGGTTGAATGAATGCTACTTGTTTTAGCATATCAGTCCCCTTTACACATTTTTCCAAACACATGTGCTGGCGCATTATTAGTTTAAACCAGTAGTTCTCAAGTGGTGTGCCGTGAAATTTTCTAGGCGTGCGGCGAAACTTCCGAGACTTTGTGATATTGCTGGAAAAAATATTTAAAATAATTTCACTCAACATTAATTTTGAAAAAGGAACAAGATAAAAATATTCAAGAGCTTAAATATATTCATTTTACAGAGGATTTATTGGCTTACAATAAAATATTTGAGTTATTAATGAGTAACTTGAGCTTGTCGTTTATTACACAAAAGTTCAATTCGTGGTGGAATTGAAGACAAACACCACACATTTCCTGTTCAACTGAGAGAAGTCTCTCGCGTTTCTTGTTCTTTACGTTTGTTATTGCCCAAAAGCTCAGCTCGTACAAGTAAGTGGTTGAAAAGTGTAAGAGAGTATTAACTGCTTCTACTACTATTTCTGGGTACTCTTTTTTCGCCAACATCCAAAACTTAAGAAGTGGTAGTTCACCATATTTCAGTTGAAGTTTTCAGTCTGACTGAAGTTCTGCGAATTGCTCTTCTTTCTCCAAAGGAAGATCGGTGGTGGGTTCTGGGAACACAGCATAAGGTTTGCGCACCCAGTCATACTTGGTGACAGTGTTGGAGGAAAATTATTGTGCCATTTTATCCTCAAGAGCTAGGAGGTAATTTAAAATCAGTTCGGATGTCACGTCTCCGTGTGGGTCTACCTCGAAAGTCAGAGGAAGCATCTGAAGAATTTTCTTTTCCACTTGTAATTTCCATAATCTAAGTTTTTTTAAGAACCCAGTGAGTTTATCGCCTGAAGTCAGCATATTTTCTTGTTTTCCTTGCATACTCTCCTTTGGGTAATTTAAATGGCTGAAAATATCGGTCAAGTAAGCTATCTTTGCACACCACTCCTCGTCGTTTAACTGAGCAGCAAAGCCTGTGTTTTCGATGCAGAACATACTTAATAACTCCTTTTTCAGCTCAAAACATCTCGCAAAGATTTTGCTCTTTGACAACAAAGTTGGGAAATATCGTAATTGAATTAACCGGTAATGCAATACAACGTAATAGGAATAAGAAATTAGCATTACCATTACATGGTAATGGTGAACTGGTCATTAGAATTGCATGGTAATTGTAATGACATGTAGCAGTTATTCATTATAATCGTAATGGTTAATGGAACTATATGTTGGTAATTAACCAATAACTTATGGGTAACAATACAACGTGAATAAATCAGCAACCAATGCACCAGTACACGTTGTGTAGGTTATTTGACAATTTGGTTCCACCCCTCGGACTTCAAATGCGTGTATTTAGGTATTGGAGATTGTACGTGTATGGCATGAGCAGTTGCCTCGTCTTCGCCGCAAGTGATTTGAACGAAATAATACATATGAAGTAAAGTACGAATGGGATGTTTATTTCGGTTAGAGATACTGATTTCGTCCATCTTCAGTACAGTATTATCGTCCATTACATACGTTTCACTGTCCACAATAATTACCCAACTGTATCCACAAGCACATGTTAGTATTATACTCACAGTTCAGCAACTCAAGGTGCAGTGCCGAATATTACAGAAATTTGCGAACTCTTGAAATTTTTGTCGTACTTCTCAAGTGTTGTCGTCCATTACCTGTCCGATAGAAAACGAGCGTCTGACTCCTTTATATGTACTTCACGACAGGATCTGAACCTTCTGGAATATTCTATTATTCAATTACATAAAGCTCTCCAACTTTCTACAGCGCGATCATTCTGTAACATTCTACAAACGTCTAGCTCATTCACGCCGCTTCTAGAACATTCTACACGACACTTCGGTCTCTGTCTGCTATGTTACATGGCCGACCTTTCTCGACATAGCTTTTGGCACACGTACATTTCTATAAACTATTAGTATGTAAATATTATTTGCAAACTGTAATTTCATTACCAAATAATTCCATTGCGTTTGAATGGCATTATTAAATAATTGAATTATATCCTCTTCATTGTAATGCATTACAGATTAATTCCATTACCTTGTGCAAACAATGGAATTACCTTGTAATCCATTACCTGTTACTTCATTACCTTGTAATGCATTACACGTTAATTTTAATCAGTACTTCCATGACTTGGTAATGCATTCCTGCCCAACTCTGTTTGACAACCAGTGGGTATCAGTATGAAGAACCAAACTGCTTTGACGAGATCCCGCTTCATGGCACATTTGTTTGAGGAGTCTTGTCTTAAAAGCCCTTGACTTAACGAAATTGACCATCTTAACGACTGAGTCTAAAACGCTTTTAACCCTTTAACCGGCTGGAACGAATTTACTCGGGGTTAACAAAATAGGCTTCAATCAGCTCGAACGAATATATTTGCTGTCTAAAAAGTAGGCGGAACGCGGTAGAAACAAGTGACCCTGCGCAAGAGGAAGCTTTACCTTCGGTTTGTCATTTTAAGTGGTCATTTTGGGAGTATGACTGGCATTAATCCTTGCTGTCTCATTACCTTTTCCGCTAAGAATACTACAAAAAAAGCGACGACCCTAAGAAAGGAGAGAAAAGATGTTTGAGTAACTTGTTTCTACCTAGTGTCATGATGATGTCTGTGTCCGTAGTAGTCACTTCCCAATCATTCCTTAGATAATGGAATGGAGAATAAATGACTATGGGAATCAGACTACATACTATAAGACTAAGGACTTTAAGGGAGCACTTGCAACCAGCGACAGATTTATAGTCGATTCTGAGATGGAGGGAAAGGAATTGTTTTGCCGTAGCGTTCGTATAACCCGGTCGCTATTCGAACACTTCTGTTTGAGAAGAGCAGGGAAATTTGGGCAACCTTTGGCTCTGGTACATCGGCCGCTTAAAGGGTTAAGTTCTATTGGAATAATCTTCGCCATCAGAGCCTCACGATGAATGAAGTAGTGTGTTGAACCAACACTCGGTAAATTTCGGCCAAGCATGGCCCTTGTGCCATAAAATTCAACCAACCAACTAACCAACACTCAGGAATCTTGTTTTTCTTGAAACAAGTCCTTTGAATCTTCTAGTTATTGCAGGTTGAGCGTCTATGCAAACAGAAAGACAATTTTTTTCAGGACAGCCCATTTAGTTCCAAGGTGCTAAATACGGTATTATACACATCTGATCAGGTTGATATTGAAGGCAATTCAGTACATGAAAAAAATTGTTCAATAATCAAATCCTGATCAACAAATCTGATGTAATTCAGTAATTGACATTTGTTGCTTATACATGTATCAGTTGACTCATCGAGCTGTAGTAAAACTTCTCGACCGTCACTTAGCTTTTTGCATACATGGCGCTGGATATCTGAAGACATGTCATCTATCCGCCGGGAAATAATATAGTTTGACAATGGAACCAAGGATAATTCTTTTTCGGTGCCGTCACCTAACATCGATTTTACTATTTCCTTGCAGGCGTTTAAAAGGTAAAATTACATCCTCGGCGATAGTGTTGGGCTGCCTTTTGTTGGCTGCTATTTCGTCAACTATATAATTGGCCACTTGTGCTATAACGAAGTGAATTTCTCCGTCATTTTTATCCACGCCGGGGTTCGAACCCGGGTCCACTCATTCCGGAATAAGTTGCTCTACCAATTAAGCTACGCGGACTTTTATTCTGATTCCTATCTGCCTTTACGTCGTGTGCGTCCTTCTGGCAGGTACGTCACATCTCCTGGTACGTTACAGTGCTTTTTCAGAAATTGTTGCTCTCCGTACC
The DNA here is from genome assembly GCA_039090855.1 of Macrothele yani. Classification (NCBI taxonomy): domain Eukaryota; kingdom Metazoa; phylum Arthropoda; class Arachnida; order Araneae; family Macrothelidae; genus Macrothele; species Macrothele yani. The sequence continues at coordinate 142,722,242 of CM076989.1, forward strand.
TTTTGCTTGCTTTGCTTCTGATGACAACCATCGGCTAAAATATTTATCTTTTCCAGATAAGTGACTATGTTTAGTATTCAAATGTTTCAATTTACTAGCGACCATACATTCGTTGCTTAGTTTTTCTTCACAGAAGGCACATTCCTGTACAGGACGGTTTTCAGTCCACTGAACGTAAATCCAAAGTTCAGATAACTATTTTGGTTCTTATATACTTTTCTAAGAGATTCCACGTCCCTCTTCTGTAATGCTTTCACGACACTTACACTTGGAATCGGTTCGTTCTCACTTTCATTACTGTTAAATTCTGCCACTGACTCATCTTCAAGTTTTCTACTTTTAATCAGAAACTTATTAATATTGAACTGAATTTTTTTAAAAAGCAAGATTAACAAAATGCTGCATATGACACCTGTCAGTCAAACTAACCATCAACCTCAAAACATACCAGAACACGAACGAAATAGCGTTACGACTGGAAGCCTAGAAGCAACTGACTGCTGAAGGCAAACTATGCGCGCGCAAGACCGATTCTTCCGCATTGTTGCAAACTCGTACGTTACTCTGCCACGGGGTCTCACTGCAAACGGTAATGTGCCGTGAACAAAAAAAGGTTGAGAACCACTGGTCAAAACGAATTGGAAGTTGGAAGGAGGCTCTTATTCCAATGATGTACCTCACTTCGGAGGCCATTCTCTACATGTTGATCACCCTAACATTTTTTTTCTTGCAGTCTCTTCTACAGCGAGTGCTGATCGGTGTCATTCCAAATTACATTTTCCCGCTGTGCCTTATATTTGCGTCATTAGTGGTTGTAAAACGGAGAGAAAAATTTTAGATGGAGAAAAAATCCCGTTTTGTATTTTACCATCCTGCCTTATATTGCAGCCATAAAACGGGGAAAAGTATACTTGCTACAACGGAGAAATATATCTTCTAAAGGGAATTCACCTGAGCGGTTAGCCGTGTGCAAATCTGTGGAATAATTGATCCCACTCATGCGCTCTGAATATAAATCCCCATTTCAGATATTTTCAACACATTCCATCGGGGTGGACCATTTTTTCTGAGCGAGGTTTTAAGTAAAAGTAAGCCCCTACTGGGTCCCTAAAGAAACTAAAATTTCGCAGGAACTAAAAGCTTTTGTACGAGTATCCTCATGCGTAAGTTTTAAAAAAACCATCCGAAACCAAATGAAAATTTCGATAAATTTTTCATTTGGTTTTGGATGTTTTTTAAAAAAAAACTAAAAAGCAAGAGTGCTTTAAAATATGTTTTTTGATACCCGCTTTTCCAGAAAAATGACAAATTTTCTGGAAAAGCGGGTATTAAAAAGCATATTTTAAAGCACTCTTGCTTTTAGTTTCGGAAATTCTAATTCTCCAAGTAATTTTTTGGAAATTTTCTTTTAACACTGGATGAAACTCAAAACTGTGTTGGTAAAGATTCTAAGATGGAACGTGACTTTAATCAAGTTCCCCTGAAGGTACTGATTGGGTAAATTCTATGCTGGAATCTTCCTGGATTGGTTATTTTGTTTTCATTTTTATTTTTAGGTAACAGTAATCGCTAATTTTTCATGCTTTATAATATGGATACTATGCAACATTCACGAGGGGTTTGGCATACAACTCGCACAGCTAGAAGGAATACTAAAGCGAATGTAAAGAAACAAAAGAAAAGGACAAAAATCATGTCTCAATTTTTTCCACCTCACATTTCCTCAGTAATTGTAGTTTCCTTTGTTGATGCACATGTAAAGATAAAGATTTGGGGCACAATGAACTTTGCTCCCATTTCCTTATTCATTCCGATTAATCACATCCCCCATTTGTCTTGTACACAATAAAAGCACTTGATTTCCCTGTAGTTCTATTTACCGGAGGGCGATGTAATTTCTTTTCCTTCGCTTTTTCCTTTAGCATTAACTCTCTTATCCGGATTTTGTATTAATGATGTCACAATATTTTCACCAGTTTTGCATTTTACTTCTGCGTTTCATATGCATCAATACGTATTTGATACCATACTGGATGTTAAAAGCGCGCATCTTTTGCAATGATTCGAGGAAAAATAATTATCTTCAAAGAAATCCAATGAAGGCAATTTTTTCGAATTCTTTATTTATGACGACCGATATGCCGCCCTTTGAAGCCTTTCAAATGAAGCATTTCACCATATCACCCTGACTGATAGTGAATCGTCCTCATGTGTTTGTATGAGACACGATACCTCTGCTTCTAAAAGTCATATTGAAAATATAATTTCTCAAATTAGATCTATGATCTTAGAATTTCTTAAGTCTGTTTCTCATGTTGTAAATTGAAAATCAATTCTAATGGACAGCACGTATACACCTCTGTTCAGTACTGCTCAAAGCATCGAGCATCAGAACGTCCTGATTGTTAAAAGAAAGCTCCTTTAGGAACTATCTCTAAAAATGATTTTCTATATTCACCTTTTTCTTTACTTTCGTGATGTTTTACTTCATTATAGGTGAAAACAAATGATTGCTGGATTATAACAGTTCTTTGTACTGTTAACAAATATGGGTAATCATGGTGATCTGAGCGACTTTAATCGTGGACCCATTGTCGGCGCGAGAAAAATGGGTCATTCTAGCGCCCAAGTAGTAAGAAGCGTAGGGTTTCCTAGCGCAATGGTAATAAGGGTGTACCGCGAGTATACCACTCACGGGCGTACCGACGTCCAGAGAGCAAACGGTGGCCGACCACACGCCATTGATGGTCGGGGTCACGTAAACTGGTAAAGATTGATCGATTGACAACTGCGGCACAAATCACACCCAGGTTAAATGTCAAAGGCCCAAGAATGTCAGCAAGCGAACAATATGGCACACGCTGCATACCCTGTGCTGGTGCGGGCGTGTGGTCGACAGCATGAGGCCATGGACCCGTCGTTCCTAGTTGACTCCTTTCAAGGCTGTGGTGGCTCTGTTAGGGTTGTAGAGCCTTCTCAGAGGACACATTAGGTCTCTCAGTGTGCCTGGAGAGGTCCTTAACCGCTGCGTGCTACCAGCATGTGCTGGCTGATCACCTACACGCTTTCGTGGCGTTCACGCATCCAGCGGCCGAGGATCTGTTTCAGCAGGATAGTGCGCCACCCCACTGGGTCACAACCATCCAAGCAAGGCTCGAAGAACACTCATCTGAGTTTGCATACATCCAGTGGCCCTCAAGGTCCCCAGATTGCAACCACCTAGGCATGGCTCGAGGAACACTTATCTGAGTTTGGAATCATCCAGTGGCCCCCAAGGTCCCCGGATTGCAACCACCCAGGCATGGCTCGAGAAACACTCATCAGAGTTTGGAACCATCCAGTGGCCTCCAAGATCATCGGATTTAAAGCGTGTGGAAGCTCTCTGAGACTCCGTGTAGCCGAACATTAGATACATGGATCCTAGACCCACGTCTCGGGTGAAGTTGTGCTCTATGATGCAACAGTCATGGGGGCATCACTCCCGGAAACCCTCCGGCATTTGGTGGAGCCGATGCCTCGGCGTGTACTGGCTGTTAATCGCGCTAAAGGAGGAACAACACGCTATTAGGTAGGTATATCTAATGTTTTGTCAATTGAGTGTATTTAAAGTTTCCCTGTTCGTTTATCTATGAAGAATTCAGTTACTTTCTCCAAGGGATCTTACAATTCTCCCGGCTGTTGTTGGATGACGTGGTGTATCAGCTTGATGAACTCAACTAGCTTTCTCTTGAATCGTATCATCAGTATGCTGCCAAAGCGTGATGAAATGCTGACAAGCTGTCTCTGTATTCTTGTGTTGTTGGTCTTTCGGCATAAGGCTTATGGAATTTCCTTTCTCGTTGAATAACGAGAGTATCACTCTTGCTAGCATCATTGCGTTCCTTATGAACAGTTATCTTTTAAGATGTATAACGAAGTAAATTTCTCCGTCATCTTTGCCCACACCGGGCATCGAACCCTGGTCCCCTGATTCCGGAATAAGTCGCTTTCCCAACTGAGCTACGCGGACGCATGTCTCTCGCTGCTATCTGCCTTTACCTCATGTTCGTCCTGCGGTGCAGGCACGTCACAGATGACCCAGATCAACGTGTGATTACGCTACCTCGTGGCCCTCTTTTCAGCGCTTGATTTCCTTTTTAAAGCAGTACCTTTGTTATCCTTTCTTAACGTAAAAGGAACGCTTTTCTTTTGGAGCTGCTATTGTTAATATTACTATTCGTTAATCGAAAGATCATCATGGATTCAAATTTTAACACACATACAGTATAGCGTGTTACAGGGCTTGGAGCTGAATTATATTTCAGTGCCAGGGTTCGTGGATGCTTCGCTTGTAGCAAGTTTTGTATCGGAGATTTAACCCGTATTTTACCCGACTGAAGCAGATAGATAAAATATGAATAAAATATCAACCAAAGTATTAGTTCGCTCTTGCAGTGAGGAAGGTATATATTCAGATGTTATGGAGAATGTCTCAAAGCATTGTCCTGATCTCCTTTTCTACTTTCTATTATAATTAACAAGTTGATCGTTTTTCAGTTTAGCCAGTGTTCGCTTTCTACTTTTTCATTATTCGTAGATTCTCAGCATTTTCCCCAATTCACACCGACGAGCAAGATTTTCACAACTCGCTCTCCCCACTAATTACCAGGGGTTCGGACATTTGGGCACCGGACTTTTGGGCACCGGACATTTGGGCACCGGACATTTGGGCACACGGACATTTGGGCACCCGGACATTTGGGCACACGGACATTTGGGCACCCGGACATTTGGGCACACGGACATTTGGGCACCCGGACATTTGGGCACATTCCCTTTTAAAGCAATGAAATTGCGCTGCGTTAAAAATTATAGTGTTCCTATATTTCTCCCTACTTGAGCAAGTGGTGTGCACAAAAAAAATTTCACTTATATCTCATAATCATTAAGAAATTGAGACATATTTACGAATTTCTGTCTGAAAGACTGTGCGGACATTTGGGCACCGGACATTTGGGCACCCGGACATTTGGGCACCCGGACATTTGGGCACAAATGTTTAAGGGGCCGTATAACAATTGCCGTTTCTTGGGCCACTAGTAAGAGTTTGACCGAGAAAATGTTCGCCGTAAGTTACTTCGGCACTAAATATTTACGGGCGCGTTCCTACTCAGCAGGGGGGGGAGGTGGCAATCCTAAATTTTCTCGTCCGATCGGAAGATTTTCAACATTTACAACCTACAACTCGACACATCATCTCAGCGCACGTTCCTACTCTGAAAGCGTGTTGGTGGGGGGGGGTATACTAAAAGTATAGAATATGAAAAATTTCTCGTCCGATCGGGAGATTTTCAGCATTTACAAGCTACAACTCGACACATTATCTGAGCGCACGTGCCTACAATGAAAACGTGGAGGGGGGGGTTAATACCAAAACCTGTCGGTGGGGAGGGGGTATATGATAATTATGAAATATAAAAAATATCTTGTCCGATCGGGAGATTTTCAGCATTTACAAGCTACAACTCGACACATTATCTCAGGGCATGTACCTACTGAGCAAACCTGTCGGGGGAGGGGGGGGTAATACTAAAAGTGTAGAATATGATGAATTTCTCTTCCGACCGGGAGATTTTTGGCATTTACAAGCTACAACTCGACACATTATCTGAGCGCACGTGCCTACAATGAAAACGTGGAGGGGGGGGGGGGGGTTAATACCAAAACCTGTCGGTGGGGAGGGGGTATATGATAATTATGAAATATAAAAAATTCTTGTCCGATCGGGAGATTTTCAGCATTTACAAACTACAACTGGAGACATTATCTCAGGGCATGAACCTACTGAGCAAACCTGTCGGGGGGGGGGTAATACTAAAAATGTAAAATATGATGAATTTCTCTTCCGATCGGCAGATTTTTGGCATTTACAACTCAACACATCATTTGAGCGTATTTGCCTACTCTGAAATCTGTGTGTGTGTGGGGGGGGGGGGGGGGGGGGGTTAATACCAAAAATGTAAATTATGAAGAATTTCTCGTCCGATCCGAAGATTTTCAGCATTTACAAGCTACAATCCCCCCTCCATCGCCGCGACAGGTTTCCAGACAGCGCACTCGCGCTGAGAAAATTTTTCGAGCTGCAGCTTGTAAATACTGAAAATCACCCGATCGGAACAGAAATCCTTCATATTTTACACTTTTCAAAAAACCCATCCCCCCCCCCCGGACGGGTTTCCTGCGTAGGCACATGCGCTCAGAACAGAAAATTTGTCGAGTTGCAGCCTATAAATACTGAAAATCTCCCGATCGGACGAGAAAGTCTTCATATTTTACACTTTTGGTATCCCCCCCCTCACATACACAGGATTGCTGAGTAGGCACATGCCTTCAAATAATGTGTCGAGTTGTAGCTTGTAAATGCCAAAAATCTCCCGATGGGAGGAGGAATTTTTCATATTTTACACTTTTGGTATAACCCCCCCCCCCCCCCTATCGCCGACAGGTTTCCAGAGAGTGCACATGCGCTGAAAAAATGTGTCGAGTTGCAGCTTGTAAATGCTGAAGATCTCCCGATCGGAAGAGTAATGAGAAATCTTGATATTTTACGCTTTTGGTACGCCCCCCCTCTCCTAGTTTCCTGAATGAGCAGATGCCTCAGACAATTCGATGACTTATAGCTTGTAATGGGTGAAAATCTCCCGATCGGACCAGAAATTTTTTATAGATCATATTTTAGGTTTTAAGCCCCCCCCCCCTACACACATTCGACAACAGTCCTGGGTTTCCTCATACTAGCAGAGAATTTGTTTAGTTATAGTTTATAGAAAAATATCGTAAATAAGAAAATACGAAATTACGGACATTTTATGTGTGCTGGGGGGGGGGGGGGGCTAAGAAAAATCCTTACCTCCTTCAAGGCTGTCAAACATTTAAAAAAAGGTTTCGTCTATTTTAGTGTTTTAAATTTATCAAAAATTTGGCTATATTAACGGCGGGAGGGGGGGGGGGCTCTTCCCCCTTGGACACCCAATTGTCGTTTGTGTTACTGGAAACGTTTTCTCCATTCAATTGCCCTCACAGCGAAAAAAAACGGCAATTTTTGTACGGCCCCACAAGATTTGTGCCCAAAGTCCTAAACTCTTAAAAAACGATAAACACACATAAAAGACTGGCATGAATAAGTTTAAATATATTGAGAACGCAAAACAATTATGCATATCTACTAAAATGTTTTTAAGTTCATTCAGGAGATTAATATGATGTAGTTTGGGATGATGTAACTGAGCTTCCAGCAGGTTTTCATAATCTGGGTTAACCTGTGAGGAGGTGATTCTCAAGAGAGAAGACAGATGCTCATTAGGAAGTCTATTTGTAAGACCAATCACTTCGAAACGTTGGCTACTTTCAGTAACGAAGTCAGTCCCAACAAGGAAAAATATTTTACACATGTCTCCTACCTCACCGCTGTTAGTCGGTCGCGATGTCGGAGTCCCAACCCCCCCCCCCCCCAGGCGTCCATGGACATCTTATTCAAAGTGTTTGTGTCTTTTTCGCGATTAAATAAAGAGGGGTTACAACTCGTGTCGTAAGCAAATTGAAAAGCGCACTTTTGAAAGGTGAAATTGATCCAATCTTGAAACTGTACCCAGAAATTAATGCGGAACATAACAGAATAGAACAAGCAATGTTTTCCATATGAAATTATGTGTCACGCCTCAGAGAAGAAATACTTTTAAATTATTTATCCCGCGTGCTGGACTGAACACACTGGCTGGCAGTATTTGGCCCGCGGGAAGTAGTTTGCCCATTCTTGAGTTAGACGTTTTAGGTCAATCAATATTAAACCTGCTCCTGACGAAGACATAACTATGGTTATGTTGAAGCATGTAGAGCACCTTATTGTTTTGCAAGATTCTTAGCTTACTTATGCCTTTTGTCGGGAAAACAAAAATCTTCGTTTCGAACCGACAAATAATCTAGTATTTATAACTCGTTGTAAAACTAAACCGTAATGTTTGTTCACCTAGAAATGTCATACAAAGTAAATCCTTTAGAGAATTGCATAGATAGAAAATAATTCTTATGCGTAACATGAAACTATGTGAGAACCATGACTGCAAAACATTCAGCTGAGTCCTAAATAGATACGCATATTGTGACTTTCCAGTTTGATAACAATAAAAATACTTTCGACTGTCTCCGGCAGAAATTAAAAACGGCTGGCGGTGGTAACCGCAAGTATCGAGTAATGTGGCTAGGGATCCGGTAAAACAAATGTCAGATATTCGATCGATGAAGTGATTAGGTTACACAACATCCATATCAGTGCGACCTTACTTTTATAAAGAATACGGATAATAGGTTTTGTCAACACTCACAAGACAGAGCGTTTCTCGTTACATGTTGCTGCAGTGCTGCTTGCTCCCTGGCAGAGGAGCTAACATGGAGACCTTGCTTCGAATTTTCGATAAACATAGAAGAAAAAGCAAAGAAGCAGGGGGGTTGAAAAGCAAAAGAAACATCCGAATTCCTCCTTTCAGCTCTTTTCTCTTCATTTCCTAGGTCGATATTGAATGACATTTCAGTTTCAGCAGTGATAAGAGAGAGATAGATAAAGAAAAATGCTCAGCTACAACGAAAAGGTCGCCCGCCGAAATTGAAAGTTGCCATCACCCTGCGGACTGTCAGAACGCAAACCCAAGGAGCATTTCAGTCGTGGAAAGGAGAGCAATTCTTTATTATTTTTTCGCGTTCGTTTCCCCCTCATCCTGGCATTCCGCTCGATTTCGTTTCCTATTTAACTTCGTCGTGGGCAACAGAAAAGGTTACGCAGAGAAACTGAAATTTGCGGAGGAGCGGGCGGTTGTAACGTCATCACATCCGCTAAAATGTACGATTCGGTCTAGAATTTCTGCCACAGAATTTCAATTTGCGATAGGAGTAACAGGAATCGTAGTATGAAGTTAGTGATAAGAAGATTAAGTTCCATAAGTACGGAAAGCTTGTAATTGCCCCTAGCTGCCGACTGGCAAGATCTCTTCAGGGTAACCCTGAGTCATCTTTTAACAGAATCGTCTAATTCGTGCAAGTGACAGCGCAGAACTCTCAAATAAAATCCATTAAGAAGAACTGATAAGACTAGAAATGTATCGTCATCCAGAATTTTCTATTTTTGATTTCTACGTAAAAAAAAAAAAAAAAAAAAAAAAAAAAAAAACCTTCAATCTTTTGTCAATTCCATGAGTGAATATACTTAACACACTCATCAGCAATTTTCCTATTGCATTCGGTTCATATTTATCATTTTCTATTAAGCACGAAAACACTAAAAAAACGAAATAACAATATTTCAAGAATATTTATTATTCCATTTCTTAGCTAAACAGAGTTACCGTGAATAGTTCTTAGTAAGATATAGCAGATTTAAAAAATAAAGGTCCCATAATTATGATGAGTTTTACATTTTCCATATAGGGTAGATTCAAAAGTTTCTAGAAATTCCTTTTTATAGAGAAAGGCATTACATTATTGATAATTTTTTTACACCGCATTTCCTCTTCAAAATAGTTTTCTTGGGAAGCAACTCACTATTGCTAGCGTCTATTATTTGTTCGATGCATTCCTGGAATCCGTTCTTTGAAACCTATTCCCGCGCATTTGTCAGATTTAACGACTAGTGAATCGTCGTCCTTTTTGGACAGATTTCAAACGCAGAAACAAGTAAACAAAAGTTGGTACGAAGTCAGGAATGCCTCCCCAGTGGCGCAGTGGTCTATGCGATGGCTCCTGATCATTCGTCCGCGATGGGTCCGTGTTCGAATCTTTGTGAGGCATGGATGTTGTGTTTGTCTTACAGCACTGGCTCTCTCCCTCCCCTAGAACTAGTAGTGGCCCTAAATTAGGGACGGGCAACTGCTTATAGCCCATTGAGTTTCTCAAGTGGTCGTTAAACCTCCAATAAAAAAAAAAAGAAGTCAGGAATATATGGAGGATGATCAAGCGACGTCACATTGTGCCTTACGAAGCACTGTTGGACCATTAGGGATTGTTGTTCATGCGCGATGTCATGAAGAAGAAGCCAACTATTTGTTGTTAGTTTTTCCGTGAGATTTCTTCGAATTGCGTTCCTGAAGCCACAGATATATAAACAGCCATTTTTTCTTATTCGTATTCCTTTCTTATGGAATTAATTAATTGTGAACAAGGCCTGAAAAGTCAAAGAAAACTTTCAGCATTACTTTTCCTTTACTCTTGTCCAAACGGGGCTTCTGCTTTCAGAAGGTGATGATTTCCATTTAGAGGATTGACGTTTATTCTGTGGTTCGTACAAAACACACCATATTTCGTCTTCTGTAATTATGTTGCTTAAAACATTTCCTTGGTCAGACATAGTCAATTAGGTCTTCGGCAAGGGCCATTCACGTTTCATGTAGTTCGGATGTCAGCATTTTTAGAACTAAGTGCTGACAAACGCAATTCATATTCAAATCATTATGGAGAATGCTGTGAACTATTCCAGCTGATATTCTTACCTGTAACGCTATTTCCTTTATAGCTTTGCTTCAGTTCGGTCGAACAATGTTACGTACGTTGTCAATCTCCTCAGCAGTTAATGAGAACACGGGCTCCCGCCGTATGGATCACTATCAACACTCACCCGATCATGGTAATGCTTATCATATGCCACACATAAACTTGCGATTTCTTCATTATCACTTCACCGTATGTTTGTTGAAGCATGACTAATGTCTCTGATGGTAATTTTCTAAGTAAAAAATTAAAGTTTGATGTTTGCACGTTCCTGAGTTGCCGACATTTCCAACTACGACGTTGCTAAATGCACTACTTGAGCTCCACGTAGACAGGAAATGGAATGTTAGTACTTGCCATTAGACGACGTCACAGGTGCCGGCAACCTCTGAAACCAAAAATTCCTCCGCGCAGAGGCGACTTTAGATCTTTTGGGGCGCTAGGTGCTAAAAGATTCAGCCCCACCCCTTCTTATCACCTCAGAAATTTTCATCCGTCAGATAAAAAAAATAATCTCAAGATAAAAGCTTTTTCCTTTTTTAAAATGCCATTCTATCTTTCCATTATCAGAACGTTTTTGCAAGAAATTGTACAAACGTAGGCCTAATCACTTTGTCTGTCCGTGCACATCGAACTTTGTGTTTTTAGTGATATTTCAAAAATTATTTTTGAGGTTAATAGAAAATCAAAGGATATTAAATTTGGCAATTTAAATATCCCATGTACTTCATGAATTTACTCCTAAAAATTAAAATACTGAAGTTCTTGTGTGAAGAAACTATTCAATTAAGAGAAAGGCTAAATTATTTTAACTGTTCCTTTCAACAAGTACATCTATAAAAATTCGAAAATTTGGAGTATCAACTACAGCAAGAAAAAATACGGAATATGTTACTGCTATGAGAAAGCAAAATATTAATTGATAATACAAAGTGGTTGCTTTAAGGATTGATTTGTTTCGGTCCGTGAAAACCAAAACAAAACTGGCAATTCAATTACTATATACGTTTTCGGGGCCCCTCACGCTCTGGGGCCCTAGGCCTTGTGCACACGCCTAGTGCACCTATTTGGAAATCCGCCCCTGCCTCGTCGCGTGTTTTTTTTTTTTCATTCCCACAACAGACAATTTCAAGAAGTTTTTGATCATATCTCGTATAGGTTTGGGGCGCTAACTAACAGTTATGACTCTGAAATGGATCTCATTGTGCTCCCGAATGGGTGTGGAATTTGTTTGCATGAACTACATCGATATTTCTGCAGAAATATTTTTTTTTTATGTATGACTGATTTTGCCGTTAGAATCGCTTCTTTTTACGTAGAAAACAAATAATATACGTAAACTCTGCATTCTTGGTTCGCAAGAAAGTTCTTTCGGCGGAGAAATTAAAACCGAAATACGTCAATGTCTCTGCGCTATTATTTCATTTGCTAATCGCTCTATCTTAAGACAATGCTATACTTCGTTTTGATGCTACGTCGGTGTTTCTCAAATGGAGGTTACAGAAACTCGCAAGATGACAAAAGATGGTTGTATGTAGACCTATAGGACTACCTGAAGTTAAGAACTCAGCCCTGATAGTGATAAAAATAGAAAAATGCAATGTAATGCCGAAGAATCGCTTCCACAGGGTCATTTCAAAGTTTAAAATCAGTGGCAGAGTTTTACAGTTATGTCCGGTTAAAACTTGCTTAAGCAGAGTAACATACTTAAATTAAAAACTAGGCAGTGAAAAACTCCGTAAAGTCGACTTTCACAGAACTTTTGCGACTTCAAAATATTTAAACACTGGATGAATCTGATGCGTGTGGAACAACGTATGTCTAGTGCCCACTATCAGTTCTACGATGACCAGTTCTCCTACACTCGCTCATTCATATCATATCTGAGTGGATAATCCAGCTAATTTCTCATTTGTAACCAGCCAGTAGTTTAAACACACTTACTTCTTGTCACTAAGAAATTACAGTATATTGTAACAAACTTGCCTATTTTCACTTTTTGCTCTGATATCGCTGAACAAAATAGCCCAAACAAAACTCATCCAACACGTTCATCGTTTATTTACTTCGTGCACGTAAGAAAAAATATCCGTAGGAAGAACAACAGCAAATTTTTTAATTATTTTTGACACGATGTACTTAGCTTCCAAAATTAACTTCGGAACTGCAAAAATAAAGCAGCAATAAAAATGCAACCTCTATGAAAAAATATGCCATCGCAATTTAGCAAGAGTTATTTTAATATTATTTTATGTGTAATAAAAACATGCAGAAAATCTAACAAGATTTATTCTGCTTACATGAAAAGTTCCAGTGAGCACGTGCTCTGTGAGCGAACAATGGTTGAACCAAGGAGGTTATACATATTACTGGAGATACCACTGTCTCTGCCGCCATAGGTTACAGCTAATCTGTGGTGTGACGTCACAAGCAGGCAAAAACGAACTAAATCATACCGTTGCTAAAACAGTAAGCTTGTGTATCATTGATAAAGATACACAAGCTTACTGTTTACTTCTAAGCGTATAAACAGATAAAATGAATTACTCATTTTATCTGTTTATACGCTTAGAAGCTTTTGTTCCATTGGTTTCAAAGCAGCTTCTTTCCTGCGGGTGCGTCGTGCCTGCTCATGACGTCATTTGCAGCACGGACAGTGACTTATGGCGGCCAATGCTGCGTGGATAGGAGTGGTGTCTCCAGTAATATAACCTCCTTGGGTTGAACCACAAAATGTTGAACAAGAGTTGCCCACATGTTGCTTCAGGCATAGCTTTCCTCCATGCTGGTGTCTCACAGAGAGGCTGGTTGTAGCTTAGGTCGCGCTTGACTGCAATCGGAGTACCCAAACCTTCCCCTCAATAGCTCATTAGTTGGAAAATCGTTGGCTTTACGTCAACATTCAACGATAACGTCTTGCCTACCAGATTAGGAATATAATACGGTGGCACAGCATCGCGCCGACGTTAAATTGTAAGGGTGTGCTACCTAGGTCATAACCATGGTGTGCAGCAATCTGTTTAATCTTGTAACTTCAAGATACCGCAACCTAGGGTTGGACGAATGTGATATGGCTCTGCGTGATAAAAACTTAATGGCGGAAAGTTTATAACTTAGGGGCCGCGGGTGGACTAGTGGTCAGCGTTCGTGACTGCCATGGAGATAACCTCAGGTTCGATACTGTGTAGGTACGAACGTTGGAACCACTAAATACCCTCCGTGTGTCGGATGGGCACGTTTAGCCGTCGAACCCCGGGTACTGGGCCCCGGTAATAAATAAGGGCGTCTTCCTCCCCATTTCTACCTCGCTTCCGTATCACTTTCCTATCGGGTACTCTAGCCCAAATCTCCGAGCTTCCGATTTCTAAGAGTTGTTTAAGACCTGAGGTCAGACACTTCCTTCCTAAAATCCTCTACATCTGATCTGATCTGTTTATACCTGAGAGGGGAGAACGAGGACATCGAGGTAATATCAATGGCAGAAGAGGGCTTACGATAAACGGAATATAGAGTGTGATTGGAGGAAGTCCATTGTAATAGAAAATCAAAGAAAGGAAGACAATTATTTTCTTTTCCATCTTAAGGGTAAAATTAATGGATTCATACAGAGAAGAGCAGAAATCAGAAAATAAAACCAGATCAGCTGCAGAATGAGGCCAAAACCCCAAAACATCATCCACATACCTTATAAATAAAAGCGATGGCTGAGAATATTTAGAAAGGATGTCGTTTGATGTTACAGCCCTATGATTAAATAATTTTCCTTTTTCCTCCAGAAAATGGAAGGTACCAGGAATAATAGGATGTCCAAAAATCATAGGCACTGGCCATTAATATACAGAAAATTTTTGTGAAAAAATGCAAATATCAGCCTCAACAGAAAGAGTACAAACAAATATCCTTCTCAAAATAAAAATTATATATCACCCACTGTAAAAATCAGCAACCTGACCACTCCAGAGGAAAAAGAGGTCACAATATTAAACCCAGCTTTTGCTTGAAGCAAATTACTGTCATGATATGAGTCGCAAATGAGACTGGATGGCCATTCACATCTGGTAGTTTCGAACTCAGAATTTCTTATAAGAAAGTAGCTCGCTATTAATAATTTCTTATTACATCTTTCCAGTTTTTACAACGAATCACCATTTAAAAAACTGGAGCTGCTAGCTGATAGGGTTGCAAAAATAATGCAAAGTTTAATTTTCCTTTTCTGTGGTTCCCACTATAAAATAAAAACCATAAATTGTTTGGCAGAACTGACCTTTGTTTTAACTTCACTTTAACCTTAATAAATCAGCTTCACTTTGATACACGGATTATTCTAAGTCTTTCGCATTGTTGCTGAAAACTTAAATAGACATTGAATATCGCTTTCAACACAAGGGTTAGAATTCAATGTGGCAACAGAATTGTACTTACTGAAAACCAAACCCACCTTATTCGTATCTAAGCACGTCACTACTTGATCACAAAGTAGTCACTCGTAATACAGTACGTTGAATACACCGGTGAGCTATTACATTATAACCACCCCAAGCCTAAGGAAATGAGCTAGCCTGGAGTCAGAACGGTGGCGCTTGTGAAGTTCAAAGAGCAGTATATATGTATATATATTTATGTATAATCAGAGGACCACCGGCTTTCGGTTAGTAGGGTGCTCGGAGTCAGAATGGGAAAATCTGCCGATTTATCCGAGTTTGATAAAGGACAAATTGTAATCGCACAGCGGCTCGGAACTACGATCTCAGAAGTGGCGCTGCTTGTGGGTTGTGCACGTGCTTCTGTAGTGAGTGAGTGAGTATCAAAAGTGGTGCACAGATGGCTAAACGACGAACCGTCGTCGAGCCGTGTGTCGTTCGCAGCTCATTAATTCCAGACGGGAGCGGAAACTCTTGCGCATTGTCCACAGCGACCGCAGGACCACAATGCGACAAATCACCTGCAGTTACAAAAGTGTTGATCAGGGCAATGTGTCATAGCACACAGTTCATCGCAGACTTCTGTGCATGGGCCTGCGTAGCCGAAGACCCAGCCGGGTTCCCAAGCTCACTGCATGTCATCGCCAACAACGCATGAAATGGGCCCAAGATCATCGAGATTGGACCGTGGATGATTGGAAGAGGGTAGCCTGATCTGAGGCATCAAGATTCCTGATGCATCACATAACCATTCCTGATACATACCAACGGAAGCTATGGCACCTGGATGCAGTGTTGGGAAGAAACAGGCTGGCGAAGGAGGTGTTATGGTGTGGGTGATGTTTCCTTGGGACACTTTAGTCCCCATTATCCCAGTAGCACAATCCCTGACAGCTGTCAGGTTTCTGAACGTCGTTGCTGGCCAAGTTCACCCATTCATGGCAAATGTGTTTCCTGCTGGTTATGGCCATTACCAACAGGATAATGCGCCATGCCGCACTGCCAAAATCGTCAAGGAGTGGTTCGAGGAACATGCTGGTAACTTTCTGTTAATGTCCTGGCCACCAAATTCACCTGAACCCAATCGAACGTTTGTGTTTTCGACTTGGAAAAGCGGGTTCGCGCTAAATCACTACCACCCCGACATGTACGTTAACTGGAGGACCTTCTGATGATATTATGGTACCAGATAAACCAGGATACCAATCGCCACCTCATCGAATCAATATCTCACCAAGTGGCAGCTGTTTTGCTGGCTAAGGGAGGTCCTACAGCTTTTTAGGTAGGTGGCACAACTCATCGAATATAATGTGCTCTTAAAACAACTTCTCTACTCCTAGCTTGTATCAACATTACACATTGCACCATTATCTCTTATCTCAGAACATTATATTTATGTTCATTTCCATTTGACTAGCTGTCCATATGCCAACGTTTACCAGCTCATCGAGAGGAACACTTCTCAGTTGTTTGTAGCTGCTGAAAATCTTAACTAAAGATAAAAATGTCGCTTCAAAATATGGCCAGGATTTAGTGAATAAATCTAGTTACAGGAATTCAGTTCCACTGTACTTAAGCAGTTAGCACGGTAAACACAAAACACGTCGTTCTCATGAGAAAATGCTTTAGACTTCGTATAGCATCAAACGAACTCTACATACTGTATAATGCCGCTCTCCTCTCTTGTGGCCCTACAGCTCGCTCAAACTGCACTGAATACCGCACAATTAACTTTGCACGTGAGCCGCTCATATAAGGTTTCACCCTGAGCTCTTATTTCAGGAATCTATGTAGCCTACCCTTTGACCTGCTTCAAGGTTTGCAGAGTGGTCTCAGGATTGAAATACAACGCTACGTCACAAATATATTATTTTTCGAATCAACCAAGGTTTTGCTGGGCGCAGCACACAGCTCATCAGAACGAATGGCATGCGAATTTTCAAATCGCATATGACATCAACGGTGTTTATAGTCACCGGTTTTAGTTAGTTGGTTTCAGGTGCTTGATAGAAACAGTGTGGATGCCATGTCGTTGACAAGTTGCGAAAAATTCAAATACATGTATATGTGGAAAGCTTCCAAAATATTGAGTTTGGTGTTTGGATCCTGCTTGTCGACTAGATTAGTTTCGCTTCTGCGAAGAGAAATCTATGGTCACTTTCTTAGTTGTTTAGCCATCGATCACTTCTTTAGGTCACAGTTCCGAATATCGGTCTTGTGTTCCTTCAACCAAAAATTCAAGGCTCTACTGGTCTGTTCTATATACAAAGGGCCACATTCACATGGGATTGGATGATTTTTTTAAATTCCCCACGAGTTTTTATCTTCAACGTGGTACTTTGATCCAAAAAATTTGGTTTTATTTATGAGCTTATAAGACACTTTAAAATTAAGTTTTGAGGATTTTTGAACTTTTGAAGACAGAGTCACAGAGAAAAACTAATTGACCGGCCGGATACATCCACCTAGCGTGATTTTGTGGTAGATTTGATCAAAATTCCTCTCATCTTGTCAACGACATGGCATCCACAACATTTCTATCAAAGGCCTAGAAGCAACTGAAACTCGTGATCGTAAACACCGCGGATGATGTCATATGTGATGCGACTATTTTCGTGACATTCGTCCTGATGAAGCTGAGTCAGAGCGCAGTGAAACCGTGGTCGACTCGAAAAATAAAATAATTTGTTAGGTAACGTTGTATTTCCTTAAGAAATATAATCATCACAAAGCTTTTTGTCTCCAATTTGTGGAATAAATATTGTTGATTTGATGAAAGTTAAAAAAAAAAAAAAAAAAAAGGTCGAATGCGCAAAATTCCTAAAATTTTGTAGCTGATCCTGCCCGGTGATAGTGAATATTAATACCCTACATTGTCCGGTTATTGTGTGCCCCTTCTATTAGTTGTAAAGTCATTTGTAGAACTTCCGAGAAAGAAAAAAGAACCTCGTATAAAGTGATAAAGATAGGGAAATAAAAAACCATGTTACACTGAATGAGGCGACTCAGTAGAATCGCGGCATGTTTACGCAATCCTCCGCATTCCTGATCTCCAAGGGCGAAACTAATGTGCTTCGAGAAGTAGACTATCGTCCATCATGGCTCCGTATCCCCTGCTAAGTGATTCTAAGCAGCAGGGGAGAGGATGAGTGTGTTCCGATTATCATTTGGTCACTCGATCCGTCATTTATACCGACACCACTTCCTGGACAACCACTAGAGGGATTTTGATTTATGCATCCCCTAGTTTCATCAGATTCTCCCTGTGAGATGGGAAAATAATTCCCCGAGAACTTGAATGGATCTAGTGATGAAATGCAGCAAAACCCACAACAACAGAGTCAGAGACATTGTTACAGAAAGACACGATGTCGCGACGGCCAGCAGAGGTTACTTTCGATCAAGGAATGTTGGTGTGCTAATTAAATAACACCCAGACAGGGAGTTCTGAATTATTGTTCCGGAAATACATGGAAGTGCGTTGAAGTGACTCAACGTAGAAGAAAAGGAACTAACTAAGACATGAAGGAAGATAACTCTATGCATTATAAAACGAGTTTTTGACAGAAAGTAGGGGACAACGGAGTGCGTGTGAAATTTGTAGACGAAACAAAGCGAAAAGAAATCAAAAATTTAAGCAGAGTTACAAAATGAATATAGTAGAGGTAAGGGTTTACTTGAATAATCTCTAGCATAAATAAATATTTTTTTCAATCTAGTTGCACTGGCAATTAGTCTAGTGCTTCATCTGGATGTTATCATGCATTGGCGATTAGTCTAGTGCTTCATTTGTGTGTTATCATGCGCTGGCGATTAGTCTAGCTTCATCTGGAAGTTATCATACACTGGCGATTAGTCTAGTGCTTCATCTGGATGTTATCATGCAGTGGCGATTAGTCCAGTGCTTCATCTGGATGTTATCATGCAATGGCGATTAGTCTATTGCTTCATCTGGATATTATCATGCATTGGCGATTAGTCTAGTTCTTCATCTGGGTGTCATCATGCACTGGAGATTGGTCTAGTGCTTCATCTGGGTGTCATCATGTACTGGCAATTAGTCTAGTGCTTCATCTGGATGTTATCATGCATTGGTGATTAGTCTAGTACTTCATCTGGATGTTATCATGCACTGGAGATTGGTCTAGTGCTTCATCTGTATGTTATCATGCGCTGGCGATTAGTCTAGTGCTTCGTCTGGATGTTATCATGCACTGGCGATTAGTCTAGTGCTTCATCTGGATGTTATCATGCACTGGCGATTAGTCTATTGCTTCATCTGGATGTTATCATGCACTGGCGATTAGTCTAGTGCTTCATCTGGATGTTATAATGCATTAGCGATTAGTCTAGTGCTTCATCTGGATGTTATCATGCACTGACCTCAGATTGTTACTTCAGCTTTATTAAAAATGAAAACTGACCATTTCTTGAGCAATGTATGCAAGATTTGTGAGTTCAAACTAAATATTACACCCTCCGTTGTCTCTTATTTTTTTATCAATCACTCACCTTACAATGCATAGAGTTCTTTTCTCTACAGAAATATTGGACTGAGTCAAAGATTTCTGTACTAAGAAAGATTATCTTTGCAGTGATATTAAATTCTAGTCGAAAGATTGTCAGATCACATGAGTTGTGTAAGCCGTTTGTATTTGTTTACCTCGCTAGGTAGAATTGTTAAAATTTTATCCGGAAAATCTGAGACCAAGTGACCACGCAACTCTACCCCTCTCTCTTGTGCTTGGTATTTGTGTGTGTGTGTGTGTGTGTGTGTGTTGTTTTGTTTAAGAACTTAACGACCGCCGTGAGCAAATCTGTGGGATATAAGCAGTTGGCCATCCCTAATTTGGGGCTACTGGTTCCTGGGAAAGGAGAAAGCCAGTGCCGTAAGGAAAACAAGACGTTCATGTCTCACTTGGAATTCGATCCCGGATGCATTTTAGAGTCCAGCGCCTCGTACCACCCGGTCACCGGGGAGACATTCCTGTGTGCGTGGTTTCTTCACGTAGGCGCGCCGTTAAGGGACTATTAGTTTTTTCTCCTATGAGTAGATATAAACACTTGATGCATAAAAGCTTGCTATGATATTTCTGAGCAACCAATTCTCAAATGCTGTAAAACCTGGATTCTACGGATAATGAACGTAGAGCTGTCTATGATAGAAGATATGCCACACGTTCGAGATAAACAAGTTAGTAAAATCATGCAATGCCTTGATTATGATACACTTTCCAACATTCCAGAAATCGTTACTCAAGTTATGACGATAATGACTGTAGAATAAATCTCGCTCATCTAACAGAACCGGTAAAGTATACTTCCGGAACAACATGATAAAGTTTTGTCTCAATCGAAGCATTTTTACCTAAGTTATAACGCATAAGGGCAGTGGAATGGATCCCGATCCTATATCCTGACCTTTGACCCCATTTCACCCATTTTCAATAGGATTCGTACCCAGATAGTCCCCTACCACATACTAAATTTTCATCGAAATCGAACCATTTTTACGCACGTTATGACGCATAAGGGCACATATCAGGAACACCGGGCATCGCTCGGGTAAAGGAGGGATGAGGGCACAATTTTTTTTTAATTTTGATGTGTTTTTTTTTAAGTTTTGTAATGCTAAGTCTAAACCATCAAGATTAATAATGATAGACGAATTAGAGACAAATTAATTTAGAATAAACATCAAAACAAAGATGAATGATAATTTTTTATTTGTGTTAGAGTAAGAAATTTGTTTAAATTGTTTTTATTATTTCCGAACATGAAACACCAAACAATAAATGTTAACATGGGATTCTTCATCGAACCCCATGGTTACATTGGTTCTTCATCGCTGTCTATTTATTCGCCGCATTTGATCGAGGTTTTCTTCCGATATAGATCCATTGAGGGTTATAATAACGTCGGACATCATTTCCAGGCTCCTCGCCTTAGCTGCTCGGAATGGTCTTTTTGTAGGCTGATCTTCTGCCAATGGAAGGTCATGTGTTTCGAGACTGAAAGGTGAACGGAAACCACAGGCTCTTAAATGTCCAAGCTGTTCGATATTTACTTCTTCCACTTGTTCTTGTTCCAACAATGCCGTTTTCTTCTTGTTCTTCTTATAAAAGTTAACGTGCACGTTTCGTAGGGAGTCGAACAGCATACTTTTTATATTGTTTTACCATCCACGTGACAGTCTATTAAGAGTAATTAATAAAAATGAACCAATCATATTTTAGCACAGCGAATACGCTCGTCATCAAGTGACTATTCAAAAATGTAGCAAAACAAAAGCTGTATTAAGTTTAAATTTTTAAGGGAAAAACATACAGAATCAGCGTTCCGCTGCTTATACTGTACTACGCATCAACTCCAAGCAACTGGCACATCTAACATTTTGTTCCAGAAGAAAATAGAAGTAATGCGTAATACGCACACAACGCGTGACGTAACGAGGCAGATGGTCACGAGAGTGCGACGTCATAAAACTTTAATATAATCCGCAAACAGCGCGTGACGAAATGAGGCAGATGGCGTGACCGCGGGCCAACATCTCAATCGGCGAGTCGATCACGAGTCGATCGCGAGAGGGCGACATCATAAGATTTCTAAGAATGGAAAACATTAATAGGACGACGTCATGACACTAAAAACGTGGAAACACGGGGTGGTTATTTAACCCACTAATCGAGTTTTTCCAAAGTCGAGATCTAGTTAATCAATTTCTAGTACCAGAAAAAGGTAGGTTAACCTATTTCATCAAAATCCTTAGAGCCGTTTTCAAAATAAAATTTACATATATACAAGAATTGCTCCTTTAATAAGATGTGGTGGAATGCATCACGCTCCTATGTCCTGACCTTTGACACCACTTCAGCCATTTTCAATAGTGTTCGTTCCCAGGTGGTCACCCTACCACATACTATATTTTCATTGAAATCGAACCATATTTACGCAAGTTATGACGCATAAGGGCAATGGAATGGATCCCACTCCTATGTCGTGACCTTTTACCCCATTTCGCCCATTTTCAATAGGGCTGGTCCCCTACCACATGCTAATATTTCATCGAATTCGAACCATTTTTACGCGAGTTATCGTGCGGACAGACGAACAAAGCAGGAGCATATCCGCTTCTTCAACTTACGGTTGGAAAGCGTAAAAAAGCAGATAAACATGAGAATGGTAAAACATTTGCGAATGCATTTCCTGTGGTTCATTATACAGGAGAAAAATGCAGAAAAAATAATAGCACAGTAGTCAGCCGAAAATAACATTCGCAATGTAAGTATTAAAACTTTCTCCACATGATTCCATGATTAGAGAAAGCGACTAAGGTTGCAAACAGAAGATATCTGAATAGCTTTCAAACACAGTCTTCATAAAAACAAGTTAGTAAAATCATGCAATGCATTCAATATGAAACGCTTTCCAATATACTAGAAATCATTACTCAAGCTATTACTCAAGTTATGAGGAAAATGGCTGTGGAATAAATCTCACCCCTGTGCCCTGACCTTTGATCCATTTGGATGATACTCAACAGAACTGGTTCAGTATATCTCCGAAATAACATGATAAAGTTTTGTCGCAATCGAAGCAATTTTACGGAAGTCATGATGCATAAGCGCTATGGAGTAGATCCCGCTCCTGTGTCCTAACCTTTACCCCATTTCGCCCATTTTCAATAGGATTCGTCCCCAGACAGGTCCCTACAACATACCAAGATTTCATCCAAATCGAAACATTTTTACGTAAGTTATGACTCATATTAGCGATGGAAGTGATTCCGTTCCAATGTCCTGACCTTTGACCCCCATTTCGCCAATTTCCAATAGGGTTTGTCCCCAGGTGGTCTCCTACCACATACTGAAATTTAATCGAAATCGAACCTGTTTTACGTTAGTTATGACGTATAAGAGCAGTGGAATACATCCTGCTCTTATGTCCTGACCTTTGACCCCATTTCGTTCACTTTCAATAGGGTTCCTTCCCAGGTGTTCCCCTACCACATACTAAAATTTCATCGAAATCGAACAATTTTTACGCGAGTTATCGTGCGGACGAACATACGCACACAACGCGTGACATAATGAGACAGATTTGATTGGGAATCGCGACTATCTGCTAGCAAGGTGTGACGTCATAAAACTTTAATAGGATCAACAAACAACGCGTGACGTAATGAGATAGATGGCATGACCGCGCGCCAACATCTCATGGGGCGACGCCTTGACACCACACTTGGAATACTTAATATTTTCTAAAACATAACCATAATTATGCAATCCAACATTTTTTTGTCTGCTGACGTCATGAAAATACAGGCCGCGCCATCTTTTTTCTGTACAATTAATGTGTTCACAAGGATGCAAATTTGAACATCGATTAAAATAGCTTCATTTTATAACTTGGAATACTTAATATTTTCTAAAACATAACCATAATTATGCAATCCAACATTTGTTTGTCTACTGACGTCATGAAAGCACAGGTCGCGCCATCCTTTTTCTCGTTTCAACACCACCAAAGGAAAAGTTATTGATTTTTAATATAATTATGGTTATGTTTTAGAAAATATTAAGTATTCCAAGTTATAATAAAGTTATTTTAATCGATGTTCAAATTTTCATCCTTGGGAACACATTAATTGTGAACAAAATGTGTACAAAAGTTTTTCCATAGGAAGTATAGGAAGCAAAATTACTTGACGTCCACCTTAATAATATGGGATAAGCGCAATGGAATGGATCGCATTCCTATGTCCTGACCTTTGACCCCATTTCGTCCACATTCAACAAGGTTCGTCCGCAGGTGGTCCCCTACCACATACTGAAATTTCATTGGAATCGAACCATTTTTACGCACGTTATGACGCATAAGGGCAATGGAATGCATCCCGCTCTTATGTCCTAACCTTTGACCCCACTTCACCCATTTTAAATATTATTTGTCCCCAGGCGGTCCCATACCACATACTAAAATTTAATTGAAATCGAACCATATTTACGCGTTATGACGCATAAGGTCAATGTAATGATCCCGCTCCTACGTCGTGACCTTTGACCCCATCTGTCCCATTTTCAATAGGGTTCGTCCCATGGTGGTCCCCTACCACATACTAAAATTTCATCGAAATCGAACCATTTTTACGCCAGTTATCGTGCGGACAGACGGACGGACGGACGGACAAAGCCGGAGCATATACGCTTCTTCAACCTACTGTTGGAAAGCGTAAAAAAGATGTTCAACCCAGAAGGAGGGTTATGAAAATGATACAAAGTGATGTACTTGAAGAAAAAAGGATAAATAACAAATGTGTGCGAGTGAGTGATTGAGATAGATAGATAGATAGAAGCTATTACGGTAATATCAGCAAGGCTTGTGGCCGCCTCTAATCGCAGTACAAGTAGCAAATAATTCGATTAGGAAGTGAGAAAAACAAGTTAGTAAAATCATGCAATGCATTGATTATGATACGCTTTCCAACATACTAGAAATCATTACTCAAGTTATGAGAAAAATGGCTGTGGAATAAATCTCACTCCTGTGCCCTGACCTTTGATCCCATTTCGATGATATTCAACAAAACAGGTTTACTATACCTCCGAAATAACATGATAAAGATTTGTCGCAATCGAAGCAATTTTACATAAGTTATGATGCATAAGAACTATAGAATAGATCCCGCTTCTGTGTCCTAACCTTTGACCCCATTTCGCCCATTTTCAATAGGGTTCGTCCCCAGGCAGGTCCTTATAACAAACTAACATTTCATCCAAATCGAAACATTTTTACGTAAGTCATGACGCATAATGGCGATGGAAGTGATTCCGCTGCTATGCCCTGACCTTTGACCCCCATTTCGCCAATTTTTAATAGGGTTTGTCCCCAAGTTGTCCCCTACTTCATACTAAAATTTAATCGAAATCGAACTTTTTTTACGTTAGTTATGACGCATAAGAGCAGTGCAATGGATCTATCTCCTATGTCCTGACCTTTGACACCATTTAGTTCACTTTCAATAGGGTTCCTTTCCATGTGTTCCCCTACCAGATACCAAACTTTCATCGAAATCGAATCATTTTTACATGAGTCATCGTGCGGACGAACATACGCACACAACGCGTGACGTAATGAGGCAGATGAGAATCGCGACCATCTGCTCGCAAGAGTGTGACGACATAAAACTTTAAAAGGTTCCACACACAACGCGTGACGTAATGAGACAGATGGCGTGACCGCGCGCCAACATCTAATGGGACGCTGCCATGACACTACACTAAAAACATGGTACTTTGTGGAGGTTATTTAACCCACTAAACGAATTTTCCTAAAGTCGAGATCAAGCTAAATCGATTTCTAGTACCAGAAAAGGGTAGTTGACGACTTTCATCAAAATCCTTACAGTCGTCTTCTAAAGTAAAATACAACTGTTCAGAATCAGCACATTATTTGGGTCAAACTTTCTCAAATCGTTCTTTAAATTGCGAATGGCATAACCGATTTAGCTGAATGGAACAGTATAATCTTTTCCACATGACAATAATTTTACAAAATCAACTTCTCAGTTTTTTACATATAATGTCATATAGTATATGATAATCTAGTCATGGGCTTACAGAAGTGATCGGAGACTAGAAATTTCTGCTATTCCGAAATGAAAGTTTCCAACATTTTCTGAGATTACAAAACAATAGTAATGGTTATTAAATTTAGCTTGAATCTTTACTGCATGTTTCCGGCAAAGTCGAGATTTAAAAATTGATTTCAGCACAATGTGATTACCAGGACGGAAAAGAAAATATTCATTTTAGAAGCAAATAACCTGAATTTGAATTTGTATTATGAAATGAGATTGTAAAGTCCTAAATAAGGTCGAGACTGAAATATGCTAACTTCTCAAGTTTGGACCTGGTTGATATCTTCTGAATGAAACGACATTTCTGTCATTTTGTCATGCGGTTCGGTCTGCTCGGTTTACAGTATACAACAACTGATCTTTTTTTATCGTCAATATCTAAAGGAGCCGTTAAAACATTGAATAATTAAACAAATTAAAAACAATTCTAAAGAAAACTTAGACTTCCTGTCGGAGATGTATATTTTGGGGATAACTGCAAATCAGTAGAAAAAAGAAAAACACCATATATTATTTTCGCACAATTGTGACTGAGTGTTGTGGAGTTTGACTCTGACTGTTCAATCGTGATGAGCCCGATTTCGAGTCCCGTAGATATGGGTGGTGTGTTTTTCCGGTGACGCTGGATATGTTCCTTCCGTGGAACCAGTGGCCCTAAATAAGGAAAAAGCGCCAGCTTATAGCCCTCTGAGTTGCTCATGCTGGTCCTCAACTCTAAAATATAAGTTTGTTGTTCTTCCAAATAATTAATTTGTGGTAATGGACTGTGTTACAAAAATTTTTATTTCTGGTCATCTATTATTGCTTCTGTAAGTTTCAAGACATTTGTCCATTGTCCGTCATGGGTCATCATGTGTTTGTTTTACGGCACTGGATTTCTCCTTTTCCTGGAGTCAGTGACTCTAAATTAGGGACGGGCAACTGCTTTATAGGTCGGTGAGTTGCTCCATTGGTCGTTTAAGCTCTAAACATCGTAAGTTTGAATACGTCGAAAAGTCGCTATCTTAGCTTGATATTCGAGGATCTTGGGTTCTAGATCAAAATGTAGATATTGATGCCCAGCAATGGTTTAATTAATTTCAGATTACTTTTAAATTTATGAAATTTATGTCGTGTTTATTTATTGAATGCCACTATACCTAATTTGAAGGAACGCAAGAAGATGATGATATATGGATGACTTGAAAAAATGGGATGTACTAAGCACTGTGAAAGTTATTCATAATCTTTGTATTTACGATTTATTGGCCACCAATCTCCACTTGGGCGACGCCACATGAAAAAGTGGTAAATAAAATTATCTTGCATGCCAAATGTATCAGTAATGTATCCACAACCCGGATAGAGTTTTGGCACATTGTGGAATACTTGTATACACAATTATCGAAATAAGACTTGATATGCGCAAATCAAAGAAAGTTTTGAATTTTAGCATTCGAAATTTACCATTGAAGTAATACACTATCTACCAACAAGTAATTGGACACCCTGCAATCGACGATATCTGCGGTCCTGAAACACGTCACGGCCGCCGCCGTTAAATATCGTGTGGGAAACAACAACGCAACCAGACGCATGCAAGATGCCACGCAGTTCGGAGCTCTCTGATTTCGAGAAAGGTGTAATCGTCGGGTATCACAGAAATGGCCGATCCATACGTGACATATCCAGTGAGTTGAAGTACCCAAAATCGACAGTGGCCTACGTAATTGGCAAGTGGAAATTGAGAGGTGACTGTCGGAATGTGCCCCAATCCGACAGAACCACAAAACTGGGAGTTAGACACCGACGGGTGCTGGCCAGAGAAATTCGGAAGAACCGCACCAAATCGGTGGGCCACATCCGTGAGAAATGTCAACAGGTATCCGGGAGTATTTTTCAATGAATGCCATTCGTAAGGCAGCCTATCTGATCGGTTATCATGGACGTGCTGCCGCCCACAAGCCTTTGATCACCAAGTCCAATTGGGCTGCTCGGATAACGTGGTGCAAAGAACGTCGACAGTGGACCGTTGAACAATGGAAACAGGTTCTCTGGAGCGACAAATCAAGGTTCACCCTCTACCGTTCGGATGGCAGGGTCTGGATTTGGCGTTTGCCTGGAGAACGCCTCCTGCCGGAATGTATTGTTCCAACTGTGAAGTTCGGCGGCGGTGGAATTATGCTATTGGGGATATGCTATTATGCTATCTCCTGGTATGGCACGGGACCCTTGGTCGCAATTCCTGGTAGACTCAGCGCCGAGGCCTACTGCACCATTTTGGATGACTATGCGCTTCCTACGTCGTGACAGTTTTACGGGGTGGACTCATGTTACTTTCAGGATGACAATGCCACCTGTCATGTTGCGAGGTCCACCATGGCTTGGTATGGTGACAATGGGGTTAATCGAATGGACTGGCCTGCGCAGAGCACGGACCTTAACCCTATCGAGCACCTCTGGGACGAGTTGGAGTGTCGACTTAAGGGGTGCCCCCACCGTCCGAAATCGGGTAAGGAACTGACCTGTCTTCTCCAAGCCGAGTGGAAGAAAATACCGCTAGCCGTCGTATAACGCCTGGTTGAGAGTATGCCCCGGAGGGTCGCAGCAGTAATCGCCGCTCGTGGAGGCTCCTCCAACAATTGAAGGTGAATAAACTTCGTTTTCCTTTGCTATCACAGGTGTCCAATTACTTGTTGGTAGATAGTGTATTTCCGCAGTATTCTTGCTTTTTTATGCTTCTATTTCTAGTTCTTGTACAGTAATTTTGCCACTCTGTATTACTTCAATTACTCTTTATCATTCCAAACATTATTTTCAACAGTTTTTTCTGGACCACAAAACTCTATCACTGAGCCCTATTTGTTTTTATAATCATCGAGCTCTGTCACTTTTTTGCACTATCACTAACGATAACATTCTTTAATATAACCTGTTGTGTAGTCAGAAATAGTAGTCTACTGTGTGGTTGATGGTAAAAAATATTAGGATCCTCTCCTATCTGTCAGGACGAAATATTTGAAACTTTCAGTAGGAATTCAATGGAAACGCTGCACTTAATTTTAGCAGCTATAATTAAATCATTCATCAAGCTTTTTAACAATAACATAGCTTAAAGAATTACGAATGTAATGGTGCATTATGCTCACGAAAGTTTTGCTGTGACATCGCGATACCCATTACTGTGTCACCCTGTTCTTT
This sequence comes from Macrothele yani, assembly GCA_039090855.1. NCBI lineage: Eukaryota > Metazoa > Arthropoda > Arachnida > Araneae > Macrothelidae > Macrothele > Macrothele yani. The sequence goes on from CM076989.1 coordinate 142,750,994, forward strand.
TACTACCTGAATGTAATATTTCTGTTAAGCATTGCTGTATCTCTTCCAAAGGAAGTTATATGTTTAAGGGAATTTGTGGCAGAACTGTCTCTTCGTGAGAGCTGAGAAATAAATTACTCAGGAAGAAATGCCATTTTTCTTGTTCGCCCCAGTTGTCTTTTCTGAGAACGCTTCACTTGTGCGAATGAAAACCCCCGCTAATTTTAACAAAGCACTGATCCGGAATCTGGACTAATACGGTATTTCGTAATGCTATAAATCGAACTGCTGTCGAAAGCTTCGATTCGGATTGCATTTGCTGAAAAAAAAATTCTTCACTTCGATTCTGTAGATGAACATCGCGACGTAAGAAGACAAGTGGATGGCACTAGAATGAAAGACGACTCCTTGGGTTCTTCACATTCTGTTGTACTCTCCTTTCCACCACCCCCGGACAAAAAAAGATGCGCTCATTTATCATAAGTGTAATACTTCTTAAGTGATTCAGGACCCATGAGGTTTTAAGGGGCAGCAAGGAAGCTACACCACCATTCGCTCCGCAATAGACAACCTATCTCTAGCATCATACATTTATGAATGAAATGGCTTCTGCAAAGTGACTCTGCCCATTCCTTTGTTCTGAAACGAATATTTATGTATATCCATTTCAAATGATACATGACCTGACTCACGGATTGTACGGAACGTGTCTTTAGCACAATGCATTTCGTGTAAGACACACACGGCTTTTGTCTTTGCTTATTCACAGACTGAAGGAAATAAAAAAATAAGATCTATAAAAGGAAGTGTTTCATAGAAATTTTATTACAATGCAAGCGCTTGAGATATGCAACCTATTCAGAGGCGGTTTGGAAAGACCAAATCAGACCGGAAATTTTAGTCTTACGTCCCACTACCAAAACACATGTATCTACAGGGAAATAAATACCGCACAAATCCCCTCATGGAAAAAAAAATACTTGTCAGATCCTGGAAGAAAGAGAACTGCTGAAATATGAACTGTAAGAACAATTCTGTCGTGAACAAATTTTAACACACCCATCGTCAAAAATATAGTTGCACCCAGAAGGATGTGTCGGACTGCAATGCTTCGGGAGGAAAGTAAAGGTTACCAGGAACAATAAATGATTAAACATTGAGACTGATATGGGCAATATTTATTGAGCTACACGCCAATAAGTAGTGTCTCTCAGTATGGCGTCGGGCCGCCATATTTGCTCACACAGTATACCAGACGTCTCGGCTTGGTATTGTACAGGTTCATAATGGTGTCCTGCGGTAAGCCATCCCATGCAGCTTGAATCTTCTTACGCGCTTCCTGCCGATTGTGCGGTAGGGGCGGAGTGTGGATAGGCCGTCCAATAGCATCCCACACATTTTCAATCGGCGATAGATCTGGCGATGCAGATGGCCATGGCAGAGTGTCAGTGCTTTGAAGGAAAGCTCTCCAGACAGCAGCAGCATGCGGACGAGCGTTATCCTGTTGGAACATCGCATCGGAGTGAGCGCTCATAAAAGTTAGTGCCACTGGTTGCAGGACCTTATTAATGTAACGTTCGGCTGTCAAAGTGCCTGTAATGAACACTAAAGGTGATCTGGCATCGTAGGTAATCGCACCCCGCACCATGACACCAGTCCTTCTGGATGTGTAACGCTCGATAACAAACCGTTCATCTTGGCGCTGACCACGGTGCCTCCACACACGGGTTCGTTGGTCGTCTCCTCCAAGACAAAATCGGGATTCGTCACTGAAGATCCCCCGCTGCCATTCTGAGTGGCATAGACAATCTGGCACGACACCATTGCAGTATTTGCCGACGATGCGGTGGTGTTAAGGGAAGTTGTCGTAACGGTGTGCGTGAGTGTAGTTCTACATCGTTCAGCCGTCTGCCAGTGGTGCTGGCACTAATCGGAAGATGCATGGAGGACACCAAAGCTCGCGGAATATCCTCAATCTTGGCTGTGGGGTCACTCCGCGCATGTCGGACAATCCGTCGGTCCTCTCTTTCCGTGTTTCGTCTAGGTCTTCTGGACCCTTCCTGTCGCTGCTGCATGCTTTGTTCTATCCACTGCCGCCAACAGTGTGCTATTGTGATATCCGCACGACCGGTATGGCGCGCAATACGGCTATAAGCTCATCCCGCTTTCCGGAGCCCGACGATGCGGCCCCTCTCCAACTCCTCGAATTGCTTCGGAACTTTTCTCCGAGGCATACCTCACTCGCAAAAGATGCAACCAACACAAAAGCACCAGTCAGAATGTCAAGCGTTCGCAACTTGACGACCTTATATAGCCGGTCAGGAAGAGCGCTACGACCCCTCCTAGCTTGCGTAACATGAGCGGCCGAGCGTGTTACTTGACTCATTTGCATGTATCACGATGTCAAACCTACCCACCAAGTTTCATTCATGTCGGTTGCTTCCTTCCGGTGCAACAATTTTTTTGACGATGAGTGTAATTTAGCGGTAGAAGAATTTTAAAAATCCTCTCACATTTGAATGTAGCATCAAACACCCTGAAAACAAGGTTTGTACCAAATAATTGTTTTCCTCGGAAAATCTGACTTTGACAAAAAAAGAAAAAATCCTCTCTCACAAAGATCCCCATTTCGGACCAACTAAATCGCCATGAAGGCCATTCCGAAAGATGAAATTTTCCTATGCAATTATTTTTTCCATTTATTTGGTCAGTGATCGCCTACTGCGCAATGGTATTGGAACATGCTCCTTGAACAGTTGCCTTTTTTAAGTCTCCCCATTATACCGAACTCATGAACCAGTACTGAGTACTGTTAAATCGTTGCTTCTTTTAAGCTAAATGTGAGTGGAACACGGATTTACGAATATTTCTGCCGGATAGTCGCCTTGTGCTCTATGTCAGTCTGTGTATAAGGGGTGAGGATGATGGGTCATCACAATGGGTACTGGTGTCCCTTTCAAGATTAGAAAAGAAGGGGTTGGCCTACTAATCATTGGGGCAAATAATTTAAAGAAAAAATCAAACAGACATATTGTTTTTTCCTAACAAAAAATTGCCATTCATCAGAATGGGTGTAACTTATCTGACAAATGAAGTAATTGTATGAATCTTTTGGCCGTGCGAGTTTGATATAAGCTAAAGAAATTATCGTGTGTTAACATTATAGGCGTAGCATCGGGGGAGCAGGGGGGGGCACGTGCTCCCCAAACTGAAAATGTCGAAAACATAATAACTAGTCGTTCGCCTTTTTAATGCTAAAAAGTGTGACATACAGCCAAGGAAACAATGCTACGCAATAGCAAGCATTGTTATAACTGCTTTCCAGCAGTCATTCCATGCACACTAGCAGTCAGTCATCTGATGGTTTACATCATCAGATAACGGCATGAGGTGCTTTTAAAGGCATATATTTTTTTCATCCTCTTTAGGATGAATCAACGGAAGCCTCGCACACCTCGTATTTTTAGATATATTAGGCATGTAAGAAGCCTAAGTTATGGCACTAATGTCAATTGCACAGGAACATTTTCTAATATATATATATATAAGTTATGGCACTAATGGCAATTGAACAAGAACATCTTCTAATATATATATATAAGTTATGGCACTAATGGCAATTGAACAGGAACATTTTCTAATATATATATAAGTTATGGCACTAATGGCAATTGAACAGGAACATTTTCTAATATATATATAAGTTATAAGTCAAGTTGGAACTGAAGAACAGATTCTCTGCTTTAGAAGGCCTAACATCGGAAGAAGTGGATATTTCGGAAGTTAACAGAAAAGTAACCAAAGCTCTTATGGAAACAGCAACAAAATTAGCTGGGTCTAAGAACAAGTTGCATGTAAACAAATTATCAGGAAAAACCAAAATGTTGATGCAAAAAAGAAGAGAGATGAGGACAACTAAAGAAGATGTGACTTCCAAAGTGGAATATATAGAGCTATGCAAGACAGCACGAAAAAGTATCACTGAAGACGTAAGGAAATTCAACTGTGAGCTAGTGAGGAAAGCAATTGAAAACAACCAAAGCCTAAAGATAGCAAAGGGACATCTCAGTAAGGGAAGAAAACAGATTATGGCTCTGAGAAAAGAAGATGGTTCTATAACAAGAAATAGAGGCGAAATTTTGACAAGAGTGAAAGATTTCTACTCCAAATTATATGAAAGGGATGATACATGTACTCCAGACATCATGAAAGGTACCAGAGTTCTTCCAGTCCTCCCAGCAGAAGTTGCTCATGCAATCAAGAACATGAAGCGGGGGAAAGCTCCAGGAGAAGATGGAATTACTATAGACATCATACAAGAAGCAAGTGGAGAAATTGAAACAGTACTCGCCCAAATTTTCACTCGATGCCTTAATGAAGGGAAGATTCCTGAGGATTGGAACAATGCTACAATGATCCTGCTACATAAAAAGGTGACATTGAGGATCTCAGGAACTACAGACCTATCAGCCTCCTATCAGTGGTTTATAAAATCTTCACTAAAGTTCTTTCACACCGCTTGAAGGTAACACTGGACATGGCTCAACTGAGAGAACAAGCTGGATTCAGGAGTGGCTACAGCACAATAGATCATATCCACGTACTGAGAGAACTAATTGAAAGAGCGAGGGAATATGAACTTCCATTGTGCATGGCTTTTATCGATTATGAAAAAGCCTTTGATTCGGTGAAACCATCAGCAGTTACCACGGCTCTGAAATCCTGCGGTATTGAAGATGCGTACATTAATATTATTAATAACATCTATGAAAATGCAAGTGCAAAGATTCGGCTGTTTGAAAATACAACACACATAAAAATTGGAAAGGGAGTGAGACAAGGTGACACCATATCTCCGAAGCTCTTTAATGCCACATTGGAAAATGTCTTTCAATCACTGAACTGGGAAAACAAAGGGATAAAGATTAATGGAGATTATCTAACCCACCTTCGTTTTGCTGATGACGTAGTCATTTTTGCAACTACCCCATCAGAGCTGCAGAGTATGATCCAGGAACTTGCTGACAAGAGTAAAGAAGTGGGATTAAAAATGAACTTTCAGAAGACAAAAGTGATGTTCAATGCTTTTACAAGAAATGAAGATTTATCGATTGATGGAGAAAAACTGGAGATAACAGATACGTATGTTTATCTTGGACAGCAGATATCAAGTGAGGGTCACATTGATGAAGAAATTAATCGGCGTACAAAACTTGCCTGTAGAGCTTTTGGAAGAAACAGCATAATTTTCAAGAGCAATATGCCATTATGTCTTAAAAGAAAAGTGTTTGATCAATGCATCCTTCCAGTGCTTACGTATGGTGCAGAGACGTGGACCTTAACTAAAAGAGACATACAAAGGCTGCAGAAAACTCAAAGAAGCATGGAGGGGTGCATGCTTGGTATAACCAGGAGAGATAAGAAGAGGAACTCGTGGATCCGAAAAATGACGAGAGTGGAAGACATCATGATCAGAGTTAAATCCCTGAAATGGCAATGGGCTGGACATACTGCCAGAAGGACAGACCATAGATGGACAGCCGAAATTTTAGATTGGATTCCAAGGGACAGGAAAAGACCCAGAAAAAGACCACATGGGAGATGGGTGGATGAAATTCGTAAATATGCGGGAGTGACATGGAGGAGACTGGCACAAGACAGACCGTTGTGGAGGAAACTTGGGGAGACCTTCGTCCAGCAGTGGATTGATAATGGTTGACAATGATGATGATGATGATGATATAAGTTATGGCACTAATGGCAATTGAACAGGAACATTTTCTAATATATATATATATAAGTTATGGCACTAGTGAAACCTAAGTTACGGCACTAATGGCAATTGAACAGGAGCATTTACAGAGAAACTGTTTCGAAAAATCCCTCCCGCCCAAAGAATAAAATTAGTTTACACTTATTCGCCTCCCCCCTCCTTACCCGCAAGAAAAATTTGGTCACGTTACGCCTACGGTTAACATGCATTCCATTGTCAAAGTTGTTGTAGGCTACTACAAAAAATAAAATCTCAAAAATATATTTGGCCAGTATCAGAAAAAGTTTCAACGATTAACCCATCAGCTCAATTATTTCAGCCTACGCACAGCTTTGGAGCTCCGAGCCGAATATTTTCTCTTCCTTTCAAAATACTGCAATCCTGAGCTATTTAAATAAATGACATTTTTTAGTCCTACTCAAATATCCAGAGATTGTAGTACATGGTGCGTTTACCTTCATATTAGCACTCGGAATAAATATCCTTAGATTTTAAAGACAGTAATTTGAATCGCAGGGATGTATCGTGTTCTTCGGTGTTTGACTGTTTTGTTGTTAAGTGTGGTTTTCAGCAAACGCCCTATAAACATAATTGTTTTTTCACCATAACTGTTAGATCTCCTGGAGAATCCGAAAATGTCGATTTCTAAATTTGTATGAAAATTTAGAAATCGACATTTTCGGATTCTCCAGGAGATCTTTCTTGGTGTCCCTTACAAATTTAGCTTGCTCGTGTGGTTAACAGTCATTTCTTCGTCCATAGTTCTTATAAAAATCATGTACAAATTGCAAATATTGGTTGAGTTCTCTCTTGCATTGCCTGGTGGATCTTATTGATAGCTCTGAATATTGCCCATTAATGAATTAAAATACACTGGATGTGTGTTCTGAGGTTTCCAATGTTGTGAAGGACTGCCGTAAAGTCTTCAAATACCTTTGAAACTCCTGCACAGTGGTCTTGGGCAAATAAGAGTTTAATAAGTTCGTTGCTAACTTTTTGCCACTTCAAAGCTAGACTTCTAGGGGGTAACATAAGCATCAAGCTGTAGAATTCTTCCATCAGCAATATAAAATAATTATTTCTAGGGAAGGAAGAGAGACAATAGCGTAAGAAAAAAACATCAATGTCATGTACAGAATTCAAACCGAGTTTCTGCTCTGCCAGAAGCCCACACCTTGGAATACTCAATGGAACCACGCATGTATATACTGTTATGTGTTCGTATGTATACACTTTCATGTGTTCGTCTTATTGTGAGGTGAACTTTATGAAATGTAAATGAGAATACTCAATGGAAACTTGCCCATCCAATGACGAAAGCTAGACTTTTCTTGAAGTGAGCTTGCTGAATGAGGACGTTAGGTAATTAGGACCCTGAACAAAAAATGGCATTATTTTGTTACATATTTTCTTTACATGAGGGTTGTGCTGTTATATTTTTACCCCTTCTGTTTCGACGTAGTAGGCGCTAACTGAAGTTTACTGCAGCAAATACCAGCTCCAACAAACGCCCGATACGAGAAACATCGATTACATTGGAGTACTTTGTATGATGCACATCTAAGTTGATATATTGTAAGAAAAAAAGACTATAAAATCCTGCCTTCATAACGATTTCTGTTTTCATACAGAACTAATCAAATGCCAAATGCTCGACATGTTTCAGAACTAAGATACTGTATAATCTGCATTAGGTGCATATATCGCTTTCAGCAACATATTATATTTTCTACAGAAATGAACATGCATAGATAACAATGCAATGTTTTAAAGTTAAACAACACAGAAAAGCAGCTTACCAAAAATTGCTTTAAGACCGTTGTTTGGCCACATACCCTCGAAATTTCAGAATATTGGCTGCAGATCTGATAAATCACTATTATGGTGCTCAGTGTTTCTGTGTATTCAAAATTTCCAAGATATGTCGAGTGACGTCACGGGAAATATTAGAATGTTAATTGATTTCCGGTCTGGCAGTAGTAACCTAGATCAGTCAGTTCAGATTTCAGTTACTGCATACCTAACGTATTTTATTGTTTATTGGCCGTTTATGTTCGTTTATAGAAAGAAAAATCTTCCTCGTGTTTGAACTTGTGAAAAATCTACATTCACTGCAATCTAGTGTAAATCGTAACTTATCGAAGATTTTTCTGTGGGAAGCGGCGTTAAAATAATAAACGCGACACTAACTTGTTGAAATGTCATGCCAGTTAGCACTTCAGGGCCAACCGATATGGAAATTGAAGGTTTCTTTGACTCGATTTCAATGAGGTGATTCTGTTGTTACTTTGATTCAGTTGTGAGGTTCTTTTGACTCGGCTGTTGCTGTCATTATGGAAGACATTTCAGACAGCTCCAAGTAGCATTTGACATTTCGAAATTCAATGTGATCACTTGTGCGAAACTGGTGTGTGTGTGTGTGGGGGGGGATTCCACAGGTGAATCACACCGTTTCAGAAAAAAATATTCTGAAATGTGGCTCCAGGAGACCAGAGGACAGAAGAGACTGTACTACAGTGATTGGAAATTACGGTAAGAAATTTCAGTACCAAGCAGGCAAGCTTTCTATCTACGAAAAAACAAGCGAAAACAAATTCTTGGTCAAGCTCTTCGTTTTGTTCCAGAAAAAAAGCATTTCATATCAATGATTTTCACAGCATGATTTCAATAAAATGCATAATTTCCACAGCAGAATTTTTTCTTTATTATTATTAGTTATTCATGCTTTTCCAACTGTCCAACTGTTTTAACGGAAGTTTTCACACTAATCCTGAACGCGATGAAGAAGAGCTGGGTTTCCCCGGTGTCACACTGATCTAAATGCTGGCGTGTGACTGTTCATTCTAGTGGGCCCGGGGTCCATTCCTGGATTAAACATTGGTGATATGCTGATCTTATGGAACTGGCTCCCTACCTGCCTTCGAATCACTGGCCCTACATTAGGGACGGGTGGGTCCGTCCCTAATGTAGGGCCAGTGGTTCAAAGGCAGGTAGGGAGCCAGTTTTTACTACCATTATAAACAACTCAAATTATTTTACAGTCCTTTGAGTTGTTCGGTAGTAAAATCCCAAAACAAAACAAATGACAAAATTACTTATTCTCAAACATATGTTGTTGTTTTTTAATTAAAAAACTGGGACAAACATCACACATCCACCTTTAACAGAAGAGCGGTAACTGATTGTGTCTCTGGAGGAAAGGGTCAAACCAGTTCGTCGTAGTGTTAACCCCATGCATCGTTTAACCTGAACTTCGGCCACGTGTTAGGATTCTCGTGCAGTCTCCACGTGCGGAAAGGAAACGGGTAATGAAGAGCCCAATATCGTAGAACTGAGACTTGGGCTAAAAATGCTTCCTTTCGTGTTTCTTTGTTTGATATCCGAAGAATTGTATAGCAGAATTTATAAGAAAAAAGCATCACTGCTTTGCTACAGTCTCCTAAATGTTCAGGTGTTACCCTGAGACTTATTACCGGTAGTTAAGGAGAGAGTACTCCGTAAAAGTTTTGGATCGAAAAATACGGTTATGAAAGTCGATGTGGACAGCTCTTAAAAAAATAGTTTCAAAATGGTCTTGCAAGAAGCCTTAAGGATGTGACAGCTGCATTGTTGCCATATAACTCACTTGGGAGAAGGCAACATGCTTCATTTAAGCTTAATGCATGGTGAAAAATGAACTCCCATTCAAGTATTATGAGAAAGTCGTCGTACGTCACTTATAACGAAGTAAATTTCTCCGTCATTTTTGGTCTACGCCGGGATTCGAACCCGAGGCCACTTATTCCGGAACAAGTCGCTCTACCAACTGAGCTACGCAGACGATTATTCTGATTCCTACCTGCCTTTATCTCCTTCTGGCAGGTACGTCACATCTCCCCCCCCCGAAAGAGGGCCGGGGGCATGGCCCACGGGTCAGCCGTGACCATGAATCGTCGTTGCAGGCAGCCATCCACTGTAGAACGTGCACTTAAGAACTCCCAGTCAATCTGCTGTGGGGAATGCAACATCACACATTTTTATTTTTCGAAGCGCTGGAGAAGGAATTCTCTGATTTTTCCTGTCTCGCGGTGTGGAAATAACATCACAGCAATGCGAGATTTTGAACGGCCGGGTCATCCGGATAGTTCGGGCGCCATTATAACGAAGTAAATTTCTCCGTCATTTTTGGTCTACGCCGGGATTCGAACCCGAGGCCGCTTATTCCGGAACAAGTCGCTCTACCAACTGAGCTACGCAGACGATTATTCTGATTCCTATCTGCCTTTATGTCGTGTGCGTCCTGCTGGCAGGTACGTCACACACTGTCAGATTCGATTATTTTCAACTGCATGATTCTTTCTCAAAACAAGAATATTTTATGGTATTGAATTGCTTTCAACATTCGAAGACATTGCCGTTTTAAAGTTTTCGAGCGATACAGTAGGGAATTTTTTTCAAACAGGAACTATTCAACATCAGAGTGTTGTTTTCCTTATCTAAAAAGGGGGCAATTCCCTGTGTTTCAATAAGTGAAGCTTGTAACCGTCAAATAAATTGTAACTAGATACATAAATCCAAAATTTGGACGAAGCAAAGATGATGGTGCAGCGATTACCGTAGTATTTACTCAGAGGGACGTAAAATAAAATGCCGGTCCAAATGATTCTTGCGGAGCGGGAAGAGAAAGTGCAGGAGATGATACAAAGGTTGAACGTTCGCGAGAGCAATGTCCGTGATAAATACTTTGATATGTATAAAGTGCTACTACCTCACTTTTCTGCGAAAGGGAATAATAAGTGTTGTGTTGTTATTCGCACGAATTTCTCAGCATCAAGAGAAGTTCCTATGTGGATTTAAGTTCATTATTCGAAATAAATGAATAATACTCATTATTTTGGTAACATTGACGTGATGCCTATAGTTTAGATAAAAAATGTAGCCCTGATTGAAAATAATAATTTTCTGAGGCCGATATATGTATGGAAGTAATACAGTTATATAAAAAAATTAAGTTAGAATAACTATACATGCCAAGAAGTATTGCAAGCCAAAGGGTTCCCTGACACGGAAACGAGGAGAAATGGTGGATTTCTTTGCTGCTTACCATATGAGACTTGGTTTTGAAATTCTTCTAGGAGGTTATCCCCACCACATTGACAAATGATCTCAGAATAGATTTTCAAAAATTTGGCAATGTTGTATCGAACTCTGATTTACTTCAACACCGTATGAGCATTCAAGGGCCAACAAAAAGGGGGGGGGCTACACGGTCTGAGACGCTGGTTTTATCCTGGTTTAGAGTCCCAAATACCGAAAGGGATGATGTGTTTCTCCGATGGAGATGGCTCTGTCGCTGCCAGGAACCAAGGGCTACAATTTTGTGACGAGTGATTGCTTGTAGCCAATAAAGTTACTCATGGTCGTCGTGAACCCTTGGAAAAACCCCAAAAGTAAAACACACACTCTAGGGTATAAAATGCATGAATGGTACTGTCATAAACGAAATTGTGAATTTAAAAACCTGGAATGGAAGAAAAGTGATGGGTATACAAAACAAAGGCAAATGATGGAGCCTACCATTCTATTTCTCCTGCGTAAGGATTATGCATTAGCACATGCATTTCTATCTACACGTCCCCCTGAGACAAACTAAAATGTTAAAGATCGCTACACAAAGTAGATGGAAACCATGGGACAGCAGTTTAGGTAAAACACTTTGACGCCAGACTTTCTGTAATTCTTTAGAAATATCTAGTGCCACAACTTGAACACGTCCAATATTTTTCCATCGTGTAACTAAACACTTGAAGAATCCACTTCTTGTGTGTATGCAGTAAGCGTTTTCTGTTTCCAGCTGAGATAATCTTTTTGAAAAAGTGCTCTTCTCCGATCTTTTTTGAGGTAAATATTTCCTCCACATCCTTTTCGATAAGTAATATTTTTTCCAAAGGTGAATTCGCTTCTTAAACACAACACTGAAATTCCTCTTTGTAGGTCAGCATAATTTTCCTCTTACAAACTTGTAGTATTGTGTAAGTTACTAGCTCATCTAACCACAATTCTTTTTTGCCTACTACAGACAATGCAAAACTCCTTGATGCTCTATAGAGAAGACTCTATTGCCTGATAAACAAACTGGAACTCGTTGACAATTGCTAATTACTTTTCTACTAGCAGGCAGTGTGAGCTCTCTACAACTTTTCAAGCAATTGTCACAGGACAGGTGAGGTTATCAAGAATTGTAGGCCCTTTTCATATAGCATTTGATCGTTTCCTCTAAAGTTGTAGGCCTTTTCTTATATCAACTTTCGTTTCCTTTAAAAGTTGCACCTCTCAAATGTGAACCGTGAATTACGAGACTTTAAGGTGAAACAGAGAAAAAAACGGAATCACCCTCCTAAAAAACTCTCAAATCCCCCATTAGTAATTAATAAAACATACAATTTAAATGCAGCTGGCTCAATTTAGGTGCTAGCATATGGCTCTCTGCGCCAGAAAAACTAAAATTACATGATATCAGTGTCTCAAATCAATAAAAGTAGAAAGCATAAGAAAGCGCAAACAAAATTACTAAAACCCGCGTACCAATTTTTCAGAGAGAGAAAGAAAAGCTTAAAAAGAAGAGCCTAAATCCATAGTAGCATGGGTCGTCTTCTCCCATCCCCGTACTAAGCATCAAGCACAGGCAATAAGCATTCGAGAAAGAAGTTTCTGAAATTTGTTAGAGGAAACATCCATTTCTTTTTCAGAAGTTGGGACTCTTCCTGGCTTGTCGCCCATTAGTCTCTTCGAAAAGGTCTAGGAACTGAGGACCCTGAAGTAGATGCTTAAGAAGTGGGAACCTTGACATAGTTACGTACCCACGTAGCTTTTACAAATATCTCAACTTGTGCGGAGGACCAGAGAAATTTAGAAATTGTAGAGTCCCGCGGTAGTACAATGTTACATAAATAAAAAAAACCCGTAAAACTCCGTCTGTTGGGATGCTTCATCCTGGAGGCCCGAAAGCAAGAATCACCCAGCGTCTTCAGAGAATTGTGGGTACTCACCGTCGGTTACTAGAGAAAGTAGCCCTTTAAAGATATTTAAATATTATTTCAGATGAGAAAATTTCCCAGGTTGAACATTTGGCCTAACGGGACAGAAGCTGGTGAGATTTAGAGTCAGCACTTGGATGAATTTATGGCTCATAAATCTGCTGTTTCTTGTGTACCGTGGGCCTTTCATGCGCAGAGTGTTCTTGTGATGTAGAAAGAGCAGGTGAGGTAGGTACTGTGGGCGAAGATCGTGCAGCTGCCACAGAAGCAATTATATTGGGTCCTGGAGAAAAAATCTCCGGCTGAGACATGAGGATGTTTCTGACAGTTTCATTAGCATGTTGACGTAGTATTGAGGTAAGCTTCTCAAAACACTCAGTCTTTATGACTAGACTGAGATTCTCATTGATTTCTTTCCTGAAGGTGGCAATCGCCCTCCTTCAGGCTTTCTGAATAGAGACTTGGACTTTAGGGAATCGAAAATCGAGGAAAGAGAAGGCATCCTTAGTTTGTCGATCATCATCACCATACCTTTGCTTATTGGCTAATACTAGTTGAGTAGCATTAGCGAGAGGTTTAAGGAGCACATGTAAAGAGTCCATTCTCTCTTCAGCAGACTGCAACAATGAAATAAGTTTGCTGAAGCAGAGGCCAGGGACACATCTAGGCCTTGAAATACATGTACTTCCTGTACCGTAGACGTAGACGCTTCCCTAATAGGAGAAGCGAGAAGCTTCTCCTCCTTTGCTGAATTAAACTCCCCAGGGGACTCTCAAATGTATAATTCCAGGGTATATAAATTCTGTGATGAAAATATTAGCGAGCTGTTCGATATTTTAAGATAGGAAATCAAAATGATTAAGGTGCCATTAATGGCAGGATTTGCCTTTCATCATTAGTCGTGCCTATTATAAAATTAAGTTGCACAACGAATCGCTTTTTCTGCTACTTTTGGCAAAACAGGTATCATAGCGCTAATTCGACGCTTTGGGAGTGAGTTCCCCGTCTTGAATTATGAACATCAAAATTATTCCCTGCATCAAATGACTACTTCTTCCCCTTAGAAAATTTCAGGTAATGAGCAACACTATTCGTTTGCATGGATCCCCAGTCACACCCACAGAAACGCACGAATGACCAACCTAATATTAGTATTTGCAAAAACTAACGTTACAAATACCAACCATTCAACGGGGACACTTATAAGGAGCGCAACGTTGAGTCTATATAAAAATAAACCCGAATTAGAACATCGCGATTGAAGGCACATGCGCAATAGTTAATATAGCGATGTATCTGAAGGTTGGTTCGAAGAGGTCTGAGATAAAATTTTATTTTCCTGGATTTTAAAGTAAGTTTAGTCTACTGTTATTTACAATTTATTGAAGCAGGTGGAACGAGTAATGTTGCTGAGTAGCGTCGAAAGTATGCGGCTGGTACAAAAACTGTAATTGGGGATAATCACAGTTAGGCGTTGCAGCAGCTCCTCAAGGAAAATGAAACCCACAGAGTAATTTTCACAATTATCAGCTGTTGAAAGATCAAACACGTTGCTACGCCAAGGTTGTAGAAATGAAAAATGGTGTTAAAGCATGTTTCCAGGTACCAGGAAAAGCATTTTATGCAGTTGTAATAATCTTGTTACACGTAGCGAGAAGTACCTGGTATGATGAAAAATAGTGTGTTGAATGCACTTTACACGGTTGTATCAGAATAATATGACCACCTACAATAATGGGAATAACCACCTTTGGCCCGGATGACAGCAACGGAACTGCGTGGCATCGACGTAGTGAGGTCCTGGAATGTAGCAAGAGGTACACGTGACCAATCAGACTGCAGCAGAGCACGGAAGTACCGTGGACGACGTGGTTGAGGGTCGGCACATCAAACCTGTCGATCCAAATAGTCTCTAAAGTGCTCTATGGGATTGAGGTCGGGCGATTTCTCTGGCCAAAGGAGAAGTGAGACATCGCAGTCGTGTTTCTAGAACCAGACACGCACCATCTTAGCGACATGGAAGGACACACTGTCCTGTTGATAGACACCATATTCAACAGTGTAAACGTCCAACATGAAGGGATGCATGTGGTCAGCGAGGATGGTCAGGTAGCCATTGGCGTTAAGGAAACCATCCAGTGGTTCCAGCGGTCGCAGGTCATATCAGGAAAACATCCCCCAGACATGCACACTGCCACTGCCGGCCTGTACTTTACTGACAAGCATGTCCGAATGTTGGTTCTCGTGTGTATGACGCCGTATCCGCCACCTCTCGTCACTTCTGTGGAGTCGAAACCTCGATTTATCGGAGAAAACCACCTTCTTCCGCTCTTCCACTGTCCAACGACGATAGTCCCAAGCGAACTGCAGGTGCCATTGCCGATGGACCTGGGTTAACATGGGCGCCTTGATGCAGCCTCGACTCCGGGGACTCATGTGTAACAGGGTTCACTCTACTGTTATCCGGGACACGTACATGAACGCTGGGTGTCCCAGCGTTCATTTGCGTGATTAACTGCTGCACTGTTGCGCATCGATCGCCATCTACCAGTCGACGGAAGCGACGTTCTCCTCCGGAATTGATGGCCTTTGGGGTTCAAGGGTTATGACGTCGGGAGGAACTCTGTGTGCCAGCAGCCCATTCTTGGTACACCCTTTCAACAGCACCTCGCGAACAGCCCACGAAATCTGCTGTTTTCGAGATGCTTCCACGCTTGGCGCGGTAGCCGATGATCATTTCTTTTTGAACGTCTATCAAATCATTACCTCTGCCCATTCTGCTCACATTACGCACTATGGCTCATCGGTCCTGGCCAGCCGCTTATATCTCCATGTGATCGACCTTGTCATGTGCACATCGTGACCCGTCTGGGCGGGTAAAATGTGATTTCGGGGGTGGTCATATTATTCTGATACCACAGTGTATGTCCGCTTACTCAAATCATTTAATTTCTCGTACGAATACAGACCTCGAAACACTTGCTTTCCCATCAATCTACACATTATTAGCATAAGCAACTTTATGCAAACTTTGCTGAAGGTCCGAGCGTTTAATGCGACTAAGAGAAAAAAAATATATCGTAATATCTTCATCAACAAGCGAACAGTTTTTCTTACTTATTACATTGCTAAACTGAATTAGCATAATCTCCACGACTATTTCCGCTCAATTCGTCAGTAAGTCTCTAGAGGAATTCTAAGACAAATAGAAAACAACTTGTAAAGTTTAATGTATTTAAATATCCATATCATGTTGTTTTAACTTTTATTTTTCATTAGGAGAAACGGTGTTACTCATTTTTTGCAGGAAATTCTCCATATTCTTTGCATTTTTATAATAGTTAAGGAAAAATGCATTTTTGACAGTTCTTCGCCATGAATACAAAGAAAGGGCATAGAATTTATTAGTTACATAGAGCGCCTGTCTGTCGAAACATCTTTAACTTTGTCTGTTTACTGTTTTTGATTCACAAAATGAAATGTTATTCGGAAATAGCCTTCGTTTATCAGACTTAAATTTGATCTCCATCTCATTCTAGGCTCATTTGCAAATTATCTGATTTAAATACATTTTAGACACATCATTTTGAAAATACGGTATTTATTAGACTTGGAGGTGCGATGTACTGGCAACATTAAATAGGCCAAAATCTTCCTTATATAGACTTTGAACCGTTTTGACGTTGCATAAATACTTGATTTTGAGTCAAAGGCATATGCTTAGATCAGAACAGATTTTCTCTGAAAGGATAATAGAATAAACGAATCCTTCGTCGTAGGAGTACATTTTATAGGCTAAATTTGACGCTTTGCAGAAAATAAGAATTATTATAAAATCGTAAACAGTCAGGCGAAAAGTTTTCTTCCGGTGAAACAGCGTTAGATGATACATACCATCCGGTTCTATATGATTTAACGCTGCCTTTTATATTTGAAACATCGGCAAAGTGTGTACGTGTTTGCCATTCGGATATCAGAGATGACATTTTCCTGTCTAAAGCGATGACAGGTCGGAGCCTCACGTGTTTAATCTGCCGAACGTCAAGTGTTTTCTAGAACTCTTCAAACTTTGTCGCCGTCGAGGTGAGTAAGAAAACGCCCAGCCCAGAGAAAGAGGCACCGCTCTGAGAGAAGAAGAGAGGGAGGGATCGAGAAGAAATGGATTGCGGGTATTTGACTGAGAGATGATCTTAAGGTTGACATCCCAGTGATTTTTATGACTGGAAGCGCTGAACCAGAGACACTATCTGACATCCTTCTCTTCTTTTCCCCCATTTTTCTTCTGCTCGATCCTCTTTTCCCATCGCCCTCAGCAACTGATTGTAACTCTTATCTGTGAGTTCAATTTTATGGGCGGAATATCGAACACCTTCGACTTTACGAAGTATGTATCCAAGATATGTTTTATTTTATGAATTTCATAGGTTATATGAAAATGTTGTGAATGCAATGGTTTTACACTGAAAGATGAAAAAATAATTTAAAAGCTTGCGGAATTCGTCTACTTGGAAGCAGATCACAAAATTTAACGGCTGAAATATGCATCACGCAAGTAATTCTCCAACCCGTGAAGAAAGACTATTCAGTAAACAAGTAAATACGCACTGAATATTTAGGAGAGAATTGCAACAACATAGGCGTGAAATCTACGAAGCACCTCGAAAAATTCGGCTGTTTTTATGGCGTATTTAACCGATGTGTAACGTACCAGGAGATGTGACGTACCTGCCAGAAGGACGCACACGACATAAAGGCAGATAGGAAGCAGAATAAATGTCCGCGTAGCTTAATTGGTAGAGCAACTTATTCCGGAATGAGGGGACCCGGGTTCGAACCCCGGCGCGGATAAAAATGACGGAGAAATTTACTTCGTTATAATGGCGCCCGAACTATCCGGATGACCCGACCGTTCACAATCTCGCAATGGTGTGATGTTATTTCCACACCGCGAGATAGGAAAAATAAGAGCAGCACTTCGAAAAAAAAAAAAAAAAAAAATAAGGGGGAGATGATGTAACGTACCAGGAGATGTGACGTACCTGCCAGAAGGACGCACACGACATAAAGGCAGATAGGAAGCAGAATAAATGTCCGCGTAGCTTAATTGGTAGAGCAACTTATTCCGGAATGAGGGGACCCGGGTTCGAACCCCGGCGCGGATAAAAATGACGGAGAAATTTACTTCGTTATAGATGGTGTAGTTAAATGTGAAACAAAAAAGGGTCGTAATACGTTATCTGGAGCGAAACATTTAGACGTTCTCTCTTCAAATAGCTCACGAGATTTTTAATCAACATGAGGAGATCTATCAACAATAAATTTTACGCATGAACACTACAGTGAATTTTAGTCGCATATCACTGGGTACGTAGTTCAAGTATTTTAATAAACTTTTACAATATATAATTTATGAGTACTAAGCTTGTGGTATTACGATAAAATAAAAATAGCAACTTTTCTCACAATGAAATGTTTATTATACAATGACTATGGTTTCGCAGAGCTTTTGCTTCGGCATTCTCATGACGAATGTAGCGTAAACATTCAAATCATTGTGACATCCTCAGAATTGTGATGGTCACGGATTTTGGTGAGTTGTTTCCACGCGCTTAAAAGACATGGACTCGACGTCATGTCATTGACAGGCCGTGACAAGTTCCGGTATATGTGGAAAGCTTCTAATATATTAAGCTTGACAGTCGAGTCCGGTTTATCGATAAGCGCAGCGTTTCCAAAAAAAGCATATGGTTATTTTCGTGGCAATGTTGGGCTATAGACGACTTCTTAAGTTCATAGTTCCGTACGTAGGTCTTGTGTTCCTTCACCTGGAAATTTAATGCATTGTGGATCTCTCCTATATATGAAAGTCCACATTCACAAGGTATCTGATAAATTCCCCAGGAGTTTATGCTTTCGAAGTAGTTTTTGATGCGTAAAAATTCATCCTGCTTATGGGTTTAAAAAAAACTTTTGAAGTTAAAACTTTTGAGAATTTCTGAAATTCCGAAGCAAATCTGAGTAGCAAATTGGATAACCGCCCAATTCTTTCGTATTGGGAGGTCTATAGGAGTAAGCATGGAGACAGTTTCTTAAATTTTTGGATAACGTTGTCCATGACTGAAGGGCTATATCCTCTGTGTACTGCAATTGATTTAAGAAAATCACGATAGTATTTAACACGTATTTAACACTTCTTTTTCTGTAACCATGTAAGCCTTGTAGCTGAATATCTACCCCAGTGATTTTGGTGGTCAGCAGCGGGGGCTTCTGGCTAATCTCCCGAAGTGAGCCTGAGCTCAAGCCCTAGATGAGCGATGACTGGTACGCTTGTCCTGCGGTACCGGCATTCCACAACCAGAAACTAATGACTCCAAATTAAGGATACGGTGGTCCCCAAACACAGAAAGGGCGGTCACTATATATGGACACGGTGGTCACTAAACCCGAAGTTTGAAAGATGAACAAATAAGTATCTGGTTGTATCAAGGATGACATCTGTTGTTGCAGAAATCCAATCAGAAACCTCCTTTTCCCTCTTTTCCTCATGGGTTTCCAGCTGTAACTATCAGTAATGCTTTTCATGGCCTTCACACTTTTCTACATATTCAAATTTAGTTACTAGATTATGTAACAGTCAGTAGCCCATCGCAAGTTAGACTGCTAAATTATTTTCGATACAGTGACGAAGAATTCCCATTTATTTCCCAGCTGTTCGTGATAGAAATACAAGATTTCTCCAATCACTACCGAACCCGGCATTTCTTTAACAGTATTAACACCAATGAAGATATTCGAACGAAATTTGAAGTGGACTTACCTCATTTCGTGAGAAATGTGATGACATCCCAATATGTGCTGGAAGTGGCCACCATTTTCTTCCAGACAGCATTGAACCCAGCGCACCATATTGTGGAAAGGTCTTGCCAGTACGTACACCATCACTGCCTGAATTTCTTCGGTGATTTTTGCTTTCAAGGCATCTATGGCTCGCGGTTTCTTTTGGTAAACTCCCCTTTTATATATCTCCATAAAAATTAATCAGGAGGCGTCACATCAGGAGAGGGTGGTGGCCATAGACCTTTCGAAATGACGCGGTCGCTCAAAAATGCCTGAATTTCGGCAATACTGCTGTGTGATGTCGCTCCATCATGCTGGTAATATCCAATGGAAAGATCTTCGTCGTCCAATTAATTTACAAAGATGTCGAAGATGTCCATATATGCAGCTGTTGTGATGGTTTTATCGAAGAAGATGGGATTAATTATGCGGTGCCGGGTCATCCCACACCATACACCAATTTTCTGTGAATGACGGGCTTCTTCATGTATCGCGTTGGGATTTTTACTGGTCCAAATACACAGTTAAAAAATTTCTGGTACGCTGCACCAGAAAATGGTGCTACACCAGCTGCACAACTTTCTGAGAAAAGATTCCCATTTATGTGACGCAAACAAAACCAAACAATATGATGCAACCTTCATCATAATGTGGTGCAACATTGTACAGTAACGTGGTGCAAAGTTGGCCCATGTTGTTGGATTTTATATGCACCATATAATGGATATCATTTCTCAGGAAGTGGTGTAGCTCGTGCAGCACCCCTTTTTGGTGCAACTTTCCACAAAATATTTAACAGTGTACGTTTGTTTTAAGAAATGACGTATCCGGACAGGTGAAACCACGCCTCGCTCGAGAACCACGTGTAGTCCAGAATGCCTGGATTTTCCTGAAAATTTTTTTGAAACTATCGACAGTATGTCACTCGTTTCACGTGGTCAGGCTCTTTCAGTTCGTAGACCACGGAGATACGGTTCGCATGAAGCTTCGCTTTTATCACAGCACGTTGACAAGTGCTTTCGGATAACCCCGTTTCCTGTGACAGTCGGCGAAGTGACTTCCTGAGAGACGCAAGTAGTCGGCCCTTTACATTCTAGATCGTTTCCTCGGATATTTGTTTGCGACCTCTTGCATGGTCGTCTAGTAAAGTCCCCTTGGTTTTCAGTTTTTTCGACAATGCCCAAATGGTGGACTTGCTCGGCGGATGTCTACCTACAAACCTCTCCAGGAATTGCTGTTGACAAGACTTTATAGATTCTGTAATTAGAATAAGTGCAAACAATAAACACTCACTCCTCAAAAGTGAACCGATACAATTTCACACGTACGCAAACAGCCACGAGCACACACTATCAACAACCGTATTGTGTAGACATGCTCAGCGATATGGCATAACAAAGCAGCAGAGAGGCGCGTCCGGCTGGCTGGCTGGCAGGCAGACTGCTCCTCAGTGCCGCCACACTTAGGAATGTGTTTGCCACTAAGGAGCAATCCGTCTGGCTGGCGGACAGTGCCTGATTCAATGCCGTCTGGGCGAAAATGGTAGCCACTTCCAGGACATGTGTGATGTCATCACATTTCACACGAAATGAGGTAAGTCGACTTCAAATTTCGTTGCAATATCTTCATTAGTGTTAATATTATTAAGGAAATGCCGGCTTCGGTAGCGAGGGGGGCACCCTGTATCTTTGCTATAATATACTTAATCTTAACACGATTTCTCAGTGTCCATTTACAACAAATGACTCTCTCCCTGGGGGGGGGCTTCTTTTTGTATCGACAATTTTTCGAAATTTTCCATGCATTTTCTAGTATTTTCTGTAGGACACTAGGGAACGGCATATCAGTTGGACATACATATATTTACACCAATATCTCTGTTTTACGACTGCGTTATTTAAAATATTCTTTTTATTATCGGACTTCGGCAAAATTTACAAAAATGTTGTCTAAGAAATATTTAGGTTTTATGTAAACAAGAAACGCCAAGTAACTTCATTGTACTAGATTTAACGCTTTTTTAAAACGAAATGTTCTGTGCATCCGATAATTTGATGAAATCCTTTTGATTGAGTTGCAAGAGCTTGTTGGAAGAATAGTTATCTTCCTCAAGACCTTTGATATGGGTGAAACATGCCTCTTAAGGAAAAAGAGTACCCAAGCGGACATACACTGAGTGATCAGTGAATTATGACCACCTACCTAATACCTCGTAGGTCCTCCTTTCGTCCTCAGCACAGCAGCTTTCTGATGTGAAATCGATTCAATAAGATGCCGGAAACAGTTGGGGGATATAACCAACCAAGCTGTATATAATGCGGTCTTCAATGCAGATATGGAAATGGTTGGTGTATCTAAACAGCTGATATATTGCTCCATAGTGTCCCACAAGTGCTCTATGGAATTGATATCGGAGGTGTTCGGAGCCCAATCGATATGCTGGAAGTCTGAACTATGTTCCTGAAACCATTCATGTGCAACATTAGACCTGTGGCTAGGCGCATTGTGCTCTTCGATGTCACCGGCGCCATTCGGGAAAAAGAATTCTTTGCAGGGTGGCAAAGACAGCGAGAAATTCACGATAGAGGGCACTAGTCATATGTCGTCCCACGTGTACCAGTGTGGGCATGTTTAGCTGGCAGATCCAAGTTCCGGCCAGGTAAACATACCACACGCTATACAGTCGCTTCCCCCGTTTTGCACTGTAGAGACCATGCAGGATGGATCAAGAGCCACATGTTATTTGCGCCAAATACGTGTACGACTGTCCACTGTGTGGACTAAAATACGAGACTCGTCAGACCAGTACACTTTTTTCCAGTCATCCGACTTCCAACATGCATGACCTTTGCACCAGGCGAGTCTTTTGCCTCGATGAACCGTGGTTTGGAGAAGATGTCTTCGGAGTCGTCTGCTGTTATATTTAACCCATACGTGCGAGCTTGCGACGCGTGGTCATGACAGATACTATTCCGAGTTGAATTTTGTTGTACTTGGGAGTTAACTGTTGAAAGGTGCTTCGTCTGTTGGCATGTACGAGCCGTCGGAGCCGGCGCTCACCTTTGACATCAACCTTTCGCTATACTGTGTGGTTTTGTCTAAGGTCGTTGTTTGACCTTTTTCACATCAGTCTTGATACACTTTAACTACTGCGGCTCGCAAACAATCCACCAGTTCAGCCGTTTGGGAAACAGAGACATCCACTCTCCGAACTCTCACAATCTGTGCTTTCTCAAATTACGATGAATCCCTCCCTTTACCCATTAATCTCCGAAATTTACAACCTATTGGTCCAGTGACACCTTATATATGCTACGTCAGTAGACTAATCATGCTCTCTCGGAAATCACGTGATCAACGGGCAGTATCCGTTTTTGATAGAGGTGATCTTTTTCAGTGATCACTTGGCGTATATCACAAAGAAAGGAACCGCTTTGCCTCAGCATTACTAGCCTACATAGGATACGTTTACTCAGCTATAGGATGTTAACATCTCTAGGGGTTGCAAGCTTAAGCCAATGCATATTTACCACTCAGAAACTCCATTCAGCATTATTTTGAATTTTGCTGTAATGATGATACACCAGCATTTGTTTCTTCAGAGTAGAAGGCTTTGCTAAATAATCTTACTATGAAACATAAACATTACCATTTGTTTGTGCCATCTAGAACTTTACCCCTTTCTCATCATAATAGTTCGCTTACATCCACCAATCTACCCTCATCTTAATGGTTTGGTCCTTCGTACTTACATATATTACAATCATACTATTGACGTCACTCTTTATTATACTATTTAAGGGGTTGCTGCCTACGTTGCAGTTGGTTTACCTGATGATGGGGGGGGGGGGTCGCCCTCGCGAAAGATCTTGTATCGATTTTAACTTTGTACATATTTTAAATTAAAGTTTTTTATATCGTGCCTAAGACAGCATTTGTTTCGGTATATATTTAACTCTACTGTAATGTTTAAACAGAAGAAAGTCCTCAAAGGCCGATTGTTTGTCTTCTCGGGGTGTAATAAAAAGTAGTGGGTGAAAAAAAAATTCAATGAGCAGGCTAATAAAGTGTCTTATTTTTCAGTCAAGAACTTACCTTGATAAAAACAAACTGCCTTTAAAGGCACTGCTAGGGTCCATTATCTCAAATTTGTCAGCTCTATGGAGGCTAAATTTGATTTTTTTATAAGGGAGTTTCTTCCATCTAGTACCATTGCTCTGCTTCCGCGATGGACTGCCAAGTGACTGCTATCCTGAGAAAACATTACGCGAAAAAGGTGTTTGCCAACTTTCTAGAAGAGATAGCATGAGACCGAGCCATCACTTTAAAGGAATTCAGGAAGACGTGGTTCAACATTTAAGACTATGTAAAAATCATTGTGAATTCTTATAATCACGTTTCGGCTTGGTACCTCAACGCAGTCTAGAACGACCTGGGGCTTTCTGTTATCTACGAATTTAAAGGGTGTGAGGTTGAATGGTGTTTTGGAAAAGGAGTTTTCTCTCTTGGTAATTTATTGTGTCTGGAACTTCACACAGAAAATAGGGAGCAATAAACTGAGGACCGTAGAAAAGAGTTGACAGCAGAAGAGCTTCAGAAATAAGCGATTAGTGAGCATGACAGTTGAGAACAGGATCGTGAGGAAGATGAACTGTTAGCAACATCTAAAGAAATTAGGGACGTGTTTGCTACTTGAACATCGGGAAAATATCAGTAGGATAAATATTCGACACTGAACTGATGACGTGCAAATTTGGAGATCAGTTGCTAATGATATAAATGTTTTAAATGTACTTTTTCTGTAGCGAAGCGAGTTTTGTAGCCGCATATAGTGAGCTATTTTTTCCATTTGGCTTAGAGTTGGGGTGCCAACAGTCCCATCCCACCTTTATATTTTTATTGAATTTCGGCGCGTTATGAGCCAATATGGCGGTTTGCCACAAAAGTTTTAATATGTTATAACAGAAATACTGATGATAAATATGTATTTATATGTTTGTTGTATACACTTAGTGGCCACTTTATTATGACCATCCCCTCAGTACTTCGTTAGGCCACCTTTTGCCTTTAATAATGCATCGATTCTTCGTGGCATGAACTCCACGAGATGTTGATAGGTGGTTTGTGGAATCTGAAACCATGCTTGATGAATAGCACTTTCCAGGAGTGTGAGATTGCAGGGTTGTGGATCCAGCTGCCTGATGGCTCGTTCAACTTCATCCCACAAATTTTCAAAGGGGTTGAGATCTGGAGTTGTGGGGGCCACTTAAGCAAAGTAAACTCTTGGGCATGTTCCTGAAACCAATCCTGTACAATACGAGCACTATGGCAGGACGCATTATCTTGTTGAAAGTAGCCATCGCCATTGGGATAAACCATCCACATGACAGGATGCACTTGGTCCGCAACGATGTTTAGATATGATGTGCCAGTCAGACGTTGATCAACACGAATTGAAGGGCCCAAAGCATGCCAGGAAAACATTCCCCAAACCATAACGTTACCTCCACAAGCTTGAAGGGTTGTAGGAATGCATTTGGGGTCCATGCTTTCGTGCTGTTTCCGCCAAATTCTCACTCAGCCATCGGCATGGTACAACTGAAAACGTGATTCATCGGACCATATAATTTGTTTCCAATTATTGACTGTCCAATCCTTGTGCTCCTGTGCGAACTGGAGACGTTTTCTCTTGTTAACTGCAGCCAGCAAAGATGTTCGAATAAGTCTTCGGCTGCCATATCTCATCCGATGCAGTGTACGGCGAACAGTGCGTGCAGAGATCATTTGAGGGAATCCTTGATTACGATGGTCTGTAATTTGCTGCACTGTTGCCCTTCTGTGACGTACCTGCCAGCAGGACGCACACGACATAAAGGCAGATAGGAATCAGAATAAACGTCTGCGTAGCTCAGTTGGTAGAGCGACTTGTTCCGGAATAAGCGGACTCGGGTTCGATTCCCGGCGTAGACCAAAAATGACGGAGAAGCTAAATTCGTTATAATGGCGCCCGAACTATCCGGATGACCCGGCCGTTCAAAATCTCGCATTGGTGTG
This sequence comes from Macrothele yani, assembly GCA_039090855.1. Taxonomy (NCBI): domain Eukaryota; kingdom Metazoa; phylum Arthropoda; class Arachnida; order Araneae; family Macrothelidae; genus Macrothele; species Macrothele yani. Next base: position 142,776,653 of record CM076989.1, read on the forward strand.
ATGTTATTTCCACACCGCGAGACAGGAAAAATCAGAGAATTCCTTCTCCAGCGCTTCGAAAAATAAAAATGTGTGATGTTGCATTCCACACAGCAGATTGACTGGGAGTTCTCAAGTGCACGTTCTACAGTGGATGGCTGCCTGCAACGATTCATGGTCACGGCTGACCCGTGGGCCATGCCCCGGCCTTCTTTCGGGGGGGGGAGGAGATGTGACGTACCTGCCAGCAGGACGCACACGACATAAAGGCAGATAGGAATCAGAATAAACGTCTGCGTAGCTCAGTTGGTAGAGCGACTTGTTCCGGAATAAGCGGCCTCGGGTTCGAATCCCGGCGTAGACCAAAAATGACGGAGAAATTTACTTCGTTATACTTCTGTTGTCTGTTACCAGTCTGGACCCTTTCCGTTCCGCCCGAGCAGTCACTAGTCGATGACGACCACACGTTGCGCGTAGAGACCCAGTTTTTTGGCTGACAGTCCAGTCTTTAAACACTTTAACAACAGCTGTTCTGGAACATTTCACGAATGCGGCGGTTTCGGTGATACTCGCTCCGTGGCTCCGAGCTCCTACAATCATTCCACGTATAAGTTCGTTAGATCGCATTTTTTACCCATCTCGTCACCCAAAAATCACCTCTACTACTGTCGCAAGCACTAAGCTTTCCCTTTTTATACTAGCCTCGCCCTCTGGAGGCAACAGCGTGCAGCCATAGCTCATTTGCTTAAAACTGTCAGGTTGTTATAATAAAGTGGCCACTTAGTGCATTCATGGACTTCCAATCGCTTTAAGTAAATATAAACAAGTTCTGTTGGATGTTTATGGGATTAAAATCTATAAAATCAAACTCCAATCAATAGTTTCGTGCTTCAAAGCTTCATTATTTTAAATAATAAATTGCTAGGCCAATGCTTTGAGCCAATAAATTAATTTAAAGTATCTCTTTGGAGGTATTTTACTTATTGCTCCTGTATTCATCTGAACAATGGCAGCACACTAGGGACCGAGATATGTTTGCGTTTATCATTCCCATCGTAGACCTAGTGAGTGCGTATTTTATTTTTTGTCGTACTGGACGGACGAAATACGATGTATGCAACACAGCTCAGGATAGCAAATTTATAACGTTACAAAACTGCAGTAATGAAAATCTGTTGTCCCAAAACACAACGACAGTTCGCAGCTTTGCGGTTCAGCTGCTCTGCCAGTAAACCGTTCTTCTCAATCACGCATACCTGCGTGGCAAGAATACGTGATTGAGTCAATACGTTCTTAGCAAACTTCTTCTGAAAAAGACGAAAATTCTTATTCCTCGATACAACAGATGTCTCAATGTAGGGGCGATAATGTTGAAGTAGTTTATTAAGGTATATGTATGCCAATAAAGTAATATTAACTTCTCGTTGGTCGCTACACGCTGAACAATCCCAGCGCTCGCGCCTGAGAGTTTCTTTCAAACTACCTCTTTCCACTGTTTTAAGTAGTCTACCCAATAATAACACTTCAGAATTCTTTTTTGCAGGAAATAAAGTTAACATCTACAGTTGCAAATCAAATTAGGCGAAAAACGCACTCGTATCACCGCATTGTATATAATAATACAAAACGCAAACACCAGTGGTCGTTGATGAGAGCAATGTTCACATGAAGCACACGATAGCAAAGAGCAGACCGTTTGATAGTCAAAGATGCGTCAGTCCTTATCGGCACTGATAACAGATTGTTGTGAAGATTCTTAAAGTTCGCTAGAGGGGGTGGTGCCCCCAGGATCACTTCCAGAAAAATGGCGCCCTTTATATGCTAAGCGTGAGAGAAATGCTCACAACGCGACCAATGACAGCTTAAAAACATAACATTTTTCAGCCAGCTGGAACTTGCTTTCTACACGCGCCATATATGTACAACGATGCGCTATTACATTATGACCACACCCAGCATAGAGAAATGAGAGCTCCTGGAGATCGAACGGTGGCGCATGTGGAGTTCACAGAGCAGTATACATACAACCCCAGAACCGGCTTTCGGTTAGTAGAATGTTCGGGGCCAGAATGGAAAAAACTGTCAATTTATCAGAGTTTGATAAAGGAGAAATTGTGATTGCACGGCGTCTCGGAACGAACCATGATCTCGGAAATGGCGCGGCATGTCGGCTGTTCACGTGCCCTCTAGTGAGTACGTATCAAAAGTGGTGCACAGATGGCCAAACGACGAACCGTCGCCCAGCCGTGTATCGTCCGTAGCTCATTGATGCCAAAGGGGAGCGGAGACTGTCGCGTATTGTTCACAGCGACCGCAGGGCCACAGTGTGACTAATCACCAGTAGCTACAAAAGTGGTGATCACGGCAATGTGTCACAGCACACAGTTCATCGTAGCCTTCTGCGCATTGTCCTGCGTAGCTGAATACTAAGACGGATCCCAATGCTCTCTGTACGTCATCGCCAACAACGCATCAAATGTGCCCAAGATAATCGAGATTGGACCTTGGATGATTGAAAGAGAGTGGCCTGGTCTCACGAATCAAGATTCCTGGTGCATTACGTAGACGGCCGAGCGCTGATACGCTGATTAACAAACGGAGGCTTTGGCCCCTGGATGCACTGCTGGGCTGCCACATGCCGGCGGCAGCGTTGTTATTGTGTGGGCGATGTTTTCTTGGGACATTTTAGGCCCCATTATCTCAATGGCACAATCCCTGACAGCTGTCAGATATCTGAACATCGTTGCGGTTCAAGTTCACCCATTCATGGCAGCTGTGTTCCCTGCTGATGACCATTACCAACAGAATGATTCGCTATGCCACATTGCCAGAATCGTCAAGGAGTGGTTCGAGGAACCTTCTGGTGATTTTCTTTTAATGCCCTAGCCTCCAAATTCACCTGACATGAACTCAATTAAAGATTTGTGGTTGGACTTGGAAAATCGGGTTCGCGCTAAATCTCCACCACAACGAAATGTACGGAATCTGAGTACCTCCTGCTGTTGATATTATGGTACCGGATACCCCAGAATACCTATCGGCACCTCATGGGATCGAAGCCTCGCGTAGTGCGCAGCGGTTTTGCGGCTGAAGTGGGTCCTACAGCTTATTAGGTAGGTGCTCATAACGTAATGGCTCATAGGTGTTATGTATGCGTTATGACACTGCCCTTCCGCAACTACATTCAAATAGAAAACACGTCTGTAGTCTCTGTGGATTCTATCATTATTAACTCCAGTTTCGGTTGCTGAAACATCCTGAAAACGCACTGACTAAAATAATAAGATTAGATTGCATTAAAGAACAAATAAATGAATTTATTTATTAAAATCAATTTAAATGAAAATATGAATATACGACTTCAGCGGCGATCTGAAAAGGTTTAGTAATGGAATATGTCCCTTTGTCACGCCGTCTCTACAGCTGAGGAGCTGTAGCAAAGCATTGCACCAGTTAAGTTCAGTTTCCTTCAAAATTCTAGTAGAAATACTTCTCTGAAATGTTCCAGATGTGTTAGTTTAACCATTCATTTACCATCCCCAGGAAAACCATATACCATGAGAAATGAACATTGTTTCAAATGGCTTTTCTCTTTTCTGGTATATTAAACACAAGTTAAAATTACATTGTAACACACGTGATCTTACGAGATTTCAATTGCTTGCTTTATTCTAGAAGATTGATTACGCCATTAAAAAACGCGTTACTTCATTGGTACAGAATTAGAATATGCAAAACGTGAAGCGTACTAAAAAAAGAAAGGACAACATCCAGTTATCGATATTTAAAATAAACATATGCCTGTTTATTTTGGGTATTGATAATTTTTTTCTCTTTCCTTCCGGTGGACATGCACATGTCATTTGTCAGATTCCATTCCCGGTCATGAATAATGCAATAGCAGTCGTGCGAGTTCTCTAGATATGTTTACCCATTTCGCACAACAAATGTGTTAAAAACGACCGAAGGGATATCGTCTATTTTTAGGTTGACGTCCCTTTTTGATCTCCGCACAAAGAAACACGGGGTAAATCGATAAGTCCATGTTTGCAGTTCTCTCCGAGTTCTGCTTCGACAAGCATGCTATTCCAAATGACGTTTGTTTGGAGAGAAAAAAAGGTTAATGATCACGGATTTTGCTTGGGAAGCATGAATTTAAACGATCCTTTAGAACTTTACTGATATAAATGAAATTTCTTGTGCATCTTATTTTTCATAAGAAAACGAAGTTTATTTCAAACTTGATGAGAAATTTCATAAAGTTTAAAACAGGAGAAAGACAATATCAGATACGAATGACACAAAAAGAACTCTCGAAACAAATTGAATGTTAAAGAGAATTTGACGTAATGGAAACAGTGTAGTCTTCAAAGAATAAGTAACAGCTAAATTTCATTTGAAAGATGTTCTTAAGAACGATATTTTTATTTATTATAATCAGTACACTAGTAATAAAAGTAAAGAAGCATTTTTATATATTTTATGAAGACATCTGTAGTTTCAGGCACGGCAAAGTAAAATATAGCTTCCGACCTGTACGATAAACCTAGTGCTTTTAAAACTTTTCACAATGAAGGGGAAAATAAAACAAATTGTCATATCGAAGTATCCGAAACACTTTTGGTAACACTTATTTGTATTTTTATCTTAAATATTCGTAGCTGTACTTCACACAGACTGAGAAAATTTGGCGAAGTTGTTGAGAAATCAACGAAATAATACCTAACTCAGTTATACGATTTTGATGACAAAAAAGAACATGGCCGTCCCGGTGGCGCAGTGGTCTAAGCGCTGGCTTATGGCCATACGTCCGGCAGGGGTCTGGGTTCGGATCTTGATGAAGCATGAGTGTTGTGTTTGTCTTAATGCACTGGCTCTTTCCCTTCCTTGGAACCAGTGACCCTAAATTAGGGACGGGCGACTACTTATAGCTCATTGAGTTTCTCGAGGTGGTCGTTAAACCTTCAGTAAAAACTAAAATAAAAGAAGGAACATGAAACGTTCCAATATCTCTATTCAAAAGGTGTCTTGAGGAAGTTCTTAAAATGTTCTTGAATGGAAAATGTTTACTGAGATACTTAGTTTTGTTATGGGCCCTGCATCTGGTTTACAATACGATTAAACAGGGATATATACACCGATCAGCCATTATTTTATGACCACATACCTAATACGCTGTAGGACCCTCTTTAACACGCAAAACAGGGATCACTCGGCGAGGCACCGATTCGATGAAGTGGCGATAGGTATCCTGAGGTATCTGGAACCATAATGTCAACAACAAGTCCTCCAGTTCCCGTACATTTTGGGGAGGTGGTGATTTAGCGCCAACCCGCTTTTCCAAGTTGAACCACAAATGTTCGATTGGGTTAATGTCAGCTGAATTCGGAGGCCAGGGCATTAACAGAAAGTAACCAGCATGTTCCTCGAACCACTCCTTGACGATTCCGGCAAAGTGGCATGGCGCAATATCCTGTTGGAAATGGCCATCACCAGCAGGGAACGTAGTTGCCATGAATGGGTGAACTTGGCCCGCAACGATTTTCAGATACCTAACAGCTGTCAGGGATTGTGCTATTGGGATAATGGGGACTAAAGTGTCCCAAGAAAACAAACATCACCCACAGCATAACACCGCCGCCGCCGGCCGGTTTCCGCCCAAGAGTTTCATCTACGTGCCATAGCATCAGTTGGTAATCAGCGTATCTACGCTCGGCCGTTTACGTCATGCACCAGGAATCTTGATTCGTGAGACCAGACCAATTTCTTCCAATCATCCACGGTCGAATCTCGATGATCTTGTGCCCATTTCATGCGTTGTTTGCGGTGACTTGCAGTGAGCATGGGGACCCGGCTGTGTCTTCGGCTACGCAGGCTTATGCGCAGAAGACTGCGATGAACTGTGTGCTGTGACACATTGCCCTGATCACCACTGTTGTAGCTGCGTGTGATTTGTCGCGCTGTGGCCTTGTAGTCGCTGTGGACAATGCGTGACAGTCTCGGCTTCCATCTGGCATCAGTGAGCTGCGAATGGCACATGATTGGACAACGGTTCGCTTTTTGGCCATCTGCGCACCACTTTTGATACGTACTCACTACAGAGGTACGTTTACAACCCACAAGCCGCGCCATTTCCGAGATCGCAGTTCCGACGCGCCATGTCATCACAATTTATCGTTTATCAAACTCCGATAAATTGGCAGCTTTTCCCATTCTTACTCTGAACACTCTATTAACAAAATGCCGGTTTTCGGGTTGTATTTATACTGCTCTGTGAACTTTACCTGCGCCACCGTTCTGTCTCCAGGCTGGCTCATTTTTCTAGGCTGGGGGTGGTTATAATGTAAGGGCTCATCGGTGTATATGAAAAGTGTGCTAGCTTCAGTAGCAATTTTTATCTTCATGAAAATCAGAGAAGCTGGCTTTTTAATGTCTTTGAAGAAAAGCAGTTGGCCGTACCGATGGTCTGAGACGCTAGCTATTAACCATTCATGCGGGATGGTCTGGGTTAACCATTCATGCGAGATGAGGCATGTCTGGTGTGCTTGTCCGATGGTTCTGGCTCATTCCCTTCCCACATATTTGAATGTTTAAAAAACATTCTCCATTTTCAAGATTCAACTTCCTATAACACTCAAATTGAGCAGTCACAGACATGCGTCGCCGTACTTCCCTTCTTTTTTTTTTTTTTTGATTGGAGGTTTAACGACCACCGTGAGCAACTCAATGGGCTATAAGCAGGCGCCCGTCCCTAATTTAGGGTCACTGGTTCCAGGGAAGGGAGAGAGCCAGTGCCGTAAGACAAACACAATATCCATGCCTCACCGGGATTCGAACCCGGACCCCTTCGGACGAATGATCAGAGGCCAACGCCTTAGACCACTGCGCCACCGGGGCGGCTTTTCCCTTCTTTGACAGAAGTAGTAAGAAAAATGAAATGTCTATGTTTTGTAAAGAACGATGTTTTTTTCTCTTTGAGGCCGCCCCTGTGGCGCAGGGTTTACGCGATGGCTTCTGATCATTCCCCCAGATGGATCCGGGTTCGTATCCCGGTGAGGCATGGATGTTGTTTTTGTCTTACGGCACTGGCTCTCTCGCTTCCTTTGAACCAGTGGTCCTAAATTAGGGACGGGCGACTGCTTATACGCCACTCAGTTGCTCACGGTATTCGTTAAAGTTCCAATAATAATTGTGACGTACCTGCCAGCAGGACGCACACCACATAAAGGCACATAGCAATCAGAACAAATGTCTACGTAGCTCAGTTGGTAGAGCGACTTGTTCCCGAATAAGCGGCCTCGGGTTCGAATCCCGGCGTAGACCAAAAAATGACGGAGAAATTTACTTCGTTATAATGGCGCCCAAACTACCCGGATGACCCGACAGTTCAAAATCTCGCATTGGTGTGATGTTATTTCCACACCGCGAGATAGGAAAAATCAGAGAATCCCTTCTCCAGTGCTTCGAAAAATAAACTGTGTGTGACGTTGCATTCCACACAGCAGATTGACTGGGAGTTCTCAAGTGCACGTTCTTCAGTGGTTGTCTGCCTGCAACGATTCATGGTCACGGCTGATCCGTGGGCCATGCCCCCGGCCCTCTTTCGGGGGTGGGAGATGTGACGTACCTGCCAGCAGGACGCACACGACATAAAGGCACATAGCAATCAGAACAAATGTCTGCGTAGCTCAGTTAGTAGAGCGACTTGTTCCGGAATAAGCGGCCTCGGGTTCGAATCCCGGCGTAGACCAAAAAATGACGGAGAAATTTACTTCGTTATAATGGCGCCCGAACTACCCGGATGACCCGACCGTTCAAAATCTCGCATTGGTGTGATGTTATTTCCACACCGCGAGATAGGAAAAATCAGAGAATCCCTTCTCCAGTGCTTCGAAAAATAAACTTGTGACGTACCTGCCAGCAGGACGCACATGTCATAAAGGCAGATAGGAATCAGAATACATGTCTGCGTAGCTCAGTTGGTAGAGCGACTTGTTCCGGAATAAGCGTACTCCGGCCCTCTTTCGGGGGGGGGAGATGTGACGTACCTGCCAGCAGGACGCACATGACATAAAGGCAGATAGGAATCAGAATCAATGTCTGCGTAGCTCAGTTGGTAGAGCTGCTTGTTCCGGAATAAGCGTACTCGGGTTCGAATCCCGGCGTAGACCAAAAATGACGGAGAAATATACTTCGTTATAATGGCGCCCGAACTACCCGGATGACCCGACCGTTCAAAATCTCGCATTGGTGTGATGTTATTTCCACACCGCGAGATAGGAAAAATCAGAGAATCCCTTCTCCAGTGCTTCGAAAAATAAATGTGTGTGACGTTGCATTCCACACACCAGATTGACTGGGAGTTCTCAAGTGCACGTTCTACAGTAGTTGTCTGCCTGCAACGATTCATGGTCACGGCTGATCCGTGGGCCATGCCCCCGGCCCTCTTTCGGGGGGGGAGATGTGACGTACCTGCCAGCAGGACGCACATGTCATAAAGGCAGATAGGAATCAGAATACATGTCTGCGTAGCTCAGTTGGTAGAGCGACTTGTTCCGGAATAAGCGTACTCGGGTTCGAGCCCCGGCGTGGATAAAAATGACGGAGAAATATACTTCGTTATAAACTGTGTGTGACGTTGCATTCCACACAGCAGATTGACTGGGAGTTCTCAAGTGCACGTTCTTCAGTGGTTGTCTGCCTGCAACGATTCATGGTCACGGCTGATCCGTGGGCCATGCCCCCGGCCCTCTTTCGGGGGGAGATGTGACGTACCTGCCAGCAGGACGCACACGACATAAAGGCACATAGCAATCAGAACAAATGTCTGCGTAGCTCAGTTGGTAGAGCGACTTGTTCCGGAATAAGCGGCCTCGGGTTCGAATCCCGGCGTAGACCAAAAATGACGGAGAAATTTACTTCGTTATATAATGAAAAATACTCTTCGAGTTTCGTACATCACTTCGGATGTATTGTTTTTTTTTATAGGAAGTTTAACGACAACCGTGAGCAGATCAGTGGCCTGTCCCTAATTTAAGGCTACTGGTTCCAGGGAAGGAACTCGAGAGCCAGTGCCGTAAGACAAACACAACATCCATGCTTCACTGGGATTCGAACCGGATCCATCTCGGATGAATGATTAGAAGCCATTACTTAGACCACTGCTCCACCCTTCCGATGTATGTACAAAACACAGAAGTAGACAAAAGTAGTTCTATGTGAAATTATGCAGTATTTGTGTATTCAGTAGTAGAAGTTGAGTATCTCGTAAGCAAATTACATATGAGCTGTGTGAAGAGACAGCAGCATTGTTGTCCATGAAACATCCGTCACTTTCTCGATAAAATACAGCATTGCAGGATTTACTTCATCTGCCAGAACGTTCGGATAATCCTTGGATAACACCCTATTTTCCAGAAATATCAGGGGACCTTTTCCGTACCATCAGAACCTGTCCCATACCATAAACCCAACTCCAGAACCTTGAGCTGTGTTTACAAGGGAAGCTGGGTCCATTGCTTCCTGGGGCTCCCGCCAAAATCTCTGCCTACTCTTGGTGTAGAACAAGATGTAACTCGACTCGTCGACCACGTGAATATTGTTCCAGTCTTTCAATAACCGTGTTATCGACATCACTGTAAATGAACTTTTCGGTTCTTCGCAGAAATCGGTGGCTTCTATATCAGAGTTGGAAACGGATCAAAATTTTCAGACCCGGACCCAGACGTCCTATAACTGGACCCTACCCGGGCCCGTAACTGACCTGGAAAAATATGCTTTGCACTATAAATTCGAAAATCAATTTATTTATATATACATAAGAGTGAGGGAATATGAACTTCCATTGTGCATGGCTTTTATCGATTATGAAAAAGCCTTTGATTGGTGAAACCATCAGCAGTTACAATGGCTCTGAAATCCTGCGGTATTGAAGATGCATACATTAATATTATTAATAACATCTATGAAAATGCAAGTGGAAAGATTCGGCTGTTTTGAAAATACAACACACATAAGAATTGGAAAGGGAGTTAGACAAGGTGACACCATATCTCCGAAGCTCTTTAATGCCACATTGGAAAATGTCTTTCAATCACTGAACTCAGAAAACAAAGGGATAAAGATTAATGGAAATTATCTAACCCACCTTCGTTTTGCTGATGCTTAGTCATTTTTGCAACTACCCCATCAGAGTTGCAGAGTATGATCCAGGAACTTGCTGACAAGAGTAAAGAAGTGGGATTAAAAATGAACTTTCAGAAGACAAAAAGTGATGTTCAATGCTTTTACAAGAAATGAAGATTTATCGATTGATGGAGAAAAGCTAGAGATAACATACACGTACCTTTATCTTGGACAGCAGATATCAAGTCAGGGTTACATTGATGAAGAAATTAATCGCCGTACAAAACTTGCCTGGAGAGCTTTTCAAGAGCAATATGCCATTGTCTTAAAATAAAAGTGTTTGATCAATGCATCCTTCCAGTGCTTACGTATGGTGCAGAGACGTGGACCTTAACTAAAAGAGCCATACAAAGGCTGCAGACAACTCAAAGAAGAATGGAGAGGTGTATGCTTGGTGTAACCAGGAGAGATAAGAAGAGGAACTCGTGGAGCAGAAAAATGGCAAGAATGGAAGACATCATGATCAGAGTTAAATCCCTGAAATGGGCAGGACATACTGTCAGAAGGGCAGACCATCGATGGACAGCCAAAATTTTAGTTTGGACTCCAAGGGACAGGAAAAGACCCAGAAGAAGACCATATGGGAGATGGGTGGATGAAATTCGAAAGTATGCAGGAGTGACATGGAGGAGACTGGCACAAGGCAGGCCGTTGTGGAGAAAATTTGGGGAGACCTTCTTCCAGCAGTACATATTAACGTAATATACATATTCATCCCAATAACTGCTTCATATTTAATAACTGAAATCCTTTTTGCCGCCCCGGTGGCTCAATGGTCTAAGCGATGGCTTCTGATCATTCGTCTGGAAAGGGGCCCGGGTTCGAATCCTGTGAGGCATGGATCTTGTGTTTGTCTTACGGCACTGGCTCTCTCCCTTCCCTGGATCCAGTGACTTTAAATTAGGGCAGTGCAACTGCTTATAGCCCATTGAGTTGCTCTCGGTAGTCGTTAAACCTCTATTGAATAAAAAAAAAATTAATAATAAAATTTGGTTACTTGCTAAATTTTAGTGCCATTTTGTGCCACTATTTTGGGTAATCCAGAATTAATGGCTCACCATGACCGTGGCCATGGTGTATATTACAAATGGAAATCATTATTAACGATTACACAAATGTATTTTTTGAAATGTATTTGCATTGTTCACTCTTTCCACGCTTTGATGGAGGTTCTCATATTTTCATATGGTACATTAGATTTTTTGGTTCCATAATGTTTTATTACACCGTCGACATCTTTCTTTGTACTTATGCACTTTCTACATTTTGAACAACAAGCAAGACCAAACAACACAGAATAATTCACCGGTTCCTTAATGAGACGAAACAATTTCCAGCATTCACTCTTCCCCTTGTGGTTTTCAACAAGCACGTATTTGTTAGCCTCGACGCCTTTCTCAACCTCCTTAATATTAAATCCATCCGTAATAACAAATAAGGAGTTAATTTCGACATGCCATGTCATGGGAACGGGATGTTAGCACATCAATCGAAAACCTCTGAATGCTCAATGTAAAAAAGATGCGATGTGAAAAGTAACTCTTAGTCATACAGTGAACTTCACACGGTGTCTAAGCGATGATCTCTGGCCATTCGTCCGAAAGGGTCTGGGTTAGAATCCTGATGAGGCATGGATTTTGTGTTTGTCTTACGGCACTGGCTCTTTCCCTTCCCTGAAGCCAGTGACTCTAAATTAGGGACGGACGACTACTTATAGCCCATTCAGTTGCTCATGGTGGTCGTTAAATCTCCAATCAAAAAAAAAAAAAAGAACTTCACGCGGAGAGAGTGAATCAGCTGAGAAGCAGGCGAATGGCGTTTGCCTGTATCTTGCCCTGGGCAATCGCACTGTAAAAGAACGCATAGGAAGTAACTTTTTACGATATAGTGTCGGTGTGTCTGACGTCGGTCGGTAGAAATATTCGTTGCTTTAAAAAAGAGACGACAATATTTTTGCATGGCCAATCATTATTCACTCCATGGGCACTAGTATCGACTACAGAATTCCACAACGCGCATTTTTCTTTGGAATATATTTTTCTCTTTTCAAAAATAAAACTGGAATAAAACTGGGTCAAAATTACGTCTGGAACACCTTGACCCGACCCGTTGGACCCGCAAGAAATTGTTGACCCGTTGACCCGTGTCCATCTCTGTTCTGTAAAGGCATGCAACTGCCAATTACTATTCTTTTCAGTACCTTGTGCATAGTTTACTGAGATATGGGTCGGGAGCAGCCTTCATTGAAGTTTCGGTAAATTGCTGCTCACAGGAAGTCCCGTTTCTCTGTACAAGCCTTGTCAGATGACGGTGACCTCGTTTCTGAAAGATTGTCGTCGCTCCCCAGTTACTCCTCTTAGATAAGGAACATGAGTTATTTTTTCATTAATTAAGGGCCCAGGGTAAGTCCCCTTTTGAAAAAACAGTCAGCTCTGCTGTTTAAAAATCGGCGTTCCTTCGAGACGGGCATTCACGATAAGCCCTTTATCGAACTCCAAAAGATCCTTCGCGTTTTTTCCGTTATGATAAACATTACTGACGATTACTGATAAGCAGGAGTCTTAAATATTTGCTTAGGTAACCTGGTGACACACGTGACCACGTATTTTGCATATACAGTACGTAAGTGACATTTAGGTATATCTGCATAAAGATTTCTATGCAAGCAACTCCGGACATAGCTTTCCCTGTACATGTATTATCTTATTCTATCTTTCCCTATACATTTCTTATCGTGTGGATCTCATCAGTTCAGTTTCTATCTATTTATATCCGTTGTCTCCTCACATCGCTCAGGCACTGACTATTCGTTTTTGTTTTTGTTCTTTTTTGATTGGAGGTTTAACGACCATTGTGAGCAAGTCAATGGGCTATAAGCAGTCGCCCGTCCCTAATTTAGGGTCACTGGTTCCAGGGAAGGGAGAGAGCCAGTGCCGTAAGACAAGCACAACATCCATGCCTCATCGGGATTCGAACCCGGACCCCTTTCGGACGAATGATCAGAAGCCATCGCTTAGACCACTGCACCACCGACTATTCGTTCCATTCACACATTTTGTGGTCTTGTGTAAAACACCATTTGCATCTACCCACATATGGATATTGTTTCTTAGTGTTTGGTAAAGTTTCGACGAATTACACATTTTGCTAATGTTTAGTTCAGTACCCTAGTGAGGTTGGTCTTTCAAAACACACAATCTTATTCTTTTCAGCTCTTTTCTCATGCACTTAGCGCCGCTGTACTGGAAATGAAGGCAAGGATCTGATCACATAACTTCAATCTAACTTGTTCTACAGCGGTATAAACTGCGGTGACAAAAACACAGGGAAGGGCGCTACCATTTACATTACATGCCATCACACTCATGCAGCAAATGGTATTGACCGCAAACGATATATATGTAGAGGCACATATCTCTGCAAGCTCAAGTAGTAGCATTCGCAGTTAATATGGCAGGTTGTTAGGATTCAAGCAATTTCGAACGTGGTATGTTTGTCGTCGCCCGGGAGATGGGTTCCTCCGTCTTGGAAATTACCACGAAATTTGGATTTACGAGGTTAACAATTTCAAGAGTGTACCTCGACTGCACAAACTCAGGGTAAACATTCAGAGTGCGAAAGCGATATGACCGTAGAAAAGCCCAGGACGATCGCGGACAGAGGCGTCTTAGACGTATTGTAGTATCCTCACGGAGTGCAGAATTTCTACAAACCACAGTGCAGTTCCATGCTGGTGCGAGTAGTAGCATCAGTGTTTGGACAGTGCAACATTCCCTGTGTTCTATGGAGTTCCGGAGCAGACGGCCACCCGAGTGTAATTGCTGACCCGACAACACAAGGCTGTGCGATTCGCCAAAGCTCCGGAACACCGCAATTGGACACAAGATGACTGGAAACGTGTAGCTTAGTCCGACGAATCGGGGTACCAACTGTTTCGGGAAGATCGTCGACAACCTCACGAGAAAATGGATCCCGCACACCTTCAAGCAAGAGTGAAGGCAGTTGGTTGCTCTGTTATGCTGTGTGGTGTTTACAGCTGGCACGCATTAAGACCCTTCATACGTCTGCAGACCGCTCTGAGCGGTGGAGGCCACGCAAGCATCCTTGAGGATCATTTGCACCCGTTCATGTCATGCAACCACTCCGACGAATGCGACATCTTTCAAAACGATAATGTGCCACCTCACACATCCACAGTCGCCCAATTACGGCAGGAGGAATATTCCACGGAGTTTGGGACCCTCGCTCACTGGATTTAAACGCTATGGAACATATTTAGGATGCTGTTCAACGTGTTGTCAATGCCAGGAATTCTCCACCAGCGAATATTACGGAATTGTGGGACGCTCTTCAGGGAGCATGGTGTGTAATGTCTCCACAGTACTTCAGAGAGCTCGTAGAGTCCATGAGGTGATATTCATGGAAGAAGGACTTTTTTGTTTGTCCACCACCGAGAGGTGTCACTGTTTCCCGATCACGAGAAGAACCAACGCGATATTATAGAGGCATACCTTTTTTTACGCTTTCCAACAGTAGGTTGAAGAAGCGTATATGCTCCAGCTTTGTCGGTCCGTCCGTCCGTCCGTCAGCACGATAACTGGCGTAAAAATGGTTCGATTTCGATGAAATTTTATTTACGCTTTCCAACCGTAGGTTGAAGAAGCGTATATGCTCCAGCTTTGTCCGTCCGTCCGCTCGAAACTGGCAAAAAAATTATTCGATTTCCATGAAATTTTAGTATGTGGTAGGGGACCACCTGGGGACAAACCCTATTGAAAATGGGACAAATGGCGTCAAAGGTCACGACGTAGGAGCGGGATCATTCCATTGTCCTTATGCGTCATAACGTGCGTAAAAATTGTTCGATTTCGATGAACTTTCAGTATGTAGTAGGGGACCACCTGGGGACGAACCCTATTGAAAATGGACGAAATGTGGTCAAAGGTCAGGACATAGGATTGCGATCCATTCCATCGCTCTTATCCCATACTATTAAGGTGGACGTCAAGTAATTTTGCTTCCTAAACTTGCAATGGAAAAACGTTTGTACACATTTCTTTCACAATTAATGTGTTCACGAGGATGAAAATTTGAACATTGATTAAAATAACTACATATTATAACTTGGAAAACTTAATATTTTCTAAAACATAACCATAATTATATTAAAAATCAATAACTTTTCCTTTGGTGGTGTTGAAACCAGAGAAAAGATGGCGCGACTTGTACTTTGATGACGTCAGTGGACAAATAAATGTTGGATTGCATAATTACGGTTATGGTTTAGAAAATATTAAGTATTCCAAGTTATGAAATGAAGCTATTTTAATCAATGTTCAAATTTTCATCCTTCGGAACGCATTAATTGTGAAGAAAATGTGTACAGAAGTTTTTCCATTGGAAGTTTAGGAAGCAAAATTACTTGACGTCCAGCTTAAAGTAGCAATTCTTGTATGTATGTATATACATTTTATTTTGAAAACGGCTCTAAGAATTTTGATGAAAGTTGTTAACCTACCGTTTTCTGGTACTAGAAATCGATTTAGCTTGATCTCGACTCTAGGAGAATTCGTTTAGTGGGTTAAGTAACCACCCTGAATTATAACGTTTTCAGTGTCATGGCGTTGTTCCATTAATGTTACCAATTCTTAGAAATCTTATGACGTCACAATCTCGCGTTTGAGAATGTTGGCGCGCGGTCACACCATCTGTCTTATTACGTCACGCGTTGTGTCCGTCCGCACGATAACTCGCGTAACAATCGTTCGATTTCGATGACATTTTAGTATCTGGTAGGGGATCACCTGGGAAGGAACCCTATTTAAAGTGAACGAAATGTGGTCAAAGGTCAGTACATAGGAGCGGAATCCATTCCACTGCTCTTATGCGTCATAACTTACGTAAACAAGGTTCGATTTCGATGAAATTTTAGTATGTGGTAGGGAACCAACTGGCGACAAACCCTATTGAAAATGGGCGAAATGGAGTCAAAGGTTAGGGCACAGGAGCGGGATCTATTCCATAGCCCTTATGCATCATAACTTACGTAAGAGTGCTTCGATTACGACAAAACTTTATCATGTTATTTCGGACGTATACCGAACCAGTTCTGTTGAATATCATCGAAATGGTATCAAAGATCAGGGCACAGGACCGAGATTTATTCCACAGCCATTATTCTCATAACTTGAGTAATGATTTATGGTATGTTGGAAAGCGTATTATAATCAATGCATTGCATAATTTTACAAACTTGTTTTATTTTTTTATTGACACTTCAGTGTAATTTCTTAACGCGGAAGAATGCGGACATACCTGTACTGAAATGATGTTTATTGAAACTGATAATTTTCTAAACAAATGGCTGGAATTGCAAAAGTCACTATTAGGAAAAGTTTATCTTACACAGATGAACAGGAAATGGAAATACCTCACCAGCAGTGAAGTACACGTCAGCAAATTGACTAAAACGAAGCATTATCCAAGAGATACTGAGGCCAATTGAATCATCACTAAGAGAGAGAAAGAATTATAAAATGTGTTTGTGTATCATGAAGAGGCGAAGTCTTATGAAAGTGATATCTACTTGAATCTTTACGAAATACAAAAAACTTAGATGGTCTTGTCTTTTCTACATTATATTCCTCATTCCTGTATAACAGTGTTTCGCAATCTTTTTTATTTTTTTTTTTTTTATTTCGAGGAACTTTTGGAGTATGCGTTCAAACGACGCGGAACCCTTGAAATAGGCCTTCAGACGTGTGGAAGCCCAGCTTGTATATTTATTCCAAGGCTACCAGGGCTACACGATGCTAAGCCATTTGCGTAATATTTAGTTTATTTTATCAGATTATCTAATAAGAACGAGTAAAATGACATAAGTAGCATTGAATTGGGATCAGAAACGTTATAGACAGAAGTTATCGCTCCTTCCACGTTTATAAGTGAGTCACGGAAAAATTCTCATTGGTCGCCACCTGGAATAGAACCCAGGGTTTTCCAGTTACGCGCCGGACATGCTACCACTGCACCACAGCGGCCTCGAATTCCTCCAGACTCACAGACTAACTGCCAAACAATATGGCACCTTCGAGGCCGCTGTGGTGCAGTGATAGCATGTTCGGCGCGTAACTGGAAGCCACTGGGTTCTATTCCAGGTGGCGGCTGATAAGAATTTTTCCGTGACTCACTTATAAACGTGGAAAGAGCGATGACTTCTGTTTGATGTTCCTAATCCACGTTACGTAGTTGTGTGTATTAATTAGTTAGTTGTTTGCCACAAATAATACACAATGGAATGGGACAGTGTTCATCACCTGTCCAAGTAAAACCCATTGCTAAATAGCTCTCACAATATAGGCAATTCTTTCTAGTGTCTGCTAGCTCCCGGCTCTAACTACTTGTACTTGGTTTGGACATCGAATCGTTATCACTTACCTTACTTTGACCACTGGTAAGTTTACTATTCTCTGCACTGTCTTCTTGATGTTATCACGTACGAACACGTTCTATGAACTTTTACATCTTCAAAATACACAGGTCCTAATTGTTTGCACCACGTTCACAAAAAATATTTGCACAAGCAACAGAACTTAAATATATCACTGGTTAAAGCACTATATGCCAATAGAAGAAGTCTGGAATGTTCCAGGAACTTTAGAAGTGATGAGCCTGGATATTTCTAGGATTGGGATTTTTCTAGGAAGAATGGGCGCCTTATCACTGGCAGGTAGGAACTACTGGCAGCTTATCGATTCTCAAAACTATTGGTGCTGAGCCAGAGAGTATGTGGCAGGTCACAAGAAATGTGTTCCTGCGCTCGACCGTGGCTTGACGCAGTAGCAATTTGACCAGCGAAACGAGTCAAAATTTACTCCGTCATGATGGCGCTCTCTTCACAGACAAAACGAAGTATACACAGTGCGTCGAAGAATTTTTATGACTGGCGCTAGATTTCAGCCTACGGTGGCGTCACCAGTGTAATCGCGAATGCGTTATAAACCGTGATCATCTGCTTGCTTTATGCCAAAAGTACTGCGCAGTTGTTAAAGTAACTCAAACGAAACGGCCGTTCATTAGAGAAGTAAAATTTTTTTCATGTTGAATTATTAAGATGGAACAAAGGGCTGTTATTAAATTTAACGCAAAACTTGGTAAAAGTGCCTCGGAAACGTACAAAAAGATGAAACAAGTTTACGGTGAGTTTTTTAAGTAGATCAAATGTTTTCCTGTGGCACAAACGTTTTTGGACGAAAGAGATACCCTAGAAGATGATAAGCATACCGGATGACCAAGTTCATCTAGGACACCTGAGATTATTGAAAAAGTGCGTGATTTCGTGGCAAACAATCGATGTGCGTTACTAAGAATGATGGAAGAGTCTTTAAACATCAACAAAGAAACGATTCGAACCATCTTGCATGAAGATTTGGGCAAAACAAAAGTCTGTGCTAAATTTGTTCCACACACGTTAACCAATGAACAAAAATCAAGGAGAAGTGCACATTGCAGACATCATTTCAGCCGCTGAAAATGATCCAAACTTCTTAAAATCGATTGTTACTGGTGATGAAACTTGGTGTTTTCAATATGATCCTAAAACAAAGCGACAAAGTGCGAAATGGAAGTCAAAAAACTCACCACGAGCCAAAAACACAAGAAAAGTTCCATCGAAAATCAAAACAATGCTCATTACATTCTTCGATAGTAAGGGTATTATCCGCAAAGAATTTGTTCCAAGTGGACAAACAATTACTGGTGAGTTTTATTTAAATGTTTTGAGGCGTTTGATGGGCAGAATTCGTCGCATTCGTCCAGAATATCGGGATGAAAACAGTTGGCGTTTGTTGCACGATAATGCACCCAGTCACACCTCACTTCTTGTTCGTAGATTTTAGGCGAAAAATAACATCTGTGTGTTGAATCATCCTCCGTATTTGCCTGATTTAGCACCCTGCGACTTTTCTTTATTCCCAAAACTTAAAATGACTTTAAAAGGGTGTTATTTTGATGATATTTCGACCATACAAACAGCTTCGACGCATGCTTTGGAGGCAATTCCGCAAAGTGAGATGGAACAGGCATTCGAATCATTATTAAATCGCTGTAACAAGTGTATTGAAGCCGCAGGGACTTATTTTAAATAACAAACCAAAAAAATTATAATTTCTTGTTTCTATTTCATTTTACGGACCCAGTCTTAAAAATTCTTTGCCACACTGTGTATTTACATTTGATAGTCTTACGTCTTATATAAGCATTTGTGTCATTTGGGTGTATACATTTGTGTCAGGGGTGTATACAGAATTTTATTTTCGACGAAAAATGGAAGTTTTTGAAATCTACCAGAACAAAACAAAAGTTAAATGGAAATAGAAGAAAAACAATTTTTTTTGTAAGCTGATGCATTTTTTTTCTAATGTAAGTCGCATTTGAACCAAAAACATAGAATAGTGAAGCACTTTTCCAGGAAGACTACGTGAATTTGATGAACAAGTAGAGCGTTTCGTGCAGTTCAAGAATATCCACAACGATGGCGGGTCGGGAGTTACAAATTTCACCACCGACTGTTTGCAAAATTTTAAGGAAGTGGTTCAGAATGACTCACTACAAACTGCAGTTATTGCAAAGTCTAAGTGATAATGACGGAACCGCACGTTTTGATTTCTGTACAGAAATGCAGGAGCGTCTTAAAAAAGTTGGTTTTAGTGAACGTCTTATTTTCGGCAACTTATCGACATTCCATATAAGTGGAAAAGTTAATAGACAATACTTGCGCATATGAGGGAACTAAAAATCCTACAGCAACAGTCGAGCATGTGCGGGATTCCCCAAAGATTGATGTGTTCTGTGCTGCATCCGGAAAAAAAGTGCATGTCTCATTCTTTTTCTAAGAAAACACTGTAACAGGAAGTTTCTATCAGGATATGCTAATTACTTGGTTGATGCCTGAACTGCACAAAGCCGGTGACAACTTCATTTCCTATCAGGATGGAGCACCAGCACATTTACATCGGGAAGTTAGAAATTACTTCGAAGAAAAATTCCCATAGCGCTGTATCGTCCGCGCATCAGGTGACAATTTGTCACTCACATGTTGGCACCAGGAAGTCCGGATCTAACACCCTGTGATTTTTTTTATGAGGCTATGTCAAAGACCAGGTCTTTGTCTCTCTCGTTCCTGTTAATTTAGCTGATCTGAAACAACGTATCACAACAGCTATTTCTAGAATTGATGAAGACACGTTAACGCGCGTGTTTGGCAAAATTTGAGTACCGTGTTGATATGATGCTTGTGACAAGCAAATTGCACATTTCGGTGCACACATCGAAATGTGCAATTTGCTAGAACGAACTTTTCGAAAAGTTTCCCTACAAAACGATGCACGTGAATGTCAATAACTTAAATAGTTTCGGTTTTACGAAATATTAAGTGTATATTTCATTTATAATAACCATGTATCTTTGCCGCTACCTATTGATTTTGTCAGTAAACACAAGATATGTCTGTTTTCGAATGTCAGTCTTAGCGGCGGTTTAGCTGAAAGTCAAGCTGAACATTTCCAATTCTTACTGTGATACTAAAATACACTACATTGACAAAAGTCACGGGACACCCCTTCCAAGCATATGAACGGATCCGCTGCGTTGTTCAGATACGCGGTACACCTGCAAACGGTATAAAAAAAGACTGCAGCTGACCATGATCATATCGCGCTCAGCTGTGTTTATGTGAGGTTGAGTGAAAATGTCGCGGCGGGAGTGAACTGACTTAGAGAAGGGAAAGACTGTTGAGTGTTATATTAGTGGGTTGTCCATAAGAGAAACCGAGAGGCGTTTAAACATACCCAAGTCAACTGTTTTGGGTGTACTAAATAAGTGGAAGACACATGGCGTGCCTGAAGCAGCAAAACGTACCGACAGACCAAAGAAAATTAATGATAGAGGACGTCGAAGCACAAGACCTCAGTGTACAGGTGAGTAAAAATCCTGGAATCTCCGTATGTAGACGCAACATTCGCAGAGAACTTCATTCCATGGGTTACCGTGGTCGTGCGGCTGCTCATAAGCCTTTCATCTCCACTCGTAATGCTATTCGTCATTTAGCATGGTGTAAAGAACATTTATCGTGAACCGCAGAGCAACGGAAACGGGTCCTACGGACTGATGAATCCAGATACACGGTCCGTCAGTCTGATGGCCGTGTGTGGGTATGGCGGCAGCCGGGGGAGCGCCAGAGTGTACTGTTCCTACGGTCAAGTTTTCAGCTGGCATTTTACTCGTGTGGGGGTGTTTTTCGTGGTATGGTACCTGCCCGTTAGTTATCGTGGACAAATCTGTTAACCAGCACGTCTACCTCAATATTCTGGACAATTATGCTCTACCCACTCTGTGGCAATACTATGGAACTGAGCATTGCTGGCACCAGCAGGATAATGCACCGAGCCATAAAGCAAGGTTTCAACATCGCTTTAATAGTTCTCTTAGAGCGTTACATTGAAATAACGGGAAAAACATGGCAATACAATAAAACAGGGCAAGACATACAAATACCGCGCGTTACAGACCTTAGCAGGGGAAACATTACAGTAACGTGAACACACAATGATGAGCATGGCGCACGAGGCAGGACGCAATCAGTAAAAGTTCAATACAGAAATATTCACACGAGCCGGAGGAACACAGCGGGAACAGGGCTGTAACATAAGCCTGAGTAGCACAGAGGTGGCAGTGCAAACGATGAAGAGTAGTTAACGCGACGACAGTGGTCACTGCGTCTTATCAGAGAAGATCAGCGCGTTGGCAGGAGGGGATACACGGCAACAGGTGGTGCGAGCTGGCGGGAATTGAAATCGTCGGGTGTAGCGGCAGATGGCTGAGGATGCGAAGACGCGCGTTGTACAGTGGCTGGAAGTGACTGTTGCAGAGAAGTGGGTCAAGAAGGCGGTGGAAACGAAGACACGCGTTGAGCAGAGGCTGTAAATGACTTCTGTAGCGAACCGTGTCCAGAGGACAGCGAAAGACGTGTTTCACAGAGGCTGTAAATGACCTTTCCTGGGAAACAGGTCCAGAAGGTTGGGACAAAAGTCTGGAAACGGGGACACCACGAGGAACACTGCCAGAGCAAAACACACAATGAAAGTCCGAGGCTATCTGGCCATGTGAGTGATGGCACCGAGAGGACTATCGTCTTTAAAGCAGAATACTATTTCTCCAGGGGAGTGTCAGGCAAGGCCTCAAAAAAGACTCCGAGGTCGAGCAGTGTACAGCTGTTAACCGGTGGGAGAGTCTTCAAGAATATCTAGGAAAAGCTCATGGCAATGGAGAGTAACATAGGAATTAAGAGCACTTACCGAGGAAGACGAGGACGCCGAAGCAGGAGACGAGGCAACAGATGAGTATGGGCAGGTGGTTCGTGTAGTCCTCGAGGAAGGCGAGGCTGTTCTGCAAGATGGAACACCAGTTGAGGAAAGAGGGGCAACGTCCGGAGCAGCAGCTGATAAAGCAGGTAGCAATGAGGCTATGCGCAGCTGGAGGGCACAGCATCAACGGCAGCAACAGAAGAAAAAGGAATATACATCACACTGTCTGACGTAGGTGGCGAAGGAAAGAAAGCAGAGGCCACAGCGGAGAAAGAAGAGACATCCTTGACGCCATCGGAGATAGTAGAAGTCCGGACGGCATTATGGAACGCAGTAGCCACGTCAGTTGTAGGCCGGGCAGAAGGAGGAGTCTCAGAGAGATGGGCAGGGTCCTTAGCCCGTCTGGGAAAAGAAGCCATTTGCAATGGCGAAGAAGATTCGTAGAACGACCAGCTAGGTCGAGAAGTAAAACGAGAATAATAATAATTATAAACAAACGAACACTCGCCGACATGGGAGATGTCTCAAACGAAAAACGAGAACTTCATGAACATCACATGCAACAAGGCAGATGACGGGAATAACTGAAAAAGCGTAGAAAGGCACAAAACCAAGGAGCAAAGGCACACACGTCCAAAACGCCATAAAGCAAGAACTGTTACGGCGTGGTTTGAAGATAATTCCATATCGTGTGTGGACTGGCCAGCACAAAGCCCTGATCTTAATCCCACAGAGCACCTATGGGATGAATTAGAGCGTCGCATAAGAAATTTGGAACGAAGGCCTACTACTAAGCAACAGTTAGCGGCAGCATTATGTGCTGAATGAAAGTGCATACCTATCACGCCTATCACTACGTTCCAAAACCTTGTCGAAAGCATGTCTCGAAGGGTCAGTGCATGCATTAAGGCCAAAGGTGGACCGACACCGTACTAATGTATGTCAATAAATGCTATGTTGTGTTTCTCTTCTAGGTGTCCGGTTACTTTTGTCAATATAGTGTATGTAATAAAGTGGGTTGATCATTAGTACCCCGAACACTGTCGCATCCTTCACGCCCTTAATAGTGTTGAATAATATTTCTGTGTAAATTAAATTAAATGCACAATGGAACATAAAAAGCAGCTGCGGTGGTCAAGTGGTCAGAGGTGCTAGTTTCTGACCAGCCACCTCAGCCGGGCTTGTGACATAGCCTCGGGGGAGACATAGGCGGTGCGCTAATCTGATGGCACGTCCTCCCCCAATGGAATCAGCGCCCTTAGAACTGCTGATTGTTGCCACTAGACGTCGAGAAGAAATACTTGAAAGCAAGGACAGTGATCAAGAAATATTTGGCTAGAATATAGAAAACAGTTTTCATTGAAATTTAATGTCACCAGATATGTAGATTAGGTGTGACCAAAAAAAAAATGTTGTTTTTGTACGCCCATGTTTCCATTCCTGGTCATAGATGTGTCAGGATCGATGTTGTAGAAGCCTTGTCTTCAAAGATCAAAGCACCCCATGGAACACACTACAGAGTGTGGCCCGCTGGGGACCTCTGAAATCCCTGTGTCCCTCTGCCCCAAAGGCGAGTTGGTTCACAGAGATTAATATACAGAAAACAACAGTAAAACCCTCTCAGCCATTCAATAATTGGAACGGCCTTGAGGATCGTAACTCTGTTAATTCATGCATTGATATCATTTCGTACTATCTTTCATTCGCTTTCACACTGCACAATGTATTTTCACTAATTCAATTTCGTAAGACATCCCTCACAGGCTACTTTGAAAGCAGGAAGGCTCTATCCTCTGGGAAACCAGTAAGTAAACCAGCTCCCAAGTGAACAGAGAAAAACTTCGGAAAGAAAAAAACATACATTTGCTGAGGACTAAGAAAAATCTTCGACCTCAGAAACAAGATCAAAAATTTGTATCTCATAGTTACTCACCTAAGTCTAAAGTCGTATCTCAAGTTAATCAGGTAAACTTAGGGTGCTTTCTCAAATTCTACTGTAACGTACCAGGAGATGTGACGTACCTGCCAGAAGGACGCACACGACATAAAGGCAGATAGGAATCAGAATAAAATGTCCGCGTAGCTTAATTGGTAGAGCAACTTATTCCGGAATGAGTGGACCCGGGTTCGAATCCCGGCGTAGACCAAAAATGACGGAGAAATTCACTTCGTTATAATGGCGCCCGAACTATCCGGATGACCCGACCGTTCAAAATCTCGCATTGGTGTGATGTTATTTCCACACCGCGAGATAGGAAAAATATGAGCAGCACTTCGAAAGAAAAAAGAAAAATTAGGGGAGATGATGTAACGTACCAGGAGATGTGACGTACCTGCCAGAAGGACGCACACGACATAAAGGCAGATAGGAATCAGAATAAAATGTCCGCGTAGCTTAATTGGTAGAGCAACTTATTCCGGAATGAGTGGACCCGGGTTCGAATCCCGGCGTAGACCAAAAATGACGGAGAAATTCACTTCGTTATACTACTTATTAAAGTTTTTATCTTATTTTTCCATGTTTTTATATAGTTTTAGTTAAATTTACAACTTTTAATTTATAATATGCTGTATGATGCATATTAATTATGCAATCTTAAGGCATGTACTTTATATTTCACTTTCAAATGGTACTGCATTTAAGAAATCTCGATTTTTTCATGACCGATAATTGCGAGCGTGTTGTTAATGTACAGAGTGCCCAGTAAAGTCCTTTCTCAGCCCCGTAACTTTCGAACGCCGACAGCTATAGCCATAAAAACGGTGTCTAGGTATAGTAAATAGGCTATGCGCTATTCGATGAGACCGCTTACAGGCACTCCTAACGGCAAAGTCAGGAGTTAGCGTGCCGATCTCAAAAACTATACAAGATACGGGAAAATAGTCAATTACACAGTTGTAGAGCAGCATTGATTTAGTACGAAAAGACACCTTGCGCACATGAATGCTAAAAATAGAACGCGTACAACGCTCGTTTGTTTGTTCGCGATGTCGAACACTGTTACGTCACGAAACGCGTCAGAAAGGAGATAATATCGCCTTCCGCAAAGCACTAGCCCAACTCAACTGCGGAATGTTTGGTTCCAACATGACGGCACCCCTCTGCACCAGCCAGGAAACGTAAGAAGGTACCTGGTCGAGACATTCGAGCAACAAATCATCGGTTATGATGGTTGCGTAAAGTGGCCTGCACGCTCACCGGACCTCACCTAATCGGACTTCTTCCTGTAGGGATACCTCAAAGAGCAGGTGTATCAGATCCCTCCGACAACGTTGCAGGACCTTCAACGCCGTATAGCTGATGCTTGTTCCAGCGTGTCACCTGACATGCTGCAAAATATGTAGCGTGAGATTCAATCTAGAGTCCAAATGTGTTAGAGCACATTGAGCACCGACGGTAAATGCGCCTAGTGACAACTAATTGCTCCTTTCCGACGCGTTTCGTGACGTCAGAGTGTTCGACATCGCAAACAAACAAATGAGCGTTGTACGCTTTCTATTCTTAGCATTTATGTGCGCAAGGTGTCTTTTCGTACTAAATCGATGCTGCTCTACAACTTTGAAAATTATTATTTTCCTGTTTCTCGTATAGTTTTTGAGATCGGCACGCTAACTCCTGACTTTGCCGCTAGGAGGCGCTGTAAGTGGTCTCATCGAATAGCGCATAGCCACTTTACAATACCTAGACACCGTTTTTATGGCTATAGCTTTCGGCGTTTAAAAGTTATGAGAAAGGACTTTACTGGGCACCCTGTATATATGTTTCAGTTGTACCATTATATATCTCGTGTAATTTATATTCGTGTTGTTCTCATACATCCATCTATATATTACGTTATCTGCGCTGGGGAATCACTTCTAAGACAGATGTTTCTGTCCGATGTCGCTTATTCTTGGTGGGTAACGAAATGAAGAAATTGTTCAGATCATAATCATTTTCTGCTGTTAACCCCTCAACATTAAATAAAAAATTCCCAAATCACATGATTTCTTTGTTTGGAATCCAACAGTCGAATCTACCTCGACTAACAGGTGACCAATGTTGTGCAATCCTCATCAATGATGCAAACGATTAAGGGATTTGTTAGATTAATATTTCCATCGTTCAATAAAAATGCTTCAAAATTTACGAGAACGAATTTTCAAAAGAAACAGCGCTTCTGGAAACAGAAGCACGTAATTTTTTGTTGATACATAAAACATCGAAAAGTTCCGGTGTTTCTATTGATATTATCGGTTTCTCGATATCGAGACAGTGAGTAATCACAGATCGTAAACATCAGCAATCCTTACTGATGCGTCCATTACCAAAGGGGATATATTACTTGCAACGACACAGCCTACGCAATTTATTTCTCAACTAAAAACATTGCCCAGGTTTAATAAAATACATGAATCGGCTTCTGGGCTAGCCTTGTCGGAGTTTTCGAAAAATTGTGAACAGGAGGTATTACACGGAAGCATTTAATCGGAATATATTCCAGTAATCAAAGAAAAGGAGCTCGGAAAAAGAATAAAATCTGTATTTGGCTGCGCAGTCGGCTGAAACCGTTAGTCTTTATTAATTGTGAATATAAGTAATTTTAAATATTTGAAGACTTTACATTTTTCTATTGGGATATGATCGATGTAATGTACAGTTAGTTCTTCTGAAGCGCAAGTAGGATTATCCTTGAGAACCTTTTAGTAACGGATGCTATGTGTTCTTCCATTTCGACCCAACATTAAGTGGTTTTTATTGTTGCCAACTTTAGAGCAACTAACATGCATCTGGACGTGACAAAATCATATAGCCTCCACGGTGGCGTAGTGTTTTAAGCGCTGGCTTCTGATTGTTCATTTTTATGGATCCCGGTTCGAATCCCGCTGGGGCATGGATGCTGCTTTTGTTCTACGGCACTGGCTCTCTCCCTTTCCGGAACCGGTGGCCCCAAATTAGGAATGGGCAATTGCTTATCGCCCATCGATTTGCTCACGGTGGTCGTTAAACCCCTCCCGAATAAAGAACAAGAAAGTTGACACCGAATTTTCGGGTGTAACAAGCACGTCTTTTAAATCCGTTCTTACGCAAATTAAATTTATCAAAGCTATTCAAAGTTTATGGAAAACAATCGTATCTGACGGAAGAAAGAAGTTTTTCAATCGGGTTTTTAATCCCTCAGATATTGCTGTAAACGGAATTGTGAGCTTACGCCCTTTGGTTGTAGACTTGTGCATTAAAAAAAACATGAATTTATATGAGAAACATTTCGCACCGGAAACGTTCTCCACCATAGAACATTTTTTTCAAATCGGACTCTTGGAAACAGAGATATCGACAAAAATAAGATGTGACTTTACGTCCCCTGGTGGGAAAACCATGCATTATTTTAGGAAGAAAGTATTCTCAAAAGGTTTTTCCATATGAGCGGTATCGCTTTAAGAAAAAAAAATTAGTCGAGTTTTCAGGACCCCAGGTTTTGCTACAAATACATCAGAAGCAGAAATGAACACTTATGTCCCCTGGTGGCCAAAACATTCTTTACCAAACATTAGAAATTATGTGAAAAATATTTTCCATCAGGTTTTATATGCGATACAGGAAGAATTTTCGAATCGGAGTTTTAGTAGCAGAAATTACGAAAACACGCAATTTACATTTGTGCCCCCTAGCGGAAAGTCCATGATTTACTTGAAAATTTTGAATTTATAGGAAAAACATTTCGCATCGGAAACACTATCCAACAAAGAAGGAATTTTTAAAATCGGACTCCTAGAAGTAGAGATATTGACAAAAATAAGATATACATCTACGCCCCCTGGCGTAGAAGGCATGCATATTTCAAGACGAAAATGTTCCTAAAAGGTTTGTCGACATGAGTAGTATCAATGAACAAACCACTTTTTTCAATCGAGATTTTAGAAGCTCAAATTTTGCTGCAAATACATCAGAAGAAGAAATTGAGACTTGCGCTACCTGGTGGGCAAACCATTTTTTTAATAAAATTAGAAATTATGTGCAAAGGATATCCCATCAGGAGCTGTAACCGGTGCTGAAATAATTTTTCAAATCGGAGATTTAGAAGCAGATATATAAGGTCAGGTGATGCGTAACATCACAGCCTCTCCTTGACAAATGTCAACCCCGCCTTCTCGTGGTGCATCCTGTTCCCACTAAAGGGGCTCTGACGACCGCCAATAGCGGTATAACTATACCATCGGGATCAGAGGAAATGCTATCCCACACTCACCAACCCGCTTGGCCAGCGTGGTGAGTTATGGCCAAACACCTCCAAAATGACTCTACAACTTAAATCTTGGCCCTCAGTCTCCGGCAGCTGGAATGTACCTGGCCAAGGCAGCGGCCAGTGCGACATGAAGGCAGAGGGTGCTAAGAATCCCCGGAGGACCGGACTAGGCTGCCATTTGATGCTGACCTTGGCTACCTATAACGGACGCTCCCTATCTTCTGATTCAAGGCTTCTTGAATTGGAAGAGGAACTACAAAGGATCAAGTGGGACATTGTTGGGCTAAGTGAGGTAAGGAGAAAAGGAGAAGATCTCATTGAACTGAAAAGTGGACATCTCTTCTATTATCGTGGGACAGATACTGGCAGAACTAGTGGTGTTGGATTTATAATAAACAAGAAACTGAAGGATAAAGTGATAGAAGTTGAAAGTTCCTCTGACAGAGCTGCACGACTCGTTATCCAACTATCGAGAAGATACCAGGCTCAGATTATTCAATCTTATGCACCCACCACAAGTCATCCTGAAGAAGAAATTGAAGAATTTTATGAGGAAATTCGTCATCTAAATAATAAAGGTAAGCAGCACTTGAAGATAATTATGGGAGATTTCAATGCAAAAATAGGGCAACGACAACAGAATGAAACTTCAGTAGGTAAATTCGGACACGGCAACAGAAACCAGCGTGGAAATACTCTCGTTGAGTTTGCAGAGGCAGAAGGATTTTTCATCTTGAACTCCTTTTTCAAGAAAAAGCCACACAGGAAATGGACATGGAGACATCCAATTGGGACGACAAGTGAAATTGATTTTATTATGTGTAACAAAAAATTCGTCATCGAAGACTGCAGTGTGCTGAACAAGTTCAACACAGGTAGTGACCATAGATTGGTGAGATGTAAGATGCACCTCAACACTAAACTGGAACGTGGCAAGCTCATAAGACAAACAAAATGTATTGACATAACCAACCTTAAAAAACACCATAATACTTTCAAGTTGGAACTGAAGAACAGATTCTCTGCTTTAGAAGGCCTAACATCGCAAGGAAGTGGATATTTCGGAAGTTAACAGAAAAGTAACCAAAGCTCTTATGGAAACAGCAACAAAATTAGCTGGGTCTAAGAACAAGTTGCATGTGAACAAATTATCAGGAAAAACCAAAATGTTGATGCAAAAAAAGAAGAGAGATGAGGACAACTAAAGAAGATGTGACTTCCAAAGTGGAATATATAGAGCTATGCAAGACAACACGAAAAAGTATCACTGAAGACGTAAGGAAATTCAACTGTAAGCTAGTGAGGAAAGCAATTGAAAACAACCAAAGCCTTAAGATAGCAAAGGGACATCTCAGTAAGGGAAGAAAACAGATTATGGCTCTGAGAAAAGAAGATGGTTCTATAACAAGAAATAGAGGCAGAAATTTTGACAAGAGTGAAAGATTTCTACTCCAAATTATATGAAAGGGATGATACATGTACTCCAGACATCATGAAAGGTACCAGAGTTCTTCCAGTCCTCCCAGCAGAAGTTGCTCATGCAATCAAGAACATGAAGCGGGGGAAAGCTCCAGGAGAAGATGGAATTACTATAGACATCATACAAGAAGCAAGTGGAGAAATTGAAACAGTACTCGCCCAAATTTTCACTCGATGCCTTAATGAAGGGAAGATTCCTGAGGATTGGAACAATGCTACAATGATCCTGCTACATAAAAAAGGTGACATTGAGGATCTCAGGAACTACAGACCTATCAGCCTCCTATCAGTGGTTTATAAAATCTTCACTAAAGTTCTTTCACACCGCTTGAAGGTAACACTGGACATGGCTCAACCGAGAGAACAAGCTGGATTCAGGAGTGGCTACAGCACAATAGATCATATCCAAGTACTGAGAGAACTAATTGAAAGAGCGAGGGAATATGAACTTCCATTGTGCATGGCTTTTATCGATTATGAAAAAGCCTTTGATTCGGTGGAAACCATCAGCAGTTACCACGGCTCTGAAATCCTGCGGTATTGAAGATGCATACATTAATATTATTAATAACATCTATGAAAATGCAAGTGCAAAGATTCCGCTGTTTGAAAATACAACACACATAAAAATTGGAAAGGGAGTGAGACAAGGTGACACCATATCTCCGAAGCTCTTTAATGCCACATTGGAAAATGTCTTTCAATCACTGAACTGGGAAAACAAAGGGATAAAGATTAATGGAGATTATCTGACCCACCTTCGTTTTGCTGATGACATAGTCATTTTTGCAACTACCCCATCAGAGCTACAGAGTATGATCCAGGAACTTGCTGACAAGAGTAAAGAAGTGGGATTAAAAATGAACTTTCAGAAGACAAAAGTGATGTTCAATGCTTTTACAAGAAATGAAGATTTATCGATTGATGGAGAAAAACTGGAGATAACAGATACGTACGTTTATCTTGGACAGCAGATATCAAGTGAGGGTCACATTGATGAAGAAATTAATCGGCGTACAAAACTTGCCTGGAGAGCTTTTGGAAGAAACAGCATAATTTTCAAGAGCAATATGCCATTATGTCTTAAAAGAAAAGTGTTTGATCAATGCATCCTTCCAGTGCTTACGTATGGTGCAGAGACGTGGACCTTAACTAAAAGAGACATACAAAGGCTGCAGACAACTCAAAGAAGCATGGAGAGGTACATGCTTGGGGTAACCAAGAGAGATAAGAAGAGAACTCGTGGATCCGAAAAATGACGAGTGGAAGACATCATGATCAGAGTTAAATCCCTGAAATGGCAATGGGCTGGACATACTGCCAGAAGGACAGACCATAGATGGACAGCCGAAATTTTAGATTGGATTCCAAGGGACAGGAAAAGACCCAGAAAAAGACCACATGGGAGATGGGTGGATGAAATTCGTAAATATGCGGGAGTGACATGGAGGAGACTGGCACAAGACAGACCGTTGTGGAGGAAACTTGGGGAGACCTTCATCCAGCAGTGGATTGATAATGGTTGACAATGATGATGATGATGATATAGCGGGAAAGTAATTTACCATTACGGCCCCTAGCGTAAAGTCCATGAATTAATTGAAATTTTTAAAATTATATGAAAAACATGTCACACTGGAAATACTATCCAACAAAGAAGAAATTTTTAAAATCGGACTCCTAGAAGTAGAGATATTGACAAAAATAAGATATACATTTACGCCCCCTGGCGTAGATACCATGCATTATTTTAAAAAGAAAATGTTTCTAAAAGGTTTGTCGACATGAGTACGATCTCTCTACAAACGACGAATTTTTTCAATCAAGAATTTAGAAGCTCATATTTTGCTGCAAATACATCAGAAGCGGAAATTAAGATTTACGCCTCCTGGTGGCCAAACTATTTTTTTACAAAACTTAGAAATTATGTGCGAACGATTTCCCATGAGGAGCTGATTATGTGCGAACGATTTCCCATGAACACCATAACTGACTCTTCGAGTCGGTTATGGTGTTAGTTAAACAGCGAAACAGCAAAACAGAAAAACAAAAAAACGGAGTCGGGAGTAGTGCAAAAGATAACAATAAAAGACTCCATTAATTGCTATGACCGAGAAAACAGTACACTGGTGCCTTACGAAACAAAGAAGACACTGCATACGTCTCCGACTTCCAAATATGAAATATTAACAAAATTACTAAAATTAAAATTCTACTGAGAACTCACGCAGTAACGCAAAAGGGAAGATAAAATTTATTGTGCATACGAATAAATTAGTAAAAATATTGTTAAAGTTGTCCATGAGAATGTTACAATTTCGATTAGCCTTCCTGTGGAACAAAAGCGTAACATCGAGCTAAGGATCTAGAAAAATCAAATGATCTTCAACTGCTGCTCTTTTTTTTTTTTTTTTTTTTTTTTTCGATGTTTATTAAAATCATTCTACCATAACCGAGTTTGTTGTTTGAAAAGCGATGCTAAATTCCTCATCGAGCGTAGCTTCAAAGAAATAATCAGCCAGTTGTCCTTTTGCTCCAGTTCGAAACATGTTTTGGTCATGAAAAAGACTATATATGAGGGGGAAAAAATCCTAGAAAGTATGCTTTACCTTTAATAATACTTTGCATACATCACTTATTCACCTAAAATTAATTTCAGGTGCACACTTGATGAAACACACCATAAGTTATTCAAATTCAATAACATTGATCGAACGAATCATATCCTCCTATAATTCTTTCGACCAATATTATTGTATGTGAACTTAGTATGGATAAAGCAAAACAGCACTTACAGAATCATAGTAATTTTCTGAGGACATGTCTTGAGTTTACCTCTAATATGGGGATACCAGTGTTGTCACGGCGAGAATGTGCTAAAGATCTAATATGGATAAAAGGTACGTTGCGTATTAAACCATATGACATTATTATTAAACTTTTATAATGTTAAGCCCTGGAACGCGCAACCTATAGAACAAAATATCACTTTAAGAATTTAACTGGAACAATGTCTGGCATTGTCCGACGACCAGGAAGTGAACATCAGAATTTAGAAATAATTACTAACGGATTGTCTGCTGCCTAAATCTTAATGATTAGGTAAGAGAATGCAGCCTATAAATTTGGTCAATCAAAATCAAATTCCTTTGATACACAAAAATGACTTAAACTTTAGGACTGGCTCGAAGTATGTGACAATTAATTAACATAAAACCAATAATAAAATGATGAAGACATGAATTAAAATACAAAGGAAGAAAGAGAGGCTTCAAATAATCTCGCTCCTTTTTTCGTTAGCTCTTAGGCTAAATACTTCGTTGCAGTTCAACGTTATTTTTCCGTCATAGATTGTCTGGCTTTAACCAGTTCTCGGCCGCTCTTACTCTTTGCTGATTGATCGGAGCCAATTTACTCAGACACTGTCATGCATAAGAAAATATTACTTAGGTAGGCTTTGTGTCCTGATGATCTTAACTTATAACGGAACCACAAACTCGCACATGTGGTGCACTAACTGCTCAGTTTATTCATACAGAGGTTGGGAGGCATCAAACACACCCTGGCATAAACACATCACAGCACACCCTGGCATACTTTCGTTGGCACTTGTGTGATCGGGCGTGTATTAAAGATCAGCTTCCAGATGCAAACACTCTGATTGCGCAGGTAGGCAGTGGTTTCTAGAACGCGTCAACACGCACGGATGCCGAGATCGATGTATGTCGTTGACATGATGTAGGATTCCGTCAGGGCTCACTAGCTCCCGCAGACAACATTGTGATTTCCTTTACATCACGAGTCGTCCGCATCCAAGCCATTCGGGAAAACGTTAAGATATCCATTTTTGTTTGCAATAGACTGACCTGCAAAAGGTTGCTTTCCGAGACAATGTCATTATCTCTCCAGCGGTTTACTTGCAATCATGTACTAGGAAAGGGGTATCTCCAACCTCATTTACTCGCTGTATAAACGCTTGGTCATACGAAATCCTCGCTCGCCGGCAGACTTCTTACAACCGACTCTTTTTCTGCTGCTGAACGCTACTGATACACCGCGGGATCACCCTGAACTCGCCATCGAATCCAACCCTTTCTTCTTCACTGGCTTTTCAAAAGTGCCTTTTCTGCGATATTCATCTTTTAATTCAAACACTCGACGTGTATCAGGAACACCAAACAGAAATTATCTCTCTTTGCACATTAATAAGTGAGTCTCAGAAAACTTATCATCAGCCACCACCGGGAATCGAACCCAGGGTCTTTCATGTTTGTCAATATTGCATCATCTTTGCTGAATCCCCAGTATTGTGCAGGGCTCCAAGATGCAACCTGCAATGTGGTTTGACAGTTAGTCGTATGTGAGTCTGGAGAATTTGAGGACGCTGTGATGCAGTGGTAGCATGTCCGGCGCGTAACTGGAAGACCCTGGGTTCGATTCCCGGTGGCGGCCAATGATAATTTTTCCGTGACTCACTTATAAACGTGGAAAGAGCGATGACTTCTGTTTGATGTTCCTAATCCACGTCAATTGTGTGTATTAATCAAATAAGTATTTTTACGCATCTTACAATCATATGTACATTATGCTAACACCTTTTCTATATTAGATTGTCAAAGTGATGCAAATACAGTCACTAAATAAAATATCACTTGTTTCAGTGAGCAGATAAATTGCTCAAAGCTCTTTATGGAAGCCATTTACTTTCATTTAAAATTTCAAATCAAGGATGTATTGATTAATAATATATCTTTGATCCTGATCTCTTTAACAGATATAAACTGAAATTATTAGGCGTTATCCAGAAAATGGGAGGAAAAAAAAGAGCGCGCGAGGTGCACCATAATGCATGCTCGACTCTGAAGGTCAACCTTCACCTATGAACCTAGTAAAATAACACCAGAGGCCAAATTCTAGTTTCATTTTACTGAAATTCATATATGCTCTCAAATATGCACAAGCACACATTGCATGATAGTAGTTTATTCCGAGCTATCAAGGTAAATCTCCGTGGCTTAGTTTTTCACACGAATGGTGGGCAGTAAATCTGCTCTTCCAAATAATACAACCTGCTTTTAGGAGTGTCAAAACAAAGCATCAAAAAGGACGGAAAACTACAACTTTTTCTACAGAAAACAGTTCATACCATTTTCTTAGAAAAAATTAGGAGAAAATTTGGTTTGAACTTTGTATGATATGCACAAGAATACACTAAATTTGTGGTTTCTTTTTTTTAAAATAGAAAACACAAAATGTATTTCTGACGAGCTTACATTCAGTAAATCTTAAAATTGCATGATAGGGTACAAAACTGGAGTTTTTTTTTTCATTGTTATGTGTTATGCTGCAAGTTTAGTTATTCCTGAGCTATATCTCAGTGGGTTTTTTTATATTGATATGATTTTGCACACAGTCATGTTCTGCATATTTGAGTACGATTTTACACCTGCAGATACCATACCGTTCACCTCAAATAATGATTACTGTAACGACTTCGATAATAACACTGACACAATGCGTGTTAATGATGGTCAATTAACGTCCAAAAAATCTGTCCCACTGAAAATCCGTAATACTTAAATTTCTTTAGAGCTAAATACAAGTGATCGGATTTACTAGCAAAACAAAGTTATTCCCATTTTGTTTACCTCGGCGAACGCCGCTCTATCGTAGACCCCATCAAAAAGGTCAAAGGCTATTCCGTCGCCTAAGGGGCTGTTGGGGGGGGGGGACCTCACTCATTTCGGTCCGACATCGTCAGCTGTCGGTAATGGCAGATACCGGAAGAGCATTGACTCTGGAAGCCGGCCATTAGAGAGAATGCGGTTGCCCCCCCTTCTCCGAATGTCACTCACTTTGAAATGACCCTATCAGAACCAGCCGTCAACCTCAAGCCGTCGAGCAACCCACGAGAATGAAAAAAGAAAGACCCATTACGAAGAAAGAACATTGAAAGAAAAGCAATGTGCGACCTAATACATGGATGGAGTGAGCAGTCGGCGTTGCTTTACTTTTTGTTTGAATGGAATTCCCAAACAACCGAGACACTCATGTCTACCAAGAACGGATTACGCACAACAACGCAGCTCGATCCTCATGTAAGGAAAACGGGACTTTTTAAAATGTTGCTTCTCCATTAACGTAATGCATTCTTTCCTTTATTAATAATTGTGCGAGAGAAAAAAAATTCGTAGCATTACACTCAGGAAGAAAAGTATGCTTCGTTTCCACAAATTCAAAAAGCATCCTTTCTAGCATCAGTCAAAGCATTAGTGATATATTTTTATTAGGACATCAATATAAAGATAAAAGCAAGTGCACCCTGAATGGAACTGATGGATCCAGCAATTTTTATAGGGAAAGAGAGGTATTTGTGGGATTGTTTTGAAAACTATGCCGTATATGGTATGAATCTGGTATGTATGCGAGCAAATAAGGAAGTAGCCTAGCTTTTGTTAAAAAAACAATACTACATAAGAATGAAACCTCCCTTATACAGGGGCTGGACAGAATAATGTGAACACCAAGCTCTGAGACTTGACTTTTAATGCAGCTGATTACGTTGCAATACGCGAAGATATACACCACGTTTTGGTTGTAATAGCTTTGTTTAGAAACTCAAGGGCCTGTTTAAGTGCATTTAAAGGGTCTTGTTGAAAATTTTCTTTCAGGGTGACGACGAAATGAGCGACCTAACGGACTACGAAAGAGGGATAATTGTTGGTGGCCGGCTACTTGGTGCCTCCGTGACAACAGTCGCCAGGGTAAAGAGGGTATCGAGAGCTACTGTGTCTAGCGTCATGAGAACATACGGTGTTCGTGGCAAAACCTCATCTGCGAAACACAAGAGCGGCCGAAAAACGACACTGACTGATAGAGACAGGAGAGCACTAAAGAGGATTGTTGCCAGTAGTTAGAAGACCACGTCGCCGAAAATTAGTGCGAAGCTCAATTTGCATCTCCAGACCCCAATATCAACGAAAACAATGCACAGGGAACTGCATAAACAAGATCTTCATAGCAGAGCTGCTATTGCAAAACCTCTGGTGACCCGAGTGAATACAAAACGTCGACAGCAGTGATACCAGGAACATACAACGTGGACTGCCGATGCATAAAAGGGTGAAAATATCGTCGGATAAATCCACATTCACCCTATTTCCCACCGCAGGACGTGTTTACGTGTAGAGAACACCGTCAGAAGGGCACAACCCAGACACTCTGCTCCCAACAGTGCAGCATGGTGGTGGTTTTGTCATGTCCTGGGAGGTCATATTGTGGTTTTCAGCAGGTCTCCTGATCACCTTGAAAGGACGGATGACTGGCAGAGTGTATGAAACCATTATGGCCGACCAAGTCCATTCAAAGGTTCAGGCGTTGTTTCCTGCAGGGATGTCATCTATCAGATGATCCCCTGATAACCTTGAAAGGACGGATGACTGGCACGGCGTATGACTATTTTTGGCCGACCAAGTCCATCCAATGGTTCAGGCATTGTTATTCATCAAGATGATCCCTGATAACCTTGAAAGGACGGTTGACTGGCAGGGTGTATGAAACCATTTTGGCCGACCAAGTCCATCCAATGGTTCAGGCATTGTTTCCTGCAGGGGATGCCATC
Source organism: Macrothele yani (assembly GCA_039090855.1). Taxonomy (NCBI): domain Eukaryota; kingdom Metazoa; phylum Arthropoda; class Arachnida; order Araneae; family Macrothelidae; genus Macrothele; species Macrothele yani. Next base: position 142,814,506 of record CM076989.1, read on the forward strand.
TATCAAGATGATCCCCTGATAACCTTGAAAGGACGGTTGACTGGCAGGGTGTATGAAACCATTTTGGCCGACCAAGTCCATCCAATGGTTCAGGCATTGTTTCCTGCAGGGGATGCCATCTATCAAGATGATCCCCTGATAACCTTGAAAGGACGGTTGACTGGCAGGGTGTATGAAACCATTTTGGCCGACCAAGTCCATCCAATGGTTCAGGCATTGTTTCCTGCAGGGGATGCCATCTATCAAGATGATCCCCTGATAACCTTGAAAGGACGGTTGACTGGCAGGGTGTATGAAACCATTTTGGCCGACCAAGTCCATCCAATGGTTCAGGCATTGTTTCGTGCAGGGGATGCCATCTATCAAGATGATCCCCTGATAACCTTGAAAGGACGGATGACTGGCAGGGTGTATGAAACCATTATGGCCGACCAAGTCAATCCAGTGGTTCAGGCACAGTTTCCTGCAGGTTTAAGCCATCTATCAAGATGATCCCTTGATCTCCTTGAAAGGACGGATGACTGGCAGGGCGTATGAAACCATTTTGGCCGACCAAGTCAATCCAGTGGTTCAGGCATTGTTTCCTGCAGGGTTAAGCCATCTATCAAGATGATCCCCTTTTCCCAATTCACAGAGCTTGGAATGTCCAACCATGGTTTGAGGAACATGAAAACGAACTTTCACACCTTCCTTGGCCTCCCCAATCACTACACTTAAATATCGTGAACCCACTGTACGCTACAAAAACAGAGTAAGCTCCCGTTTTCCTCCTCCTGCTGCATCTATCAAGCACCTGGGACAGTTTCTGCATGAAGAATGGTGTAACATCCCCCTAACCACCATTCAGGACTTGTATACGTCCATTCCAAGGAGGTTTCCGGCAGATTTGAATACTAAAAGTGGTCCCACACCCTATTAGGTACGTCAAACATTCATTTTTTAGGCGTTCACATTATTCTATCCAACCTCTGTATGTTTTTCAAGGGACCAAGTAAAATTAACGTATAATTGAAAACAACGTGTAACTGAAACACGAAAAGTTTGACATTAAGGGCAATTCATTATTTTGGAATAGGAGTCATTTTGCGTATAATAAGAAAAACATATAAGTGAGACACGCTCACACAGGGTTCTACTTTATTTTTTAAAACGAAAGCAGCCTCCTTTTAAAAAGTCTTGGAAGCAGTTATATATATACGCAGGCGCCGACTACGGACATGCTCGGGTGCTTACGCATGCCTCCGCAGAAATGAGGGAGTCTGCGAGGGAAATTTAAATTATCTTTTGGTAACCATTTGAATGTTGTAATTGGAACCTATGGAATAAGATATTTTTATCAGTTAACATCACCCAAAAATTATTAAAAAACAAAATTAATATATTCAACACACATTTTTGTAATGGTGTATATTGAGTATGTTTTTTTTTAGTATAAATGCATTCTGTAATATCAAGGGATTGTTTGGGGATTGTGCCGCCCTGGTCACTTCTAAATTTGCCGCCCCTCTGCTTGCAGTTCCGGTACAACAATTTATTTCCATGACATTCTTACACTTAACGAGATGTCGATTTCCTTGACTTTACCCCAATCCTCGTCGCTTCCCAATGTTTACCATTGCATTAATTATATTATTATTTTTTAGAGGAAAAGAAATATTTATCATTTTCATTGAAACCTGTTTTAGGTTTCAATTAAAAAAATAGTTTATTTGTTTTTATTTTATTTGTTTTTATTTCATTTGTTTTTATTTTATTTATTTATTTATTTTATTATTTTTACTTATTTCATTTCATTTTTTTTACGCTTTCCAACCGTAGGTTGAAGAAGCGCATATGATCCAGCTTTGTCCGTCCGCACGATAACTCACGTGAAAATGGTTCGATTTCAACGAAATTTGAGTATGTGGTATAGGAGACCACCTGGGGACGAACCCTATAGAAAATGGGCGAAACAGGGTGAAAGACCAGGACATAGAAGCGGGATCCACTCCATTGCTCTTATGCGTCATCACTTGCGTACACATTGTTCGATTTCGATGAAATTCTAGTATGTGGTAGGGAACCACCTAGGGCAAACCCTATTGAAAATGCGTGAAATAGGGTCAAAGGTCAGGACATACGAGCTGGATCTATTCCATTGCCTTTATGCGTCATAACTTCCGTAAAAATGGTTCGATTTCGATGAAATTTTAGATTGTGGTAGGGAACCACCTGGGCACGAGCCCTATTGAAAATGGGCGGAATGGGGACAAAGATCAGGACATAAAAGCGGGATCCATTCCATTGCCTTTATGCGTCATAACATGCGTAATTTTGGATCGATTTCGATGAAAGTTTAGTATGTGGTAGGGAACAACCTATGCACGAACCGTATTGCAAATGGGCGAAATGGGGTCAAAGGTCAGGCAGGGCATAAGAGCGGGATTTATTCCATTGCCCTTATGCGTCATAACCTGCGTAAAAATGGTTCGATTTCGAGGAAATTTTAGTATGTGGTAGGGAGCCACTGGGGACGAATCCTATTGAAAATGGGCGAAATGGGGTCAAAGGTCAGGACACTCGAGTGGGATCCATTCCATTGCCCTTGTGCATCATAACTTACCTAAAAATACTTCTATTGCAACAAAACGTTATCATGTTGTTCCGGAGGTATAGTGAACCGGTTCTGTTGAATATCAACGGAATGGGGTCAAAGGTCATTGTCCAAAAGCAAGATTTATTCCACAGCCATTATTCTCATAACTTGCGTAAAACTGCTTCTATTGCAACGAAAATTTGTCATGTTGTTTCGGAGGTATAATGAACCAGTTCTGTTGAATATCATCGAAAAGGGGTCAAAGGTCAGGACACAGGAGCGAGATTTATTCCACAGCCATTATCCGCATAACTTGAGTAATAATTTCTGGTATGTTGGAAAGCGTATCATAATCAATGCATTGCATGATTTTACTAACTTGTTATATTTTTAAGTAAGAAAAATATATTTTTTTATTACGATTAAGATTTTTACGTTACCCTTCAGAACCGTCGCTTTCGAGCGTGAGTACAATTTTTGATACAGCAAAAATTGTTAGTTCTTCAGTTTTTTAGAAACATTTTCAGTAATGCCGAACACTAGGGATTGTCTGCATTTTGTACGGATCCTTAGGCCAAACTATAATATTTGCAAAAAATTAATTTAAATAGTAATACTAATGCTATTGCATATTTGTTTCACCGGGACATCAAAAAACAACAACAACAACAAAAAAACTGCTCTAAACAAATAGTCTTCAGATCAAAGGAAGCCATCGTGAATCAAAGAAAAGCTTTACAGCGGTAGTTCTCTAACATCTTTTGCTGCTGAATGTTTGCTTTCCGGCAGAGCTCATAATCTCTTAGATTGTGATGGCGCTGTTGTAGCCTGTTTTACGTTATCTCTACGAGAGTTGAAGTTCTTTACGCGAAGCTTTATATTCTTTGGCTCTAGTATCGTTGAAACGTGATGAGCCCACACCTTGCCTGCGGTTCATCGTTAACCCCTTCTCGGACCACTTTTTGAAGATACTAACCACATGTGACCCCGAGTTCACCACAAGCCCTGACGTCTCGGAAATGTTCTGACCCTGTCGTCTGGACATAACGACTTGGCCTTCGTCAAACTTGCTCAAGTCCTGTCCTTTCCCCATCTAAAGAACAACAATATTACTGATTAACAGAACTCAATATCAGTTGTTATCACACGAGCCATCGTATAGCTTCAGTTGCTTCGATTCGTATAAAGACATCTTGATTGTAATGTTTTGGTTCTTCAGTGATTTCACATGAACATTTTTCAGAAACAGCTATGAGTTAAAAGATTCATAAGTTTCATATAATTACATCCCAGCTCCATTGTTTTATAAACAAAATTCTTCGTAAACGAGAAACATACTGTCTGTCCGTCTTGAAAAATTAAAGAAGAAATTTCACGAAACTGGATAGGAAATTCAAAAAGAAAAAAAAAAAAAAGAATATAATGTAAAATAAAAAATTGAAGAGCAGAAGATAAGCCGTTGAGCTATAGAGTGATAATATAAAGATTTAGTTAAGAAAAAGTCACTGCACCCATCAACACATAATCAATAATAAAGAGATGAAGAATCACGCTGGAAAAAGCAATGCAAATTCATATATGCTACAAAAAGGCTGCATGGTTCAGGTGAATTCGTAATCTGCAGAATGTGCTGTCAAACGGCTAATAAGTCAGAGATAAATAAAGGATCCAATAACTACAGAAAGTCATTGAGAGAAGCACAAAGTTTCTTAAATAAATTACGGATGAAAAGGGTTCAAAGAACAAACTGATGAGATGTCATGGAATGAAAGTATATTTAACATACTGGGGATATATACCAAGCGCAAAATCGGAAAAATTGGGGGCAGAAAGCTCTCTCAAAGAAATCAGATATGATAAAATTTTTACAGTCATCATTATCAAAATAAAACATAGTTGAAGATTATTCCAGAATGTTTCAAACAAAATGATATTCTTAAGCGAGCCTTGTGAACTGTGTGATTCCTTATAACAGAATTTATCAGGATTCTTAGGACCTATTGGAAATCATTTGTGTTATTTTTTAAGGAGATTTATGCCTCAATTCACGACGACCCCTATTAACGGCGCACATCCGTTTTTACACCGGATATCGGAGTATTATCACTTTTGGTTCACAGACTCTGAGTATTATTCAAAAATTTAATTTCGTACTGAAAAAAATTAAGCTTCTCGAGCGACAAATAAAATATCAATTAATAAATAAGTAAATGAAATAAATAAAGATAAAAGTAAAACCTACTCCCATTCTCCATTCCCCAGAAAGGAAAAATCTCCCCTTATGAATTCTTTTGAGTAAATCTTCCAAAACTCTGATCCAGGTCAGCTGAACTAAAATTAATTCTGTTCGGTGTTTAAAGGCTTTTTCTCTGGGTACTGGATAGCCACTACAAATCACTGTAATCAGCTGCCTGATCTTGTAAACCGTGAGCCAACGATCCGGGTCAGACGCGAGGCAGCTGTTTAATATTCACGATCGAAAGCAAACTATTCTCTTATTTTTGCTTCTTGTCCTTTATGTTCTTTATTTTTCGTTTTCTCTCTTACTCTATCTCCTACTCATTTGGTTGCGTTAAACTTTTCCGTGCGGAAATTAACCTCTAGGAACAGATGGGTCGGAATTTGTGATCCGGAAACAGTGGCTCATACGTATAATTCAGCCACAAACCCATGGCCCAGAATTCTTTATTTCTCCTAATTTATTTTTGCTTTTATTTCGGCGTTCTGTCGTTAAATTAGGGGCAAAATCTACTGCACGGGCCATTACGTTTCTGAATGAAACGCGGGAGGAATTTTACTGTTGTGTATAAGACCAAGTGGGTGGAAACTGTTTTTGAACTGAGCGGGTGCAATTGCAGAGAAAAAGGTATTACCAATGCCTCATAAGGCACGGCGCTGGGCCGTTCATCCCGGACTCAGCTAATCGGTTATTTATTACGAATGTCAGTGAATGCTGTTCTATTCGGCATTGTTAAATCCATATATTTCGAAAGATTACTCTCACTGAAGGTCTTGTAACGGTCAAGTTCCCACGCTTCTAATTCTGAAAACAGAAGTAAGAAAAGAGAGAAAAATTAAAAGATATCACTCTGTCTAAAACTGTATTACTCATATTGTCATTACACTGATGCTAAACTCAGTTTTTGTCTCATGGAACATTTATTGTGTTTCTAGAGTAACTTTCTACGATGAATTCAAAAATGCAAATCTTATTACCCACAGTTTAGTGTGACAACGGTTTTTTCAGTATTGGTTATTGAATTTTTATGTATTACATCAACAGAGCTAATATACATAAAAATTGTTTTTAAATTATTGCTTTTTTTTTGTATTTCATTCGGAATGCAGTATCGGAAAACACAATATCACTAGCGGATTGGGTAAACGAAACTAGACCGGGGATTTTCGTTTTGCCTCTTACAGAAGCACACGTATTCACACGGGAACACCTCAAATTCCCTCATGAAAAAGCATTCTGTTAACTCCTGGATGAAAGAGAACTTTTAAAAAAAGCATTGTGAAACTAATTCAGTCGGGAACAAATTTTCGCAGCAATTTTAGGGATGAAAGTATTTTAAAAATCCATTCATAATTGAATATAGCATATCAAACTATACTGATTGAATGGATGTAGTAAAACTAGTAAACAGTATGTAGTAAAACTAGTAAACAGTATGTAGTAAAACTAGTAAACAGTATGTAGTAAAACTAGTAAACAGTATGTAGTAAAACTAGTAAACAATATGTTGTAAAACTAGTATAGTATGTAATAAAACAGTATACAGTATGTAGTAAACACGTTGTAGTAAAACTAGTATCATTATGTAGTAAACTATAGTTGAGTATAGTATGGGTATCATTAGTATGAGTAAACTATAGTATGTAGTATGGGTAGGTATTAGTATAGTAATAAGTAGTATATAATATAGTGCAAGTAGTAGTAGTAGTATAGTAATAAGTAGTATATGATATAGTGCAAGTAGTAGTAGTAGTATAGTAATAAGTAGTATATAATATAGTGCAAGTAGTAGTAGTAGTATAGTAATATGTAGAAATGCATGAGTATGTGGTAGTATAATATGTAGTAGTATGAGTATGTAGTAGTATAATATGTAGTAGTAGTATGTAGTATGAGTATGTAGTAGTATAATATGTAGTAGTAGTATGTAGTATGACTATGTAGTGCATAGTATGAGTATAGTACGAGTATTATGAATATAGTATGAGTATTATGAGTGTAATATGAGTATAAGTAAATTATAGAATGTAGTATGAGTATATGGTAAAACTAGTATACAGTATGTAGTAAAACTAGTGTCAGTATGTAGTAAACTATACGGGCGTTGTACCAGATAATCATGTTTATTTTGTCACTGATCGTCCATTGCTCAACGGTATTCGTACCAACTTCTTCAATAGACGCCTCGTTTTAAGTCTACCCATTATTTTGACTCATGAACTACCATTTTTGTCTATGAACCAGTAACTGTAAATTGTTGTTTCTCTAAATATTAAGGCGGGTGGGACACGGATTTTGGAACATCTCTACCGAAGCATCGCTTTGTGCTCTATGTCTATAAATAGGAGTGCGGAGAGGATGGACCATCAAAATGGTTACAAAATTGATAATTGAATATTTTCAAAATTGTTACTAGTGCCTCCTTCAAGATTACAAAAGAATGATACCAATGTACCTTTGGCTCCAAGTCCAACGATCTACGCTTAACTATACTTAGCTTAATTTATTTCTAACAGCGTTCTTAGTCTGATGGCAAATTTTTCACTGAAGTAGAGATAATTTTTCTGTGTCATTTTATGTTCGAGCAAGCGCCCATCATATATGTAGATAGAATGAAACGCCTATATATTTTTAAGACAATTACGTTTTAGGCAGGTAATATAAAGCTCAAAGACAATTAACGATTTTTATACACAGGTACTAAAAATATTCGTTCTTTCTAAACAATCCAGACAAAGAAAATACGAGAAAATGGGCCATTTCTCGAGTAGTTCAGCATTACATATCCTGGTGTCCTCGTGGGCCAATCCGCCCCTGATCACTATAAAGAGGGATTACTTTATGTGCATGGGATGAAGGTTCATGCTTCAAACGCGACTTTTTCTTTAAGGATACAAGTTCAAAGAATGGAATCTTCTCCACTGAAATACTAAAGTAATTTATTTCGTAACTGTCAGGTTGAATTAAAAAATTTCTTTTCAAAAGAAAGAAATGTATTTTGTAATGATGTTTGCTCTTACAACGTAACCGTTTTTCGTGTGCGATATTGGTGTTACGCCATGCCTAAAACCATGACTAAGATATGTTTAACTAAATGAGAATACGATGCAATAGTTGCAGGGGATAGCTCAATTTAAGGTTTCACGGCCAGACGAAACACATACAGAAGTCAAATTTACGATAACCTTTTATTGATCCAGCACATTAGATGAAATCCAAAATATAGCAAGGAAACTGCTGTATCGTCCTTTTTATCTAACGTTCTTATCACATTCATACGTCACTCTCTCTGACCTCAAAAGTATTGCCAACCTTATTCATGTGAGAGAGAAGTAATTACGTTAAGTTTGGAAAGTGTAAAAGAGAACAAACTCAAATTTACATAGGTAAAGGAACTAAAAAATGAAAGTTCCATTCGAATATACGTCACACTCTGTAATGAAAGCACTGGGTGATAAAGATAATACAATAAAGTGGCACTTGTTCATTGACTCCTCTAAAGGTAACTTAAAAGTTGTGTTTCTTCGCAACGGAAATAAATATCAGTCGGTGCCCAATGCTACTGACAAAAATCGAGTCATATGAAACAACTTTTAGAAACGATCCAGTATGAAAAATTGGATGAGAACATCTGTGGTGATTTGAAAGCCATTGCTCTTTTGCTTGCTTTGCAGCTTAAATGCACAAAATTTTGAGCTTTCCTATGTGACCGGAATAGTCGAAATAAAAGTCATTATAAGAGAAAGGACTGACCGAAAATGAGTCTAACTTCATAAAAGAAAAAGGACATAATCTCTCCAGTGGTCAACTCCAGAGATGTTTAATAGCTCACCCCCTTCCTACACATGAACACAGTCCTTATGAAAAACTAAAACATGGAATAAAACATGGCTGGATTCACATACACTGCCTGACAGAGAAAATGACACACCATGAAGGAATGCTCGAAAATAGACCAAACTGCGCACACAGATAGCCAAATAGGTCCTGATCAAATTATTGAATTGTCACATACAGACTAGGCTCCAGTAGGCGAATATACAGGATGATCAATAAGGAGTGTGGCCCCCATTTTCGGCTATACAGCGTTGAATCCAACGTGGCATTGGGAGTCCGAATAGAGTCCTGGGGTATCGTGGACCATATGGGGTTTATCTGAGTCCACAGTTAATCTTCATTTTGTGAGAATGGAATGGGCACTCAGCCGACGTCCAATCGTGTCCCACCGATGGTCGATGAGCGAGAGGTCGAAGGATCGTGCTGGCCACGGAAGCATCCGCATACCGTGTAAAGCATTCAGGCTGAACCGAGCGGTATGCGACCTGGCGTTATCCTGAAAATTCAGGTTGAAAAACGGCATTTGTGATGCATTGCAGATACGGTAGTGCCACGGGCCGCAGCACCGCGTCAAATTAGTGGCGTGCTGTCAGTGTGCCCGTAATGCATACCAGTCGCATCGTTCAGTGGAATGTGAGCGGCTGTTGGCGCTGATAGCACCCCACACATGATTCCACGTTGCTGGGCCGTGTGGCGCTCCACAATGGCGGAGGAATCCACTTGTTGTCCACGTTGCCTCCAGACTCTCGCACGACGGTCATTCGTGGTGAGACAGAACCGCGATTCGTCGCTGAACACCACACCATTCCATTCGGCTGCTATGGGGCGATACAATGCCAAGCAGTGACGACGATGGCTCGCTGTTAATGGTAGCCTTTGTAACGGACATCTGGACAGCAAACCAGACGCAGTCAATCGGCGCGACACTGGCGCTTCAATATCCGTGCATCCACGCCTCCCCGTACACTCCACAAAATGTCGGCCGTTGTGGCCTGTGGGTTCGTACGGCATGACGTCGGATGCGACAATCGGTGGGCTCGGACGTCTGTCTCCCTGCTCCGGACCCCATACAACGTTGCACAGATCTTTACTGAGGACACTGTCTCCTAATTCGACCAATGTTTGTGACATCACGGTGCGTTTCTTCCGCAATACTACGCAAGAACTATCAGCCGGAACGAAGGCCTACGATGACACCTCTTGTGAACTCATCCGTTCGACGAAATCACATACGACTCGTTATTAACGGCATTGGCACCCCTTGTTCGTTCTCCAGACACAGTTACAGCAAAACCACTCACTTCTCGTGGCCGTGACGACGTCTCTACGGATGGCCTCACGGGCTGGGTGTCCGATTATTTCCTCCGCGCCGTTCGTGCGATTGACTTGCAAATGCAATCATTTGAATAACTTGTAAGTGTGCACCCACCATGTAATTTGCATGGCGCTGCGTTCACATCTTCGTGGTGTGACATTTTCTCTCTCAGGGGGTGTATTTAACCCTTTTAGCGGCCGATGTACCTGAAACAAACAGTACCCTAACATTTTCTGTGCTCCTTAAACAGAAATATTCACCCAACAGTCGTGTTTTACAAAAGCTACAGTAAAACAAAGCCTTTCGCTCTCTTATCTGAGAAGTACCGACAATAAACCTATTACTGCGCCTTTATTATCTGTTTTAGGCCGAAATAATTATGAGGAAGTCACAGTCCCTCTGACACGGACATCATGCCGCAGGGTAAAAACAAATGACACTCATATTTCTCTCCTTTCTTAAGTTCTGGGCAATTGTTATAACCCTTTCAGCATGCAATCAGTCAGAAAGGATTGGTGTCAAATATTCCCACAAATGGACTAATGCACAGGTTTACACATTCCAGAAACGCTCGGCCTACTTCTTGGACAGCGAATATATTCGTTCGAGCTAATTTCAGCCTTTTTTGCTCACCCCGAGTTATTTCGTTCCACCCGGTTAAAGGGTTAAAAGAAAAATTCTCTAGAATTAGTAACGCCAAAATTAAGGAAGGCATATTTTGTAAGCCCTCAAATAAAAGAGTCAACTCTGTTGATGAAAAATTTTAGAAGTTGAGCTAAGTAGGAAAACAACTTTCAAAAGTGTTACTAAAACCTTTTTGGGAAATTTTAAGGTAGAAAACTATTGTGACTTGGAGTGTGATCTCTTGGATTCATACAAATTTATGGAATGCAATATGTCTCTGAAAATCCGTTTCCCTGACGCCCACTTGAAATTCTTTCCTGTCAGCGACGAATATGGCAAGCGATTTCATCAAAAAACAAAGGAGAGTCAAATGAAAACCATAAATATTTTTTTCTCACAATTTATTGAACAAAAGTGGTACACACCTGTATCATTTTTTAAATGTAATCTCTATTTTGTGCAATGCAAGTCCTCCAGCGCTTACAAAATGCATAGATTCAGATTCCCGTAGAAAAAAAATTTATTTCGGTCGCGTGTGCAGAAACTCATACAACACCTGCTGCACCTCATCATCGGGCTTGAAAGTCTTTTATCCCATCGCATCGTTGAGTGGTCCAAATATGTGGTAATCACTTGGGGATGAATATTGCGGATGTGGAAGACACTCGAAATGCAGGTCTTGTAAGGTTGCAAATATTGCATGGGCAGTAGATCATATATGATGTAATCATGACTGATTTTCAGAAGTGCGGCTATTTCATATTCCGTCACTCTTCGATTTCCCATCAGAATGCCTTAAACTGCTGTAATGGAGTCTACTGTCCCCAATCTGTGTGCCTGACCCTGTCGAGGAGAATGTGACACAGAACTCGAGCCGTTTCGGAATTTCCTAGTCCATTAGTAAACTTACTGCAGTGAGAGGCATACATCGCCATACCGCAACTTCATTCGACGATTAATTTTAATTGGTTTCACGCCTTCACTACTCAAAAGACTTTTGACAGTACGTTGCTCCTGTTTGGTGCATGTCTCAAGTGTGGAGGCCATCTTTACACTGCTGCTGTGACGTCACTAAGCTTGTCTGCACCGTGCTGCTACTAAAGCAAAATCTTTAAGCCATTGCCAAGTTACAGGACAATGGCGCTGTGTATTGAATTTTCTTATGTGACTTTTAATGTTTTCATTGGCTCATGTGATATTTCGAGTATGTAAAAGCTGTACCAAGGCAAGTAGAGTCCCAATATGCTGACCAACTACTGCTGGACACTCAACTGAGATGCTACACAAGTGAATGTCACTGAAAGCTGTACCATTCGGCATTGTTAAACCCATACATTTCGAAACACGCTAGGAAGTCATCAATTGTTACATTTTTGGTAATTTATTTGTGGTTTATAATTGTATGCAAATATGCGATTTATTCAAGCTTAAATAGCGTGTCACTAAAAAGACCTTGCGTAATAGAAAAAAACTACTATCGTATTTGAATGCAGCATAAAAAACCCAATTAAGTGGATAAAACAGGTTTTTCTTTTGTAGACCAGTGTTATTGACTAAGCATGTTTTGTAGCACATACGATTCAGACATGTAAAAGTTCGGACGATTGACACTACCACGTAATTCTTACGGGAACATTTGCATCTTATCATGCAATGCACCGTTTTTCAGTTTTTACGTAGTTTATCTACATACACCGAGGAGCTATTAAATTATGACCACCTACCTAATAAGCTGTAGGACCCCCTTTAGCACCCAAAACAGCGGCTATTCGGCGAGGCATCGATTCGATGAGGTGGCGATGGATATCCTGAGGCAGCTGGTACCATAATATCAGTAGCAGGTCATTCACTTCTCATACATCTCGGGGTGATGGTGATTTAGATCGAACTACAAATGTCCGATGAGTTCATGTCAGGTGAATTTGGAGTCCAGGGCATTAACGGAAAGTCACCAGCCTGTTCCTCGAACCATTCCTTCACGATTATGGCAGTGTGGCATGGCGCATTATCATGTTGGTAATAGCCATCACCAACAGGGAACACAGTTGCCATGAATGCGTGAACTTGGTCCACAACGATGTTCAGATACCTGACAGCTGTCAGGGAGTGTGCTATTGGGACAATGAGGCCTAAAGTGTCCCAAGAAAACATCGTCCACAACATAACCCCACTGCCGGCCTGTTTCCGCCCAACAGTGCATCCAGGTGCCATAGCCTCCGTTGGTATGCATCAGGAATCTTGTTGCCTCAGACCAGATCACTTTCTTTCAATCATCGACGGTCCAATCTCGATTATCTTGGTTCCATTTCATGCGTTGTTGGCGATGACGTGCCGTGAGCATGGGGACTCGACTGAGTCTTCGGCTACGCAAGTCCATGCGCAGAAGGCTGCGATGAATTGTGTGCCGTTACACATTACCCTGATCACCGCTGTTGTAGCTGCGGGTGATTTGTCGCACCGTGGCCCTGAGGTCGCTGTGAACAATGCGCGACAGTCTCCGCTCTCCTTTCGCATCAGTGAGCAGTGGCCGACACACTATTGGATGACGGTTCGTCGTTTGGGAATCTGTACACCACTTTTGATACGTACTCACTACAGCGGAAAGTGAACAATCCCCAAGCTGAGCCGTTTCCGAGATCTTAGTTCCGAAGCGCCGTGCCATCACAACTTGTCCTTTATCAAACTCCAATAAATCGGCTGCTTTTTCCAATTTGACTCCGAACACTCTACTAACCGAAAGCCGATTCTTGTATTGTATGCATACTGCTCTGTGAACTTCACCTGCGCCATCGTTCAGGCGCGCTCATTTGATTAGGGTGGGGGTGGTCATAATGTAATGGCTTTTCGGTGTATAAAACCACTGGTACCGTAGCACGTGACAGACGCTATCGTAGTTTCATGTCTGGCTGATGGGGCGTTTTTCAAAAACCGAGAGTTGAACCTCTGTTGTTGTTTTAAGAAAGAGACGACAATATTTTTGCATGACTAAACAATGTTCATTCCGCTGGCACTAGTATTGATCACAAAATTCCACAGTACGCATTTTACTTTGGATTTCTTTTTTTTAAATACAACGGAAATAAAACCGGGTCGAAATCACGTCAGGAACACCTTGACCCGACCTGTTTGACCTGCAAGAAATTGTCTGCTTGTTGACCCTATGTCCCGTTTCCATCTCTGGAAGCACTGCAAAACAAATAATATGGAGATATGAAGTTCAAATAAAAGAGACCTTGGTCTATTTTTTTCCGACGCCTACGTTAACTTCCCTTGTCAGAAATTAACCTTTGTGCAAGGCAAATGAAAAGTCATATTGCCAATATTTCTGTCTTTTTTGATATTTTGTACTGTTATAAACGCGTCTGAACATTACTAACGAAAGATCAACGTTTAATGTTTTTTACGCTTTCCAACCGCAAGTTGAAGAATCGTATGTACCAGCTTTGTCCGTCTGTCTATCCGTACGATAACTCGCGTAAAACTGGTTCAATTTCGATGAAATTTTAGTATGTGGTAGAGGACAACCTGAGGACGAACTCTATTGAAAGTGGACGAAATGGGGTCAAAGGTCAGGACATAGGAGCAGGATCCATTCCATCACCCTTATGCATCATAACTTACATAAAAATGCTTCCATTGCGACAAAACTTAATCATGTTGTTCCGGAGGTACACTGAAGTATTTCTATAGAATATATTAGAAATTGGGTCAAAGATCAGGGCACAGAAGCAAGATATATTCCACAGCCATTATCCTCATAACTTTACTAAAAATGCTTCTATTGCGACAAAACTTCAGTATGTTGTTCCAGAGATATACTAAACTAATTCTGTTTAATATAATCGAAATGGGGTCAAAGGTCAGAGCACAAGAGCTAGATTTATTCCACAGCCTTATCCTCATAATTTGAGTAATAACTTGAGTAATGATTTCTGGTATGTTGGAAAGCGTATCATAATCAACGCAGTGCATAATTTTACTAACTTTTTTAACATTTTTCTGGCCGGTGGCAACATTTATCTTGCTGTTAAAGTACTACCGCAGGCACCTGTTCTCTTGTCTCCATCCAGCAAGTGAAATCTTTTATATGAGCCATCTATCCCTATGGAGATAGATGGGTTTTATCCCCATGGAGATAGATGGGTTTTATCCCCATGGAGATAGATGGGTTTTATCCCCATGGAGATAGCTGGAGTTTTCAGCTAATTCGAGGATTGTGACGAAAACCCAGGAGGCATTCTCTAGCAAGCATCACTCGATGTAAGATTCTTTGTTCAATAAAGCATGCATTCCTTTGTTGGCGTGGTCACAGACAGAGACATTTAAGATTTTAGAGTTAATGATTGTTTGTATATTTTGAAATGTTGGCAAGTATGCGATAAGTCAAATTTAAAGTTGTTATTGGATTTACCAACGTATAAACACACCAGAAGAGAGAGAATTGTGCAGTAGCAAGAGTGATTGC
The DNA here is from genome assembly GCA_039090855.1 of Macrothele yani. Lineage (NCBI taxonomy): Eukaryota > Metazoa > Arthropoda > Arachnida > Araneae > Macrothelidae > Macrothele > Macrothele yani. Next base: position 142,829,561 of record CM076989.1, read on the forward strand.
AATACTTGCTTCTCATTCATGGTGACCTTGGTTTTGAGAAAAAAGCTTTGCCAGCAAGTCCGTTTCTCTTAACGAAATTCAGCTAAAGCGTTGTTAATTAAGTTTACCTGTGTTCAAATGTAAGCGCGCAACCCTGTTCTTTTTTTTTAAATCTTAGTCTAAACAACTAAATCACGCAAAAAGGGGATAAAATCCTCATTAGCTTCTCGGCCTTTCCGTGCCGTTGGGTTCGAGCAAGAGATGGGGTTTTAAAACGTGATTTCGAAAAGCACCCTCGGAAGTTGTGTGTTCCACGTGATGTATTAATCATTTAGTTTCCGTGTCGTCACACTGTTGGACATGCTTGCTTGGTGCAGCTTCAATGAACAGACGAGGACCCCCCATGTCTTGCTTGTTTGTATTTCTTTATTTTTACACTCGGAGAGAAAATGACTTTCTAATGATGTTTGACGCAGAATGAATAAAAATAGTCCGCGGAAAGATGTTGAAACTCTGCCAAATGAAGCGTGTATATTTAAGCGACCTGTCATGCCTTCGCGCTCATTAATTTCACCTTGACTTTCCAACTGAGAAGGCGAAACCTGCAAATTTGAAACATACTGATCTATGATGAAAAAAACGCTTTAATAAAAAGGTACTGGCACTCATTTTAATGCTTTCCAACAGCATTTATTCTCTGGGGTTACCCATCTGTCTTCCGGAAGATAAATGTCTTCAGTGATGTTCAGATTCCACAAAATTTAGTTAAGTAGAAATCTCTCTCCTTCTCTCTCTCTGGCTTCCTTTTTTTTTTTTTTTTTTTTTGAAGGGTATGCACATGACCTGAAACTTCTCAAATACAAGGGCTCGTTGTACAGGAGGCCAGTGGTCGTTACAGGAAGAAACTCTTTGATAATCGGGCATAAAACAAGCAAATAATTTAAGCAAACTCTTTCGTCTGATAACTTATCTCCACTCTCTGTTGGTAGTTTTGAGAAAAAGCTTCGCCAGCAAGTCCAGTTTCTCTTAACGAAACAAAAATATTACGTTGCCCTTTCATGTGAGATCAAATATTTTCTATCGTCATCGACATTTTAATTTGTTCTCCTTTCTTTATCTATCAGACGTATCAAATTGCATGCGCTTCATTGCCATTCCGTGTGAGCTTATCTCAGAGGCAACAGATATGGTGAGTAAAGTGAATCTATCTCACCTAACAATCCTCTGAGTGCATTACCCATTCAGTATTTTTGGTTCTCCTTGTTGTTTTTCTCTTTTGTGTCATTTTTAGAATTCGTAAATCGAGGTATTTCTGAAAAACGAAGAGTTCCATGATTTTAACACTACCGTATCATGGGTTTTTTAGCACGTCTTTTGTAAAAAAAAAACCGTGCTTATGTTACCGGGTTTTCCGTCAGTCCGTCCGTCTGTACCCACGGTATCTCTACAACTATTAGTCCGATTTGAAAATTATTTTTCCATTGGGAAGCTTGAAATATGCGAATGATGATCCTTCGTTTCGTGTTTTTGCACGATGTACAATAATGCCGCTAGAAGGCGTAAATACAGATGATGTCGAATTCAAAAATACGTTTTATTCCACATATTTGCTTCTAAACATCCGATTGAAAAAATTATTTTATCTTTCGATTCCATTTATGTCGAAGAGTATTTTAGATATAGTTACTTTTTCAAACTACGCATAGATTTTCCGCTAGGGGGTGTAAAAGTAAATTACATTTTCCCCGATAACACTTCTTCTAAAACTCCGATTTGAAAACAAAATTCTTCAGCGGATACACCTCCTGATGGAAAATCTTTTGCATATAATTTTAAATTTTTGGTAAAGAATACTTTGGCCACCAGGGGGCATAAGTGTTAATTTTTGCTTCTGATGTATTTGCCAGAAAATATGAGCTTCTAAAACATCGATCGAAAAAATTATTTCGTAGAATGATGCAACTCACATCGATAAACCTTTTCGGAATATTTTCTTCTTAAAATATTCCACAGTTTCTCCGCCAGGTGACGTAGACGTATAACATATTTTTGTCAATATCTCTACTTCCAGGAGACCGATTTGTAAAATTCCTTCTTTGTTGGATAGTGTTTTCAGTGTGACATGTTTTTCATATAATTTCAAAATGTTAAAGTAATTCAAAGGTTTTCCGCTAGGGGGCGTAGAGGTAAATTGCGTTTCCCCCAATATATCTGCTTCTAAATCTCCGATTTGAAAAATTCTTTCAGCACCGGATACAGCTCCTGATGAGAAATCGTTTGCACATAATTTCTCATTAAAAAAATGGTTTGGCCACCAGGGGCATAAACCTTAATTTCCGCTTCTGATGTATTTGCAGCAAAATATGAGCTTCTAAATTCTCGATTGAAAATAACATCGTTTGTAGACCGATACTACTCATGTCGACAAACCTTTTAGAAACACTTTCTTCTTAAAATAGTGCACAGTTTCTACGCCAGGGGACGTAGATGTATATCTTATTTTTGTCAATATCTCGACTTCTAAGAGTCCGATTCAAAAAACTCTTTCTTTGTTGGATAGTGTTTCTACTGTGACATGTTTTTCCTATAAATTCAAAATTTTCAAGTAATTCGTAGACTTTCCGCTAGGGGGCGTAAAGGTAAATTGCTTTTACCCCTATATCTGTGCTTCTAAATCTTCTATTTGGAAAATTATTTCTGCACCGGATACAGCTCCTGATGGGAAATCGTTTGCACGTAATTTCTAATGTTTGGCCACCAGGTGGCGTGAGTCTTAATTTCCGCTTCTGATGTATTTGCAGCAAAATATGAGCTTCTAAAATCTCGATTGCAAAAAAAGTCGTTTGTTCACCGATACTACTCAGTTCGACAAACCTTTAAGGAACATTTTCTTCTTGAAATAATGCATGGTTTCTACGCCAGGGGGCGTAGATGTAAATCTTATTTTTGTCAATATCTTCTAGGAGTCCGGTTTGAAAAATTCCTTCTTTGTTGGATAGTGTTTCCGATGCGATATGTTTTTCCTATAAATTCAAAATTTTCATGTAAATCATAGACTTTCCGCTAGGGAGCACAAAGGTAAATTGCGTTTTCTGCGTTATTCCTGCTTCTAAAACTCCGATTTGAAAAATTATTCCTGTATCGCATGCAAGACCTCATGGAAAATATTTTTCACATAATTTTTAATGTGTGGTAAAGTATGGCTTGGCTACCAGGGGGCATAAGTGTTAATTTCTGCTTCTGATGTATTTGTAGCAAAATCTTTGCTTCTGAAAACTCAACTAAATTTTTTTTCTTGGACCGATAACGCTCATATGGAAAAACCTTTTGAGAATACTTTCTTCCAAAAATGATGCATGGTTTTCCCACCAGGAGACGTAAAATAGCATCTTATTTTTGTCGATATCTCTGTTTCTAAGAGTCCGATTTGAAAAATTATTTAGGTGTTGGAGAACGTTTCCGTTGCGAAATGTTTCTCATATAAATTCATGTTTTTCTTAACGCACAAGTCTTCCACCAAAGGGCGTAAGCTCACAATTCCGTTTACAGCAATATCTGAGGGATTAAAAACCCGATTGAAAAACTTCCTTTTTCCGTCAGATACTATTGTTTTCCATACCGGTTCCACTGACTTTGAATAGCTTTGATTAAATTTAATTTGCGTCAGAACGGATTCAAGACACGTGTTTATTACACCCGAAAATTCGGTGTCATCTTTCTTGTTTAAAATTATGTACAGTTACAATTTTGGCGACAGCGCGTATTCAAGTCAGTAGATATTTCTTTCAGAGAAATAAATTTTATTTTTTAAACGATGGATCAAGCAGATGCACATCTTATGGGGCCAAAGTAACTTATTTCCAAATAAATTTACAAATAGCAAAGTAAATTTAAAAAAAATTCCATATCGTAGCATCGCTCATTTGATAAGTAACGCTTGATAGCTGTATTGCGGGCACTGTATTTTGTCACGAATCCTCATGAAATGTGTTAAATATCTATAGCAAAGAAATAAATGAAAATGCAAAAACCTAATCCCTTAATCCTTTATTTTTTTATTTTCTGTTATTTCTTTTACATTTTTTCCTTTTGTTTGAGTAAGAGTGCTAATTTTCCATATTTTCTCTCTGAGGTTTGCGAACAATATCTCGTTTGATATTTTCATAAAGTTACAGGAGAGATTTTAAGTTTAAAAATATTAATGTTTAATTAGAATATTAGTTTTTCTTGTCCATTTGCATGTGAACAGTTATATCGCATTTTTTAATTTTAAAACTTGTTGAATCTTGTAGTTTAGCTTCTTCGCATTTTTATTTGGCTTTCCTCCTGGAAATGGGCGAAGTGACACCGAACTCCTACTTCTGATCTCTTGAACGCTGACCCGGAGGCGTAGTGCTCTACAGGTGGGTCCGGGTTCGAATCCCAGTGAGGCATTTGTGTTGTGTTTGTCTTATGGCACTGACTTTCGCCCGTCCCTGGAAGCAATTACCCTAAATTAAAAACGGACGTCTGCGTATAGCCCATCGAGTTGCTCACGGTGGTTATTATGCCACACCCACCCACCCCAAAAAATTATCTTTAACTCTTCACTCCCTCCCAATAATTTGGTGAACTCTGCGTTAGCTCCTGACCAGTTGTTCGAGATGGTCCAGAATGAGACATGAATGGTGAGTTTGTCATACAGCACTCGCTTTCTCCTTTACATGGAATCAGTGGCCCTAAATTAGGAACGGATTTAATACTCCTAAGCGTTGCTCATGGTGGTTGGTTAATCCAGAATTAAAGAAAAAAACAATTGGGTGCTCTTGGGTTATCTAACCTTGATTTTTTTTATACTAAACTCTGATGAATGTGAATTTTTATTTAATGAAAGCTGAATTTTTTATTTTACGTGCATTATATGTATTAAAAATTCTTGAACATATAAAAGTTTTTTTACCCTCTCTAACGTACTTCACAGGGGAAGCACATGACAAGACGGCAAAGTTTCGGCGATAAATTCCGTCGGTGTAGATTAATTGGGAAGGCATTCGTCTCCGGAGTAAAAGAATGCGGAGTCGAGCCCGGCCACCTGCAAATTTTTGTTTTCACACCTCGCACCGACTCCTCGTGTTTTCACATCTGTACCATGCGTGATCCTAATCATCCTCAAGTCATCTTCATTGTGTCATCTTCAAGTCATCTTCATCCTGTCATCTTCAAGTCATCTTCATCCTGTCACTATCCCAAGTTGCGACGTAGTGATATTGCCACAAATATACAAGATTGGAAACTCAATGTCTGAGGTAGACTCAAACCTGTTTACTGACGGATGAGAGAGGTTTTCTTTAGATGTCACCATAAAAGCGAAACATCAGTATCTTTCGTGTGTGTGTGTGTTATTGCGTTTTAGGATATTGCCTTGAGATGACACTGTGTGTAACCAAACCGTCATTTAAAAAGTACCGAGATACGAAAGTCACACGGATAGCTGATAAACTCGACAGTTTGGATAATCCGTAAGTTGGTACGAGGACTGTGGCAGCCGTGAACGTCTGAATACGTTCTTACGGTGTTTGACTCGTAGCTTTGCACTAATGATTTATTTTAAACCAGCTTCTTAGCTGATATTTGATCTTAATTAAAGTATGTGAAAACACAAATTTGTCAGTGACGCAGATCGAATTCGCGCCCCCTCGCTCAAGAGTAAGTTGCTCTCCCAACTAAGCAACAAGGACAGAATATATCGCTGAAGATTTGTCGTCTTGACACGTGCTTTACCTATGTAGTACGTCACATTGTCTCCCTCTTGGTTTTTTTTTTCTTTTTTGTCGAAGAAAAGAACGAATTTTCATTAATTCTAGACGATGTGTTGAACAAACATCACACATTTTTTCGAAAAGCTCAAATGCTAGTACATCTATTTATGCGTTCGGGGGACAATGTGAAAACACAAATTTGTCCGTGACGGGGATCGAAATCACGCTCCCCTCACTCCAGAGAAAGTTGCTCTCCCAACTAAGCTACACGGAAGGCATGTATCTCTGCAGATTAGTCATCTTGACACGTGCTTTACCTCTGTAGGACGTCAAAAGTATAACTTTCCCTTAATGCGTTTTATCAGAATCTAAATTTTCTACATATTTTGCGTCCATATTTCTTCAAAAAACGAATTAATGGTTAAACTCTGAAGCAAGTCACAAAAAGAGCAAACGTGTTAATGAAAAAGAGCTAAAGAGCTACAGGAATCTTGAGGCAAGTATGAAAGTGTCCACAATTTCTAATTTTTTACAGGCTCTCAAAACTGATATAAGCGAAGTTATGCTAATAAAATTTTGCATGACGTGTACATTCGTAGGATATCACTTCATGTGTTGGAGCATTTATGTGTGGTGGTAGAACACAGCTGCTCTCAGGCGAAGAAAGGGTTGTCTGAAGCGCGAAAAGGTAGTAAGTATCTTCTGAAATTCGATTCTGTCTCATAGCCGACGATCATCGAATCCACATGTGGGCACGATGTAAGCAGAGAATATATTCACTCGTCGATATCAGTGGGAAACTAATCTCTCTGAAGAAATAATGCTTCACAATTTGTTGGAAAGCGCACACAAATTCCATCATTGCCACAAAGGTGTGGTATTTTTAGATTCCAATGAAGCCACATCTACAGAGTACGGCATCACGCGGAAATGCGAATGGAGTCCCCACCTCCCTTTCTGTTCGAATGTGCTGCCGTAACATTACCCAGGACATCTAGATCAGGAAAACGAGAGTGTGTGTTAGATTCCCGCTCCAACGCTATACAACTTTCAAGTGTCCTGAAGAGTTAGCTGTATAAGAAACAGTGGTCATTTAGCTTCCTTTTGGGCTCATAATGACATTTGCATGTGCCTAGACTGTAATTGTGAATAATTCCTTCAGAGGGATTTGTTTCTTATTGGTATCCATGATATTCCCTGCCTGAAGCACTGGAGATTTCTCTCTTATATCCGTAACTGGATGAGAAATGGTTCCTCAATGCTACGAAGAGGTATCTGATTGCTCCAATTAGCGCAAATCTGAATGCTATACATATTGCTGAGCTTCAGTCGCCTGGAACTTCATTGTCCTCGTTGTTGTAAAGGTAGCTTCATCATTATCATCAACCATTATCAATCCACTTCTGGGTGAAGGTCTATCCAAATTTCTTCCACAACGGTCTATCTTCCACCAGTCTCCTCCATACCATTCTAACATGCCTTCGAATTTTACCCACCTATCTTTCATGTGGTCTTCTTTTGGGTCTTTTCCTGTCCCTTGGAATCAAGTCTAGAATTTCAGTCGTCCATCAGTGGTCCATCCTTTTGGTAACATGTCTAGGGATTTTACTCTGATCATGATGTCTCCCATTTTTGTAATTTTTCTAACCCATGAGTTCCTCTTCTTATTTCTCCTGGTTACATGAAGTATGCATCTCTCCAGACTGCTTTGAGTTGTCTGCAGTTTTTTGCATGTCTTTTTTACTTGAAATTCCGCGTTGCTGCTCCTTACGTAAGCACTGGAAAAATGCATTGATTAAACACTTCTTTTAAAACATAATGGCACATTGCTCTTAAATATTGTACTGTTTCTTCCAGAAGCTCTCCAACCAAGTTTCATACCTCGAATAATTTCTTCATCAACATAGCCCTCGCTTGATATCTGCTGTTCAAGATAAATGTAGGTATCGGTTATCTCCAGCTTTTCCCCATCGATAGATAAATCTTTATTTTATGTAAAAGCATTATACATCACTTTTATCTTCTGAAAATTCATTTTTAATCCCACTTCTTTACTCTTGTCAGCAAGTTCCTGGATCATACTCTGCAGCTCTAAAGGTGCAGTTGCAAAAATGACTTCGCCATCAGTTAAACAAAGGCGAGTTAAATAATCCTCCACTAACATTTATTCCTTTGTTTTCCCAGTTCAATGATTGAAAGACATTTTGTAATGTGGCATTAAAGAGTTCGGGAGATATGGTGTCACCTTGTCTCACCCTCTTTCTATTTAGTGGTGCTGTATCCTCAAATAACCGAAGCTTTGCACTTGCATTTTCATAGATGTTACTAATAATATTAACATATGCAAAGGTAGCTTATACGAACGGAAATCGGAAGACTCAAGTCCAATTCCTTCTTAAATCGAATGCAATCTTTAAATATCCATTCGCCTATGCCGTATCGTTCAGTGATGTGAATGTTCTGACAACCATTATTTACGACACTAAGTACCATCTGGTATTTCTGACAGACGGTTTGAATCAATGGGCGATCATGTTGTCCACCTGCCGTTAGCATTAAGTTGCATTCCACGCTAGTGTTTCCCTATGCCGTCTGTGTATGGATGCGCGCTGGTGTGGGTGCAAAGCATCCAGATTATGACGCATGTAACCTATTACCTATCGAGAATACCCCGAAAAGCGAACTTTCATTATGTACTCTGCGCATTCTCTAAGATGAAACGCATTGCGTTATTCTGCAACTGAATTCATGTCATGTCATTTACTAAATGTTCCTATAAGTAGAGTTTAAGAAGTTTCTATTCACCTCGTTTGGAGAAGGCACAGTTTACTATTACATAACTTAATATTATGATATTCCACATAATATTTCTCTGCTAGTGGTATCAAATCATTATCACATCTAAAGTTTTCCTAAAAACCAGAAAGAGAATATACGACACATTAGAGGCGAGCAAGTTTCTAAACCGTTTAGTAAAAATGTCATATGCCGTGCATATCTGCTTAAATGAATTACCATACAAGGTTAATGAACAGTAAGGTTTGCTCATCCCGCCGTCCTCGCGGAAGAATAATCGTGACGTCACTGAGTGACATCCGCGTCCTTACTAATAAATCGGAATAACTATTGGCTGATAGTCTAATGGAATATTTGTTTCGACGATTTTTTAAAAATCAAAATTTACATCCATTTGGACAGTTCATTGAAGTACTTCATTCTGCCGAGTGGAAAAAATGAAAGTTAGACACATTAATTTCGTGAAAAGAGCATTCATTTCATTTACTTTATCGGAAATATGATGCATAAATCTGCGATGTGAAAATAAATGTGCTATTATTTTCCAAAATAAAATAAATGCCTATAGTTATTTCCATTACAATACGATTCATTTCGATGAAAACAGTAAAAACAAATCTGTATATTATCGTGAACCACTTTCTTTCACGTTATGTGTGATCAGGTTGTATGTAAACAAAGCGAAAAAGCGGAACGATACACGGGATATCGAGAACTACTGGAAAGCGTTCTCATTCGGTAGTTCAGACGGATTTGTTTGTGAGGAATAGGAAAAGCATGTTGGCAATATTTCCCAAAATTCTTTTAATTAAAAATTATAAACAGTATACATTAAAAAATCTGGTAGAATGTATGAAGATTATTCCAGCAGGTTTACGAATAATAATCCCGACACGCTGCTATGGTGCAGATACAAAGAAACGTGGCGATTAGGTAGTCTTGCGATGGCGATTTGGACAGTGAAGTCACAAAACAATCACCGGAAGTGCAGCATAACCTTGTCATCTTCCAACCTTGTTACCATGTACAATCATCAAATTTTTCTAAACGAGATTTAACTTTCCACAATTAGTGGGAACTGTTTATTTTTTGGCAACACGTTTTTTGAATGAATTTTTGGCAATAGTTAATGCATTTTTAGCCAGCGTGGTTTGGCATACATATGAAAGATAAACTTTATGATTTGCGTTCCTTTTTGTCACCTCGTGCTACAAAACCTACACTCTAGGATTCGATTATATTTTTTTCTTAAAGAAAAAAATATTCTCTTCACATTTTCTATCCTTTACTGGAGATGAAATTTCTCGTTATGTGACATCAGCACTAGTTCGTATTGTCATATTTTTTTTTTCTATCGGAAGCGATTAAAAAATCGTTTTTTAAATGGATCATACAAATACGAAAGAAAACTTTTTTAAAATAACACACGACTCATGTGAGTCTAAAATCTCCATTTATTGGCGTAAATAAAAACACTCATTTAATAATTGCCGGGCTTTCTCCTTCACTGGGAAGCTTCGTCTGGACTAGATTATCAGATCCTTCTTAGAACAAACAGTAGCAAAGAACGCTGATACAATTCAAAATTTTTCGATATTTTGCAACAAACAATTGTTCTATTCACGTGGAAGTCCATGTTTGTGACAGGCTCACGTAGTATGGAGAGGCATTATCTGTTGTCTCTTCGGTGCCTGTTCAGGAGATTTCTCCAGGCATCTGATAGTTCCAAGAACAAGCTTTCGTTACATGGGTGCGGGTCTTTTATGATTTCAATACTTTCCCTCACAGCTGTGCCAACGTAGCTTGTTGTCTTTTCATCCTGCTCCATAGCGGCGTTGCTCCTTTTTTGGATGACTTCTTTGCATAGGGAATTTGGCGTATTCGCATTTTTTGTGTCTCTTTAATGCTCTTTGCTCTTTACCAGAAACAGTCTTTTCATCAACCCTACGCACGATTTTATGCTGCCTCCTGGATATATTAGGGGTATGTCGTAAATTCCTTCTGAGCTTCCTTTCTTTATTGGTGGCTTACATCTATATTCGACAATGTGTGGTACATACAAGAGAAAAATACATTCTCATCTTTTAGAGAAAAATGAATTCTATTTTTCTCTAAAACATTTTTTGTTCACTAGTCTTGGTAGCGTATTACACAACTGAAAATATAAAAGGAGAGAAAAACCGTAGTTTTGAATTTTCTACAGGATATCTTTAGTTAACATTATCTTCCGCCTATGGAATTGTGTTACTGTTAACTTTATTCATAATCACTTACTATTAAGTCACTGAATAAGTTAGTATTGAAAATTCGTATCTCTCCATTTTAATCTGTTTGAATGATTAACATTACCATTGGTATATATTAAGATAATGCAACGTTTGTCACAAATATTTTATTTTTTCAAGTCGATCAAGGTTTCGTTGGGTTCTGACCTAGCTTCATCAGGACGAATTGCACGTAAATATCCAAATTGTACATAGTACGATAAATGGTGTTTACAGTCACGGGTTTTGGTTAGTTGCTTCCACGCGTTTGATAGAAATGGTATGGATGCCATGTCAGTAACAAGTTGCGAAGAATTCTCATATATTTAAAAAGCTTCCAAAGTATCGAGTTTGGTGGTTGAATCTGGCTTGTCAATTAGTTTTGCTTCTTCAAAGAGAAATGTATGGTCTTTTTCGTAACAGTGTTTAGCTATCGATGACTTCTTTAGCTTACAGTTCCGAAAACGGGTTTTGAACTCCTTCAATCGAAAACGCAAGTGTCTACGGGTCTGTTCACGATACGAAACGCCACATTCACATGGAATTTGATAAATTCCATACGAGGTTTTATCTTCAACATAGTCCTTTGATCCTAAAAAGTTCATTTTGTTTATGGGTTTAACAATCACTTTATTATTAAAGGTTTTGAGAATTTTTGAAGGCAATGCCACGGGAAAATGGAATAATGGCAAAATTCTCTCGTAATGGGCGCATCACAGAAGTTAACATGAAGATAGGCTTTAGCTTCTATTACCAAAGGTTAATAAACAAAGATAAACTAACCCGTTTTATCAACACATAGCAACCGAAAAATTGTTATCCAATCACTGCTGGGGATCCGAATCCCAGATCTCTCGATGTCTAGCCGATCACGTTAGAATTACGCTACGGTAGCCAACAATCAACGGCGCTATGTCTGTTTTTCTGTCAGCTTCTTACATCATAAATCCGCAAGATGGGCTCAGCTACTGAGACGTGTCCATTTGGTGGGCATTAACGACACTGACTATATATTAATTATAGCAGTTAAATCCAAAGAGCGAGATCCAAAGTGAAAATCCTCCAAATACATTGCGTCAGTGAATAAACAAAGACATCGCTCTTTCCACGTTTTAGGAACACATAGCAACCGGAAAATTGTTATCCGGTCACCGCTGGGTATCGAATCTCAGACCTCTCGATAACTAGCCGAGCGCGTTAGCCTTACGAAACGGTGACCAACAATCAACGGCGCTATGTGTGTTTTTATGTCAGCTTCTGTCATCATAAATCCGCAAGATGGGCTCAGCTACTGATATATATAGCCAGTGCCGTTAATGACCACTAGATGGAGACGTATCAGTAGCTGAGCCCACCTTTCGGATTTATGACGTTAGAAGCTGACAGAAAAACACACATACCGCCGCTGATTGTTGGCCACCGTAGCGTAAGGCAATCGCGCTTGGCTAGATATCGAGATATCTAGGATTCGGATCCCCAGCAGTGACCGGATAACAATTTTTTGGTTGTTATGTATTGATAAAACGTGGAAAAAGCGATGTCTTTGTTTATTCAGTGACGCCCCGTATTTGGAGGATTTTCATTACCATTGGTGTTTCGCTTCGTAATTGTTTGAATGGAATATTTTGTTTGTGTAATGATAACAATTTACATGCAGAGGTCTGTATCTGTGCAATGAAATGGTAACAGAGAATGCAGTCTAAATGTGCGCAAATTTAGCATTTCCTTGTTATTCCGAGAGCCAAGTGCCTTCCAGTTAGTTATGCAGTAGGAGCACGCCCCCTCGTTATCATGTTGCAGGTGATTTTCGAAAGCATATGTTGTAACCAGGGGAACTGTTTAAGTTGTCGTTGTTTCAGAGTTGGACACGAGGCAGGAATTATAGGGCAACTATTTTAACCTGCCTTTGTTTGTGGGTTTGCGAAGAGAAGGCAAGAATTAGGAGCTTTCAAACATCTCTTCATGCCCACTCGCACTTATAGCCGTTTACCTCTGCTAATCTCGGAGCATCTGGTATCCTCTTCCTTTTGTGGCCTTTAATCCCTCTCTCTCTCTCTCTCTACGATTCTCCTCATCACAGCGCCAGCAAGCTGTCAGTATCTTCTTCCTAAATGCCACGCGCTCCTCGCAACAAACTTTCTCTAAATTGCTGATGCCACTGATTATTATGTGCTACACACACACAGTGCATATTGCCAGAACACCAGATGTGTTTGTATCACGTGATAAGGCATAAAATTTTTCACGGAACATTCCCGAAACCGCAGATTTCGCAGATTAATAAACAGTGAGAAACGCCATGAAGCATTCTAACACATTCATGCATCCACATCATTTACCTACTCACAGTTCCTGCAGGCGCTGATGATGGAGAGGAAAAGTGCGTAATTATGTAGCTAATAATTATTATATTTTTCATAGATAAAAACTTTAAGGAAAGACTTCCTGAAAGTCTAGTATTTTTGTTTTTAAATTACGTATATTCATGCGAAATGAAAGCCAACTGTAAGGAGTATATGAACTGTGACGGCATATCTGAAGCAGAAAGCTTAATACTGACCTTATTTTTCTTTCACATTTTTATTACCTCTCTTGTATTCGGAATTATGTGGCCACACATCTGTCCTTTGATTCTGAGTCTCAATCTTTTATTTTAAGACAATTAATTTGGGGACAGACGCAATGGAAGCGCAAAATCTTTAACAACAAGAGATAAAATATTCTGTAAACGATAATATGAAGCCTCTGGGAAAGGAACAGCAATATCAGGTAGTGAAGTTGCCTAGTGATTGGAGCAACAGCCCTTCGACTCGATGGTCGGGGGATCAATCCTAGGTAAGTTGAGATGCTCTGAACAGCTGAACACACGCCGTCCGTCGGATGGGCCCTGTAGAAGTTGGACCCCAGAGAATTTTACCTTCGCTACGAATTAGGTCTTCTGTTCCACTCCCTCCCCATTCCTCAGATGCGCTCGCCACAGTCTGGTACTTCCAACTACGTCAACTGGCATTTTCAATCTAGCACTTCTACTTGTCTGAGCTGTCTAACGTGCAGTATGTCGTATCTGAGTATCTAGATTCAAATTAATATAACTTCGTTTCTGATACGAAACACAAAAGCCTCGCGGGACATAGACAGCTGTATTTAAACTTTCCCTGTGGAAGTAAACCTTAAAAGAAATCGCACGAAGGCATGGTGGAAGAGCCAAGGTTCCATGCTCTTTAATGCCACATTCCAAAATGTCTTTAAATAATTGAACTGGGAAAACAAAGGGATAGAGATTAATGGAGATTACTAACCTCACCTGAGTTTTTGCTGATGACGTCGTCTTCTTTGCAACTACCCATTCTTGCTGACAAGAGTACAGAAGTGGAATTAAAAATGAACTTTCACAAAACAAAAGTGATTTACAATGCTTTTACAAGAAACGAAGATTTATCGATTGATGGAGAAAAGCTTGAGATAACCGGTACCTACATTTATCTTGGGCAGCAGATATCAAGTGAGGGCCACATAGATGAAGAAATTAATCGGCGTATAAAACTTGGATGGAGAGCTTTTGGAAGAAACAGTACAATTTTTAAGAGCAGTATGCCATTATGTCTCAAAAGAAAAGTGTTTAATCAATGCATCCTGCCAGTGTTTACGTATGGAGCCGAGACATGGGCCTTAACTAAAAAAGACATACAAAGACGGCAGACAACTCAAAGCAGCATGGAGAGATGCATGGAGAGATGCATGCTTGGTGTAACCAGGAAAGATAAGAATAGGAACTTGTGGATAAGGAAAATGACAGGAATGGACGACATTATGACCACAGTGAAATTACTGAAATGGCAATAGGCTGGACATGTTGCCAGAAGAACGGACTATCGGTGGACAACTGAAATTTTAGACTGGATTCCAAGGGACAGGAAAAGACCCAGAAGAAGACCCCCATGGGAGATGGATGGATGAAATTCTAAAGTATGCTGTAGTGACATAGAGGAGACAGGCTCAAGGTAGACAATTGTGGAAGAAATTTGGGGAGACCTTCATCCAGCAGTGGATTGATAATGGTTGATGATGATGATGATTTAAACTTTCCCTGTGGAAGTAAACCTTACAAGAAATCGCAGAATGGCATGGTGGAAGAGCAATATTCAAACCGAAATGGAAGGCCTTTCCAAGGTGAAGAGTAATTGTCTTGGTATTCCGACTTTTCTTGCTGGAAATTGTAGGTCTATCCACAATTATACAAGAACAATGAAATATCCAATCAACAATGAATATGTTAACCCTAATAATTTTTTTACTGTTGCTTACAGTAACCTATTTATGTAGCTTTGGGAAGAGTTATCTGTGCTTCTAGTAGTTTCGTCTTCAGAAGAATAATTCTTCGACCAACAGAAAAATGTATGTAGTGGCGCCAAGGACGCGACTTTTTCTGATGGCGCTGGGTGGAATTAGTGACTCCCACGTTAGAGATGTGTGACTGCTTGAAGCCCTGCGAACTGCTCGCGATGGTCGTTAAACCCCGAAACGAAAAACAAAACAATTCGACTACAAGTTGACAGATATTTTCACACGGGAAAGAATCAAAAGTCAACTAGAAAAACTAATTCCTTCACTGTTTAAAAATACACCTAAACATAGATCATGTTCTCGCGATTTTCTCCCACTCACCTTCCTTTAATTTTTTCCGCCTTTTTTAGAATTCACTTATGCCGACTCTCTAGGTGCTTACTGTGTTTGTACCGTGCAGTAATCTTTGAGCATTAAATTTTCATCCTTGGGAATACATTAATTGCGAAGAAAACATGTAAAGAAGTTTTACCATTGGAAGCATAAAGCAGAGATTTTAGGTGGAACCACCTTAAGCTCTGAATTTACGACTGCCGTCATAGAATTCATTGACAACTTATGCCATATTTCCACGAAAATACAGTTGAAATTAGTATATGTTTAGTCATTTGCTTTGATCCCTGATCTCAGTAGGAACCTCATTTTGTGATCCACTGAATACTTATATCTCAAACAGCTTTTCAAAGTCATTCATTCCGATTATTTAAAACACTGATATTCTCTACCACATAAATAATCCCCTTTATATGCTAATACCTTCAACTATTTAAACATATAACGAACATTTTGCATGTGAATCACTGAATAATTTGGTTTGAATCAAATATGGTCAGTTTGCTGAAAAGTTTGGTCATAGGGTGATCAAAAGGGAACGTTTTTTAGGTGCTAAAAAATAGAAAAAAAAATTGTGTTTTTGTGATAATTTCAAAAATGTTTGCTAAAAATAAAAATATTGTTTTTCAACAGTAATGTAACTAGATATTTTATGTGATAAAAAGATAATGTTATTACTCAACTTGCTAATCACAGCAATACATTTGGTGGAAAAAGTTCCTTGGAGTCTCAGTGGATAAAAAATGGCATCTCTAAATTTTCCATCGCAAACCTATGCCTATTGTAATAAAACAATCACAGATATCAAGAAAACCGATCTTTCCATGTCACAGGAAGTGAACTTTGTGTATTTTAAGAAAGCAATGTCACTAACACTTAAACAGTCGATTTCGCGTCCTGCACTTCTTTAAGCGTGTTAGGTAGTAGATTTGTTGTTTTTTCTAGTTTCTTTATCGAATAACACAACTCAACGCATGAAGTATATTTCTCAATATAGTTCTCATTATCTCGAATCTCTGTGCACATTCTTTACATGTGAGTGACGTGAGTAGTTTAGTTTCACTTCGATGTATGTGCTATAGAAATGTAGTTATCTGAATCCTGCAGTAAAAATACCAAAATCAAGAGGTTCCTGGAATCACATTTTAACTCAAAAAACTGGTAGTCCCATTATTAATAACGTTTCACTAAAAATATTTATTACAATTTGGTATACAAGTTTTCAAATGTTCGTTGACTTTTACTAAATTTCTAAAATTAAAATCTTAAAAAACCATCAAGAAATGACAAAATACTAAGTTAAATCATATAACCTTAACTCTATCACCGTCCTCTCACTTCCGTATGATCTTCGGAATCAGCAATACATTTTGATACATACCTTAGTATCATTTTCAAGCTGTTATATGGAGGCTCCCAAAACGACCAGATTATATATGCAGTATATGGGAACTACCAATCATTGGTTGTCATGCCACTGTCTACGTCACTGTCTGTCTCCCATGTCATGTTTTTGCTATGTAGCAGATTGTTGCCAAATTGCTGTAAGCTGACTTGAACTTCTGGATCCTGGGTTGTACCTTTCAATATTTGTTTATCATGTACTTTATTCTTTTGGGCGTATCTATGTTTCCTTTTTTGCTTGCATTCTTGTTCTTCATTTAAAATTAATTACCAAGGGTATGGAATACCTATAGGGTTAATCTTGTTGCAATTTAATTTTTATCTCTAGTTTTTTCGATAATTCAGGTTTCTGCAAATCTTAGTTTTTGTTCAGAATCCTGATCTGTAATAATTTTAACATTATCGAAGTCTGGAGTGCATTTGTTATACATACAATACTCAACTAATGCAGTCTTTTTCTCACGTTTTCTCCAATTACCTTTATGTTGTTTAATTCGATATAATAGGTGATTCTTTGTACTACCTATATAATATTTTTCAGATCAATTTCCATTTTGATGCAAGATTGACAATTGGTACACTCCTGCCTTTTCTAACAGGTTTTTTGTTGGTTCTGTATTCTTAAGAAGAATGTCCCCATATGTAGTTACACTAATCCCAATGTCTTTCTGGACCTTACGGCATTCTCTTTTCATTAAGGATGAGATGGATGGTAAATAGGGAAAACTACCACTGTATGTAGCATTTTCTTTTTTGTAAACTGGTGGATGTTTGTACTCATAAATCAACTTGCTAATCACGTTACTTTTATATCTATATATTTTTGCTGTGTTGCTAATCCAATCCAATTCTTAATTTCTAAGTTGATTAGTGTTACACAAGGTAAATACACGTCGGATTAAATATCTAAACTCAGAGATCTTATATGTACATGGGCGGAACGAATCCGGCGGAATAAAGACTGGTGTATAAGTATTATTTGGAAAAACACGGAACTCCAGACGTTGAGGTTTTTTAGTAATTAATACATCCAAGAAGAACAACTCGTGATTCTGTTCTATTTCTTTTGTTAAATTTATAAATGGAAAAAAGTTACGGTAAGTTTCCCGCACAGTTTCGATGAGTTCAGGGTAATGATCGTTAAAAGTAAAAAAAGGTATCAACATATCTTGCACAAAGAACCACATGGGAACTGAAAAGCGGGATAACAGCTCTTTCTATTTTCTGCAAAATTAATTCCGCAAATAGGGAAGAAAGCGGGAATCCCATTGGGGCGCCTGATTTCTGCCTATAGATTTTACCATAAAACTTAAAAAAAAATGTTTTCCTGCATGAAATTTAAGGTAGAGATAATATCGTCAACTTCTTTTGGGTGTAAAGCATTATTTTCTGAAAGTTTGTTATGAATAATTGAAATCGTTGTAGTTACAGGGGTGCTTGGGAACAAGGTTTCAATGTCCATACTGACCATGCAGGATTTATTATGATCAAACGAAAGTTGTTTCATTCTTTCAACAAATACTTGACTGTAAGGTACATTGTAGCATGAGTTCATAAATGAAAGGAGCAAGAAAGTTGAACAAATTTCTTTCCCAGTGAATCAAGGGGAAATTACACTTAGAGACGATAATTCTCATTGGGTACATAGCAGCTTGAAAATGATACTAAGGTATGCATCGAAATGCATTGCTGATTCCGAAGATCATACGGAAGTGAGAGGACGGTGAAAGAGTGAAGTTTCGTTGTTTTAACTTAGTATTTTATCATTTCTTGGTGTGTGTTTTTTTTTCAGATTTTAATTTTATAAATTTAGTAAAAGTCAACGAATATTTAGAAACTTGTATACCAAATTGTAAAAACTATTTTTAGTGAAAGGATTTCAATAATGGGACTATTAGACGTTTGAGGTAAAGGGTGATTCCAGAAACCTCTTGATTTTGGTAATTTTACTGCAGGATTCAGATAACTACATTTCTATAGTAAAACTAAACAACTCGCGCCACTCGCATGTAAAGAATATGCAGAGTTCGGAGATAATGAGAACTTTTTTTTTTTTTTTTTATTGGTTTAACGACCACCGTGAGCAACTCAATCGGCTATAAGTAGCCGCCCGTCCCTAATTTAGGGTCACTGGTTCCAGGGAAGGGAGAGAGCCAGTGCCGTAAGACAAACACAACATCCATGCTTCACCGGGATTCGAACCCGGACCCCGTTCGGACGAATGATCAGAGGCCATCGCTTAGACCACTGCGCCACCGGGGCGGCATAATGAAAACTACAGTATATTGAGAAATATACCTCATGTGATGATTTCTTCCGCACATTAATATAGACCATATTCATATGGTTTTTCGAATGACACAAGAAACTTAAATTAGAAGATATATATATATACACTGAGTGGCCACTTTATTATGACCATCCCTTCAGTACTTCGTTGGGCCACCTTTTATCTTTAATACTGCGTCGATTCTTCGTGGCATGGACTCCACGAGATGTTGATAGGTGGTTTGTGGAATCTGAGACCATGCTTGATGAATAGCACTTTTCAGGAGTGTGAGATTGCAGGGTTCTGGATCCAGCTGTCTGATGGCTCGTTCAACTTCATTCCACAAATTCTCAATGGAGTTGAGATCTGGAGATTGTGGGGGCCACCTAAGCAAAGTAAACTCACCGGCATGTTCCTGAAACCAATCCTGTACAATACGAGCACTATGGCAGGACGCATTATCTTGTTGAAAGTAGTAATCGCCATTGGCATAAACCATCCACATGACAGGAAGCACTTGGTTTGAAACGATGTTTAGATATGATGTGCCAGTCAGACGTTGACCAACGCAAATTAAAGAGCCCAATGCATGCCAGGAAAACATTCCCCAAACCATAACGTTGCCTCCACCAGCTTGAAGGGTTGTAGCAATGCATTTGGGGTCCATGCTTTCGTGCTGTTTCCGGCAGATTCTCACTCGGCCATCGGTATGGTGCAATTGAAAACGTGATTCATCGGACCACATAATTTGTTTCCAATTATCGACTATCCAATCCTTGTGCTCCTGTGTGAACTGGAAACGTTTTCTCTTGTTAACTGCAGACAGCAAAGGTGTTCGAACAGGCCTTCGGCTGCCATATTCCGTCCGAAGCAGTGCACGGCGAACAATGCGCGTAGAGATCATTAGAGGGGATCCTTGATTAAGATGGTCGGTAATTTTATGCACTGTTGCCCTTCTGTTGTTTGTTACCAGTCTGGACACTCTCCGTTCTGCCCGAGCAGTCACTAGTCGATGACCAATACACGTTGCACGTACAGACCCAGTTTTTTAGCTGACAGTCCAGTCTTTAAACATTTTAACAACAGCTGCTCTGGAACATTTCACGAATGCGGCGGTTTCGGTTATATTCGCTCCATGGCTCCGAGCTCCTACAGTCATCCCACGTTGAAAGTCCGTTTAATCGCATTTTTTACCCATCTTGTCACCCAAAAATCACTTTTACTACTGTCGCAAGCACTAAGCTTTCCCTTTTTATACTAGCCTCGCCCTCTGGTAGCAACAGCATGCAGCCATAGCTCATTTGCTTGAAACTGTCAGGTGGTCATAATAAAGTGGTTACTCAGTGTATATGACAAGTCTCTTTTTAAACTGGTATCGTTCGTTAAATGCCGAAAAATCTCAATTGAAGAAGCATCGTTTGTGTTCATTTCATTGATAGCAGATCTAAAGCCTTCTATGTGATCTGCATAGTATACTACGGCATTCAGCCAAGTACCCCGGCGTGTGACATGGGTGTAGGAGACAGTGGGAGATTAGGATACTTTTTGAAAATATCAGTCATTGTTGGTGATTTAGCACACTAATAATTATTTTCCATTTCATATTAACTCGTCCACGTAAAAAAATGAGATTCAGATATTCTCACTAAACCCAGAGCCCATTTAAGAGTTATGCAGGATACTTGAAGTATGGGCAGAAATATACAGTTTCATTTTTATTTTATTTATTTATTTATTTATTTATTTTTTTTTTTTTTTTTTGCAGATAGCACAGCAAAAACTATAAGAAACTGCTTGTTAATTTTTTTCTACTTCTTTCCTCGCCCCCAGTCCATCCTCAAATCTTTCGAAAGCATTACAGACATGTTTTTTGTTCGTTTCGGTGCACATCTGTAATTGAGAGAAATTTTCATACACTCATTGTTATAAAACTCAGCGCAACAAGAAAAAACCGTGAGATTAACGCGAAACTCGGCGAATAGCTACGAGGTGGGCAGACATGCAAATGATTAAAGTTTCGTGCGATTCCGCATACCCGCGCGTCCAAGACCGGCGCTGCAATCGCAATCCTTGGTGTTTATAAGGCGCCGCGCAGGTGACTCCACATTTGTGTCGAAGTGCACGATAAGAGTCAGGTGAGATCCCTGAGCGATAGACATGCCGAGGAGTCGCCGTAGATGTGCGAACGGGCAACTGGCGGAGTTTGAACGTGGCCGTATCGTCAGGATGACAGCGGCAGGATGGCCGGAGCGCCGAATCGGCCGGTATTTGGGCCTGTCGGACAGTCCGGTACGATTGTGTTGGGAGCAATGGACACGGGAAGGCACCCGGACATGGCGGACTGACTCCGGAAGACCCAGACACACCGCCAGCAGAGAGGACCGTGGAATTATGAAAGCGGCACGCGCATATGCAACGACGTCCTTGTTCAATATCCAGAGACATTTGGCGACTGTACAAGAGACTCCTGTGTCCACCAGAACCATTTCTAGACTCCTAGTAGAGGAAAATCTGCACTCTTTGACCCTTGCGTTTCTGCCATTAACACCTGATCATCGTCGGCGTCGATTGCAGTGGTGTCAGCAACGAGCAACGTGGAATTCTACGGATTTACGACGTATAGTGCTCAGAGACGAATCCCGCTTCTGTATTTGAACGGACGACCATCGTGTTAGTGTGGAGGACCGCAGGCTAGCGCAACAATCCCAACCTCACTGTACAGCGGGACAGATCCCGAACTACAAGCTTGATGGTCTGGGAAGCCATCGCGTATGACGGCCGGACTTCCCTTGCAGTGATCCGGGGGACGTTGACAGCTCAGCGCTGCGTACAGGAGATCCTGCGGTCCATGTGCTGCTTTTACTGGTGGGGCGGCACGGTGCCATTTTTCAAAAAAAAAAACCCAAAAAAACCCCTCCCGTTCGCACACGGCTTGGCTTTCCCAGTACTGTCTACGTCATGCTTAGACGCTTCGGTGGCCTGCCAGATCGCCTGATCTCGCGCCCATCGAGCACGTGTGGGACTAGATGGAACGCCAGCTTTCTCCATTTCCCAGTGTTCGTGTTTTAGAGTGTCAGTTGCAAGAAGTGTGGGCCAATCTGTCCAATATACAATCAATCAATATACTTACAATCTGATAAAATATAATCCGCTTTGACTCCATACCGGACCGTATCGCCGCATGTATCCGAGCACGAGGCGGTCGGACGCGGAATTACCGTTAACCTGAATTTTGTACCGTATGTCCGAGGGAAATTGTCCTGCTGCTGTGATATTGTAATCACTTCTATCCTTGGTATGTATCATCTCACTATTAAAATCTCATTTCAATCCAACGCTTCGTTCTTGGTGCGCGGAGTTTTATGTCAGTGAGTGTATTTGGATTATATTATTTAGCCCACTACGTCAATCTAATTTCAACAAGCTGAACCCTGAGGCGGGGGAAGGGGCGGATATAGCAGAACTGAACTGGTATCCATTTTTCAACCATGCATTTTTACATTTTCCTTGCTACCATTGATTCGTCCATAAATCATGTGATACACACTTTAATAAGGAGAAGATATTTTTACGGCTTTCTCTTCATATTTTGGAAATGCTTCCTCCTGGGTATTTTTAGCAAGTCTTTTGTAAAAAAAGATCGTGCTTCTGTTATCGGTTTGTCCGTCCGTCCGTCCGTCTGTACCCACGGTATCTCTGCAACTATTAGTCCGATTTGAAAAATTCTTTTTGCATTCAGAAGCTTGAAATATGCGAATGCTGATCCTTTATTTCTTTTTTTTTTTTTTTTTTACGGTGTACAATTTTGCCGCTAGAGGGCGTAAATGCAGATGATGTTGAATTCAAAATTACGTTTTAATCCACATATTTGCTTCTAAACATCCGATTGAAAAAATTATTTTATCTTTCGATTCCACTTATGTCGAAGAGTGTTTTAGATATAGTTTCCTTTTCAAATTACGCATAGATTTTCCGCTTGGGGCGTAAAACCAAATTACATTTTTTCCGATAACTCTTCTCCTAAAACTCCGATTTGAAAAAAAATTTTCAGCAGATACATCGACTAATGGAAAATCTTTTGCATATAATTTCGAATTTTTGGTAAAGAATACTTTGGCCACCAGGGGGCGTAAGTGTTAAATTTTGCTTCTGATGTATTTGCCATAAATTCTGAGCTTCTAAAATATCGATTGAAAAAATTATTTCGTGGACTGATGCCACTCACATCGATAAACCTTTTCGGAATATTTTCTTCCTAAAATATCCCACAGTTTCTCCGCCAGAGGGCGTAGATGTATATCTTATTTTTGTCAATATCTCTACTTCTAAGAGTCCGATTGAAAAATTCCTTCTTTCTTGGATAGTGTTTTCCGTGTGACATGTTTTTACATATAATTTCAAAATTTTCAAGTAATTCATAGACTTTCAGCTAGGGGGCGTAAGGGTAAATTGCGTTTCTCCCTATATCTCTGCTTCTAAATCTCCGATTTGAAAAATTCTTTCTGCACCGGATACAGCTCCTGGTGGGAAATCGTTTGCACATAATTTCTAATTTTTGTAAAAAAATGGTTTGGCCACCAGGGGGGGGTAAATCTTAATTTCCGCTTCTGATGTATTTGCAGCAAAATATAAGATTCTAAATTCTCGATTAAAAAAACGTTGTTGTAGACCGATACTACTCATGTCAACAAACCTTTTAGGAACATTTTCTTCTTAAAATAGTGCATGGTTTCTATGCCAGGGGACGTAGATGTATTTCTTATTTTTGTCAATATCTTTACTTCTAGGGCTTCGATTTGAAAAATTCCTTGTTAGTTAGATAGTGTTTCCAGTATGACATGTACTTCACATAATTTCAAAATTTTCAAGTAATTCATAGACTTTCCGCTAGGGGCCGTAAAGCTAAATTGCGTTTTCTGCTCCTAAAACTGCGATTTGAAAAATTCTTCCTATATCGCATACAAGACCTGATGGAAAATATTTTTCACATAATTTCTAATGTTTTGTAAAGAATGGTTTGGCCACCAGAGGTCATAAGTGTTCATTTCTGCTTCTGATGTATTTGTAGCAAAATCTGGGCTCCTGAAAACTCGACTAAATTTTTTTTTCTTGGACCGATACCGCGCATATGGATAAACCTTTTGAGAATACTTTCTTCCTAAAATAATGCATGGTTTTCTTACCAGGGGACGTAAAGTCACATCTTATTTTTGTCGATAACTCTGTTTCTAAAAGTTCGTAAGCTCAAAATTCCGTTTACACCAATATATGAGGGATTAAAAACCCGATTGAAAAACTTCTGTCTTCCGTCAGATACTATTGTTTTCCATACCGGTTCCTATGTCTTTGAGTGGCTTTGATAAATTTAATTTGCCTCAGAACGGATTCAAAAGACGTGCTTAATACCTCCGAAAATTCGGTGTCATCTTTCTTGTTATTCATCCACCCATAATGAAATCCTAGATGTGCCATCAGTACTGAAGCCCCAAAATACTGTCCAGTCCTTGTGCCCCTGTCTTCTTAAATGTGCTCTGACTAAACCTGAGCAAAGCATGAAAGAGACGCGTTTCGTGTATCGTTTTCGGAAAGCTCAAGGAAAGACCGTCAGCTTCTGTCTCCTTGTATGCCACTGCATCAGTGGGCAGTACATTGTCGTACTTCACGCCATTCGGTCACAGCAAGTGCATAGATTCATTAAATAATCTAGAAACTGTAATATGATTTGCTATATAAATGTTTTTGCACGCCAGCAAAAAAAAAAAATTTTTTTTGGTTTGTACACCAGAGAAAAAAATGTTTGACAAGGGTTTCGTAATATTTTAATTCACCGATTATAACACTTCCCACTTTTCTGCCACTGCTCACCCAGATTTCTTCATTTTCACACATGAACCTAATATATGCCGATGTTTCTTCATAAAGACTTTGGAACATAACTTTTCATCAGAGGGATCCAATATTAACAAACTTTCTGAACTCCTGATTGTTAACTCTATGTAGAGGATATCAGCCGAATCAAATGTCTTACATAAATCCGAATAATATACGCAACACTTTGAAGGACTGAGATACGAGAATGGAACTGGTTCTCCTAAAACGGCTTCTTTAGGTGTCACACTTAAAGCAGGGACGATATGTTTATTCTTAAACAAATGTTACTTGGGAACGCTGATCTGTTTTTACACATTTCTCACATGGCTGGCAAAATAGTGATTTTTCGTGAGTAGTACACGCGTTTTTAAATTCCACGACTTATTGCTGCAGACGGGAATTTACCCTCGATTCGAATTTGGGCATTACATTTCGCTTATATTATTCTAAGCTTTCTGAACTCCTGATTGCTTCGCAAATCAATGAGATTAGTGAGTACTGAAACTAAAGGAACGATATAGCTGCACCAAATCAAAACTTGCAACTGGTGAAAATATTCATTTGGAAACCATTCAGTTCACATACGCTGCTAATAGGCGTGAGTAATATGAAGTAAAACTGCGAACTCTGCAAAAAAGTTTTAGTTTCTGTTTGGTCTCGACTTATTTTCCTTGTGGAACAAAATGCCACATGTCACTCCACCCCGGTTTTTTTTATTGGATACTGTTAGGTTTTTTGTTACTTTTCTTGGGTTTCGGATTCGAAGGATCTTTTATCACTCGCAATGAAGAGGTGAGCACTCTTTAAAACTCAACACAAATTATGCAGCACAGTTATAGAGCTCCTACAAATAATTACCTCAGTACTAATATTCGAACAGAATAATAGCGAGAAAGAACAACATGCCGACAGCGGCAATTCAACAAAACAGCGTCAACAACAACCACCGTAACGTAAGCGGCGAATATATACTATTCTTGTTGGACTTTGAGACCTATTCATGTGTTACCTAAGCCTCTGAGGGTACGGCCGCACTTCTGATTTCGTTTCTCCAAGCGGGAAGAGAAGACGTCATTCGGCAACTGCGATGAAAAGTGGAGGAAAAGATAGGCCTAAACTCACCCGCTCGTTACAATACTGTTCCATTTCCCCCACCCTTTTCTTTGTGCTGAACTTTTACTTTAGGTTCAGTTACATTAAATGTTTAAAAATCAGAAAACACACAAATTTATATATTTATTGCGGAACTTTGGTAAACATGTATTTATACATAAAATTTTAAATTTTCGAAAGTATCTGTTTTTGCGTGAAAATATTTGTTTTCCTAAAACTCTGTAACCAAGTAATTAATAATGATGACCGAGCCGTCTCTAGGATAAGACTTTTCCATTTGGTTTCGTCTACTATTTTTATGGTACCATTTCTACTTTATGGTTGTGGTATTACTGAAATATACTTTTATTATAAAAACTTGAAGGTTTTGTGGTTTCCATTTATATAAGAACAAAATAGTTTTGATATCGTATAAAAAAAAAAATGAAACGAAGAAAGCTTCCATACGTGTCGATCAATTTATGCTATGTGCTTGTTTCAGAACCATACCCTACTTTTATTCATGGCCCAGAGAGATATAAGTTTATTGAACTAATTCTCTTTACTTTAAAATGAGCGTCATTCTTTCTTCGAATTTAAATATAGTTGATGTTTTGTGGCATTCGAAAGAAACGGCATATATTTTACGAAAACAGGAGTTAAAATGCGTGGCAAGTAGTTAAACGAAAAGCTTATGAATTCACTATATCTTGATATGGGTCAAGTAAATTCCTTGATTTGATAACAGTGTATCATCTAAAATGTAGCCCACATATTTCACTTCGGCACATGCATGCAGCGACACTAAATTTTAATTGGCAAAATTGTATCATTGGTTGGGTGATGCTTAAATTTTCTTAAATTATACTCTAAAGCTTCTGAAAATGAGTTACTAGCAGCTACACAATTTTTTTGTCTTTATTGAGTGCTTTGGTGGTACGGATAAGGAATTAAGCGGTAGTAAATACGCGAGGTAGCATAAATCCGTTTCATAAAGACATTATTTGCTTTGTTTAATTTTGCATAGGTAGGTTAAGATTGAAAGTGGAAATAAAATCTGCAAATCACCTATTTTAAGCAGTGACGCATAACAAAATCGAATAGTTCGAACAACAATTAGTTAAGAGTATTTTATTCATTTATTGATGGTGACCAATCACTTTTTATCATACATTTAATACCTTTAATATTGCAAAAATAAAAGTCAGTACTTTTTTAACGAAGATTTCTAAGAATTATTTCTTCAGAACATAACCTCGGCAAGTATTGTAATCGGCAACTAATGAGTAGAAATCTTAAAACCGTAACGACCAAGATTATTTTCAGCTCCAAAGTTAAATAATTGTAATCATTTACTATTAAAGCTAATATAGTAAAGTTAATGAATACGACATTTTAGCACAAAACTTGGCGCACCAAAGTTATTGAGTGCGAAAATCAATAAAGTAGAATTGTCCTTTGCCGAGTTAATAAACTGCAGCCGTTCAATTCCAAAGCCAAACGCTTAGAATTATTGAACACGGAAATTAAAGAACTGATGCTGTTCAATGCAAAAGCTAACGAACGTAAGTAGCTGAATGCCAAAACTGAAGACTCTTGATAATTCGTTGAAGAACTTGTAAATCAAAATTTGACTGACAATCATCACAATTGTTCAGTGCAAAGAATGATGAGCGGTTATGGTTTCAACTCGAAAGAAATGATCCCAAATTGTTCAGTGTCAAATATATGATTTCAGTTTTATTCAGAGAGAATATGGAGAACATACCGAACAATAGAAGGTCGAATTTAAGAGGGACGGATCACTTTGTCCGCGTTCGTTTCGTCCACTGTCACTTGGTCCAGTTCATTTCGTCCACCGTTCACTTTGTCTACATTCATTTCTTCCTCAGAATGGATGGAATATCGTGAACATTTTCTGTGTTGATGGAATGTTTGTTAACAGGCAGAGACAAAATATCAGCGGACATTACTTACATGAGATATTTTTCCTGTTTAAGTTTTTCGATTAAAATAGAATGATTTTAAAGGTTATTCAAAGTAAAACGAGGAACTGAACTTTGAAGAGCTTTTTAAATATCTTGTGTGATACGATGTCACTCACTATGACAGAAATAAAAGTTTAACAAAAATCTTTTAATGTTTTGAAATACATTTTGTACATTGTTTTAATGTAGTTCTTAGCTTCTCAGTATATTTATTTTTTATTTTTATTATTAAATTTTTATGATTTCCATATTATTAATTTTCATACGAATACAATATAATGTTTTCTAATCTGTCATAGCTATTTAACGTGAGAAAAAATTCATAAAAAGATTGATATTTAGTATGAATTTGCTGTGTGAGAGAGGGAAAATAGACTTTTTACGTAAAGAAAAAAGGTGGTCTAAAATTTTCTTCTTCAATCTAACACATTTATGGTCATTGGAATAAACTTTGATTTATGTCATAGTGATTGACATCGTACCACCCAAAAGAGTTAAAAAGCTCTTAAAAGTAAAGTTCCTCGTTTTACTTTAAATAACATTTAAAAGCGTTATACTTTAATCGATGAACTTAAACAGGGAAAATATCGCATGTAAGGAATGTCCGTTTGGCCTTTTCTTCCCTGCCTAATAACAGAAATTCCACCAAAATAGAAGATTTCTGCCGTATTCCATCCATTCCGAGCATGAGATAATGTTGAAAAAGTGAGCGCCAGGCGAAGTGAAAGCTGGACGAAATGAACAGTGGACTAAATGAACAGCGGACAAAATGAAGAGTGGACAAAGCGAACTGTAGACGAAATGAACTGGACCAAATGAACGTAGAAGAAATGAACACGGCTAAAGTGATAGGGAACCGAATTTAAGATAACGTCAACTCAAAAACGAAATAAGTTTGTAATCTCTATATGTTTGAAAAGTAGGTACAAATTGAAAACTCACAAGATAAAACCTAGCTGAAAAAAACAGTTTGAGGTTCGTTCTACGCCACTTTATGCCAATTAAATAAACGAATCGAAGAAAATAGTGAATTTGAAGCATATCTCTTATGTGTTATACAGCTGAAACAAATAATGAAAAAAATATTATCTTGAAGTAAGAAAAACATGTTTCAAATGCATCATCTACGATGCGCTCTGTTTATTGCATTTTATCTCAGTAGCCTAATGCGATCAAAGAAAGACCGAAAAAATGAGGGCGCTATGATATCTTCCTACCGACTCAAAAATTAAATTCAAAGCATGAATCTTTCCACTGAGAGAAAGGAAGAAACAGGGATGTGTGGAGCTATCCCATTACATAGCTGGCTTTTCTCAAAACAAAGTCAGCACATTTCGCGAAATGTAAATTTAGTGCCATTCACCCTCTTCTCTCTGTTGACCAACTCTCCGTAACGTTGAAAAAACAACTGATTCGTGATGGTGAAAGTCGGGTTCAGGTCTTTTGAAACCACATCTCTCTCTTAAAAATATCACCTAAGAAAAGCCGGCACATTTTTCTCTTTCTAAACCCCCTTTACATTTCCTTATTGAATAAAAACGCCATATATATACATATACTCTTACCTACACACCGTATATACAGAAAAGAGAAAGAGCTGACACTGAGAAAACCTCGGTAACATATTCTAAACTATGTACATTAAATCTGTCCCGCTCCTGACGTCTGGCGTTGTGCATTTACTTTCGATGGGCCCGGAGAAAATCCAGTGATAGATATTTTTTCCGATCTCCTGGAAGAAGATTTGTGCTCGGTCATCACTGGAGAGATGCCATTTCTGATGGGCCATCACTTTCCGTAATCACCACATATATTTCCTCCTTCTTTCAGCGTCCGATGATGCTCTCCATCCTCCTAAAGTCTTCAACCTGGAAAGGAAGAAAGCGATTTTTGATATTACACATTTGTGCTAAACAGGCGGATGATTGATTCGGTGATTGTTTCGCTTTCCATGGTTGGATGAGGTAGATTGTTTCTTATTCAAATGGTTTAATGCACTTTCTGTTTATTTGGGCCAATTTTCAAAGTGTTGTATTCTTGTCGATCTCCCATTTACATATCGATTGAGTAAGCCAACAAAGTACATGAGATGCTTGTAATGTAATTCTTCCTATTTTCCAAAAAAATATTTTTGCAGTGTGAATATTCTCAGTTTACCACGGAGAAGCTTTGCCAGTGCAAAAATGTTGAGAGTTTGAAATAGCAAACTGTTAATAAGTATTTGTGCAAAGTTTTGTAACAATACCCAACATGCATACTCAATTCATGAGTGATGATCCGTTGATATATCTCCGGTTTGGGGAATGATGATGACAAATATGGACTGTCCCTTTGTATCAGCCTTATCATTCAGAGCGTATCACATTCTTCGGCGAAATGTACCAAGGCCGTCTAGAAAATACAAGGACATGGCATTACAGAGATAGCTTCCCTCTTTTAATGACGTCACGTCAAATCCAAGGCTTCCGATTGGTTTCCAATGCTGTCGTGTGTGATCTGAATCACAATGTCGAAGTATCAGTCCGTTTAGCATGAGAGTGACGTCACAAATGAGGGAAATCACCTCTCTAACGTCGTGGCCTTGTGTTTTCTAGACGACCTTGTTTGTACTCGGCACCGTAATGAACTTATTTTTGGCATACTTATCCGCAGAAACAGGTGAGCGACTATTAGTGCTTAACTGTCTAACATTCGAACACTTTCTTCAAAGTGAAACAGATGAATCGCGGACATCTACTGTGCAAACGGGTGTTGTCTGCCATTTTGTACTACTATGCCTCCGATATATTTTGGAATACAGATTACAATAGCGACACTAGGTCTAGAAACCTGTGCTTCAAAAGTAGCAAATTTCTAAGGACAAGTTCAGTGAAAAATCTTTACATATTTGCTAATCAAGTTGTAAAAACTTATTTTACATCTTCACACTAGTTAATACTCAGTAAACTCATATAGCGTATTAAATCCGTTTATTTTTGTGGTGTTATAAGCACAAAGATTCGGCAAAATTTCGTAGTCCACTGGGAGGCTTTTTACAAGGTAATGGTAGACATAAAAATTCAAACATGCTCCTGCATTTTTATTATTAAAATGACTCCACAACTTAAATCTTGGCCCTCAGTCTCCGGCAGCTGGAATGTACCTGGCCAAGGCAGCAGCCAGTGCGACATGAAGGCAGAGGGTGCTAAGAATCCCCGGAGGACCGGACTAGGCTGCCATCTGATGCTGACCTTGGCAACGTACAATGGACGCTCCCTATCTTCTGATTCAAGGCTTCTTGAATTGGAAGAGGAACTACAAAGGATCAAGTGGGACATCATGGGGCTAAGTGAGGTAAGGAGAAAAGGAGAAGATCTCATCGAACTGAAAAGTGGACATCTCTTCTACTATCGTGGTACAGATACTGGCAGAACTAGTGGTGTTGGATTTATAATAAACAAGAAACTGAAGGATAAAGTTGTAGAAGTTGAAAGTTCCTCTGAAAGAGCTGCACGGCTTGTTATCCAACTCTCGAAAAGATACCAGGCTCAGATTATTCAAACTTATGCACCCACCACAAGTCATCCTGAAGAAGAAATTGAAGAATCTTATGAGGAAATTTGTCATCTAAATAATAAAGGTAAGCAGCACTTGAAAATAATTATGGGAGATTTCAATGCAAAAATAGGGCAACGGCAACAAAATGAAACTTCAGTAGGTAAATTTGGTCACGGCAACAGAAACCAGCGTGGAAATACTCTCGTTGAGTTTGCACAGGCAGAAGGGTTTTTCATCTTGAACTCCTTCTTCAAGAAAAAGCCACACAGGAAATGGACATGGAGACATCCAAATGGGACGACAAGTGAAATTGATTTTATTATGTGTAACAAAAAATTCGTCATAGAAGACTGCAGTGTGCTAAACAAGTTCAACACAGGTAGTGACCATAGATTGGTGAGATGTAAGATGCACCTCAACACTAAACTTGAACGTGGCAAGCTCATAAGACAAACAAAATCTATTGACATAACCAACCTTAAAAAACATCATAATACCTTCAAGTTGGAACTGAAGAACAGGTTCTCTGCTTTAGAAGGCCTAACATCGGAAGAAGTGGACATCTCTGAAGTTAACAGAAAAGTAACCAAAGCTCTTATGGAAACAGCAACAAAATTAGCTGGGTCTAAGAACAAGTTGCATGTAAATAAATTATCAGGAAAAACGAAAATGTTGATGCAAAAAAGAAGAGAGATGAGGACAACTAAAGAAGATGTGACTTCCAAAGTGGAATATATAGAGCTATGCAAGACAGTACGAAAAAGTATCACTGAAGACGTAAGGAAATTCAACTGTGAACTAGTAAGGAAAGCAATTGAAAACAACCAAAGCCTAAAGATAGCAAAGGGACATCTCAGTAAGGGAAGAAAACAGATTATGGCACTGAGAAAAGAAGATGGTTCTGTAACACGAAATAGAGGCGAAATTTTGACAAGAGTGAAAGATTTCTACTCCAAATTATATGAAAGGGATGATACATGCACTCCAGACATCATGAAAGATGCCAGTACCAGAGTTCCTCCAGTCCTTCCAGCAGAAGTTGCACATGCAATCAAGAACATGAAGCGGGGAAAAGCTCCAGGAGAAGATGGAATTACTGTAGACATCATACAAGAAGCAAGTGGAGAAATCGAAACAGTACTCGCCCAAATTTTCACTCGATGCCTTAATGAAGGAAAGATTCCTGAGGATTGGAACACCGCTACAATGATCCTGCTACATAAGAAAGGTGACATTGAGGATCTCGGAAACTACAGACCTATCAGCCTCCTATCAGTAGTTTATAAAATCTTCACTAAAGTTCTTTCACACCGCTTGAAGGTAACACTGGACATGGCTCAACCGAGAGAACAAGCTGGATTCAGGAGTGGCTACAGCACAATAGATCATATCCATGTGCTGAGAGAACTAATTGAAAGAGCGAGGGAATATGAACTTCCATGGTGCATGGCTTTTATCGATTATGAAAAAGCGAGGGAATATGAACTTCCATGGTGCATGGCTTTTATCGATTATGAAAAAGCCTTTGATTCGGTGAAACCATCAGCAGTTACAATGGCTCTGAAAACCTGCGGTATTGAAGATGCATACATTAATATTATTAATAACATCTATGAAAATGCAAGTGCAAAGATTCGGCTGTTTGAAAATACAACACACATAAAAATTGGAAAGGGAGTGAGACAAGGTGACACCATATCTCCGAAGCTCTTTTAATGCCACATTGGAGGGTGTTTTTCAGTCACTGAGCTGGGAAAACAAGGGGATAAAGATTAATGGAGATTATCTAACCCACCTTCGTTTTGCTGATGACGTAGTCATTTTTGCAACTAGCCCATCAGAGCTGCAGAGTATGATCCAGGAACTTGCTGACAAGAGTAAAGAAGTGGGATTAAAAATGAACTTTCAGAAGACAAAAGTGATGTTCAATGCTTTTACAAGAAATGAAGATTTATCGATTGATGGAGAAAAGCTGGAGATAACAGACACGTACGTTTATCTTGGACAGCAGATATCAAGTGAGGGTCACATTGATGAAGAAATTAATCGGCGTACAAAACTTGCCTGGAGAGCTTTTGGAAGAAACAGCATAATTTTCAAGAGCAATATGCCATTATGTCTTAAAAGAAAAGTGTTTGATCAATGCATCCTTCCAGTGCTTACGTATGGTGCAGAGACGTGGACCTTAACTAAAAGAGACATACAAAGGCTGCAGACAACTCAAAGTAGCATGGAGAGGTGCATGCTTGGTGTAACCAGGAGAGATAAGAAGAGGAACTCGTGGATCCGAAAATGACAAGAGTGGAAGACATCATGATCAGAGTTAAATCCCCTGAAATGGCAATGGGCTGGACATACTGCCAGAAGGACAGATCATCGATGGACAGCCGAAATTTTAGATTGGATTCCAAGGGACAGGAAAAGACCCAGAAGAAGACCACATGGGAGATGGGTGGATGAAATTCGAAAGTATGCAGGGGTGACATGGAGGAGACTGGCACAAGACAGACCGTTGTGGAGGAAACTTGGGGAGACCTTCGTCCAGCAGTGGATTGATAATGGTTGACAATGATGATGATGATGATACGTTTCTTAAATATTCACAGTCTGGTGTGTTTAAATTACAGTTTAACACTAGTTTATCGACATGCCGTGCTCCATTTCGTTAGTTCAAATGTTTAGATAATATTAACTGAAGCCTTTGGTAGTTAATCGTAAATGCACTGTAGTTTCAATGAAATTATCAGGACTTAAGAGCAAAAAAGGATTCCCAATTGCTAGCTGGTTGTCCCGCTGTTAGTTTTTTTCTGATTCAGAAAACAGTTTTGGCAACAGTGCAAGGTTAATTGCGAATACTGATAGTTTATACGCCATCTAATAGCTAACAGGGTAACTGCATGATGTGATCATTTACAGCACCTCACCTGTTGTCTGCAAAATTCTTATAACTTATACGCTTGGAGATTGCTTATGGAGGACTAAATCTGTACCGTGATTCATAGGAACTGTTATTTCTGACCGAAGAAGAATGGCGATCCGTGGGTATTTGTCAAATGCTGAAAGTTTTGAATCAACTGAAATTTTGAAATATAGTATATCAAAAAACTTACCAAACGACGCCTGAAAACATTGCTACTACTTCTATCACAAAAACAGTGCTAATTAGTGTCAGCAAAATGTTATCGATATTGTTATTCCCATAATTTCTGCCCTAATACTATTGTTATATGCAGCATCTGTGTACCTATATTTCCGCTTTTAGCCAGATGGGTTCACTTCTGAAAAGTGTATTAAGATTTTAATACAGAAGGTGTTCAGAAAGTAATGCCTCCATATTTATATTCAAGTCCAGTAGCACGGTATCAAATTGAAGCCAAACAAGAACAAAGCTCAGAATTTCACATATTTTATTTTTTTACTCAGTCCACCTTATGCTCGATACAGGTGCGCCAACGTTTACCAAGTTTTTTAAACCCGTCTGTGTAAAAATCTTCAGGTCGTTCTTGGAACCATTTCCACGTAGCCGCTTGAACATCTTTGTCACAAATGAACTATATTCCTTGCAGATATCACCTGAGAGCAGAAAACAAACACAAGCCAGACGGCGTCAATATGGGCTGTAGGTAGGGTGTTCAAATCTTGAAACCCGATTTTTTGTGTGGTCTCTGAAGTGAAAGCACTGTCATGGAGTTTGGCGTTGTTGTGTTGCAGTATCATTGACTTTTTCCCCAAGCACGCTGTTTATTCTTTGCTTTAACTTTTCTTTGTACGACTATCAACTCTGACAGCTACGTGTTTTTACACGTAGCTCTCAGAGTTGATAGACCATGTACTCTTGATGAATAGTGCCTCTGCAATCCCAGAACAGAGAAAGCATGCACTTACTGGAAATAACTTTGGGCTTTGATTTTTTCGCTCAAGGAGATGGGTGTTGGTATTCCAGCGATTGATATTTCGTTTCTGGGTCATAATGGTGAACCCCAAACTCTCATCACCAGTCACAATGTTTTGGAGAAAATCACTTCCATATTTTTCATAGCGAGAGCATGTTTCAAGTCTTGATTTTTTCATTTCAGTCTTTAGGTGCGACGGTACCCAACGACCACACACTTTGTGGTTTCCTAAAGTATTAACAATGACATTTACACTACCTCAAACTAATGATTAGAATATTTTTCGATTTTTCTTGATGAGCTCATAGATGGCTCATTTTCGATTTTTCCTGATGAGCTGTTTAAGTCGTAAGTTGCGATTAAGGGCCTTCCACTCTGCTGCTGATGCCTTACGGGCCAACATTCCACCACTTTCAGTTGACTTTCTTACCCAACGTCTAACAATGCGTATGTCCATTGTCCAAAGTTCCAGAACTATAGACTTCCGCTAATCTAGCGTGAATTTCTTTGGGAAGTACAGTACATCTGCATAAGCTAAAATCTCTATAATTTATCGTTTTTTGACACCCGTCGACAACAGTTGAAAAAGAATCCTAAACACAATTAATACGAAGAAAGAGATGTACGGAGTCCTATACGCAGTAAAATGAACCTAATGTCACAAAGAATCGTGCGCCGTCTGACTGGTTGCTAAGCAACAAGTCATGCGCGTGTCTCTTAAAATAGATTTGATCTCCTCACCTTTCAAGGATCTCAACGTGCTACGAAACTCACAGAAATTTATTCACAGTAGTTGGCATGTTGTTTCAGTTACACAAGTTCTCATGTAGTACCAGAAAAAACAATTAATTATGTTGATTTGTGAAAACTGGTGATTTTGTTTCCATATTACGTGAGAGAAGATTTTAATTTTGCGTATACGAGCTGCAGCATTTCATATCTTCCCGAGTTTGTGGAAGAGTGGATATCTCAAGCAGGCACAAAATAAAAAACATCAGTTTTCCTGCGATGAAAGTTGGTATTTACTCAGTATGCATTCTAAACAAAGCCTATTGATCTCTGAAACAAAATAGTGAAAAACACTTTGAACAAAGAATGGAATTATTTCAAAAAGGAGGGGCTGAATCTGTTAAGCCTTTCTTCCGAATGACGAAGAACAAGCAGCGTTCTTAAAAAGCTATACCCGTTGGTTCATGATTCTTGCACCATCTTTATTTCAAGAATAAATCGGTGACTTCAGTCGCTTCGAAAACGATTGATGTACAAAGGCCGTTCCATAAAAACTGAGAGTATTTTTTTTTTTTTTTGAGTTCGCAACTGTGCGAAGGGGAAAAATTAATAACGCAGACGACTAACTGAATTAAGAAAGTATCTATGGCAACAGTTAATAGCCGTGGTAGACGATTCTGGTTTTCTCATTGCGCTGCTATTTAAGGTACGTTTGCATTTCGCCATATAGCTATAGAGGTGAGTGATTCAGAGTTAAGAAGTAAATGCGTTGTGCGATAACATTTTGCTATAGTTTGGGTAAAACTGCTCCAGAAACAGTTGATTTTATGAAAAAAAGCTTACAAAGATAAATGTTTGAGTCAGTCAACTATTTTTAGATGGCATCATGATTTCAAAGAAGGGCGTTTGTCGGCAGAACGCGATCCTAGGACTGGTCGACCTGAAAATGTTGTTACGGAGCGCATTGTTAACATTGTTTAGGCAAACTAGCAAGAAGATCGACGAATGATGTGTGAAGACATAGCGGCGTCATCTCATATTTCAAAAACGTCGACATTCCGCATTCTGCGCGACAAATTACTGCTGTAGCGTGTTACAGATGGGTGCCGCATCATCTGAGAATAAACAATTATTAGCCAGAGTTCAAATGTGTCACGAGTGGGAACAAATGATTGCAAAGGTTCCAAACTTTCTAAATACAGTGATAACATGGGTCCATTATTTCCACCCATCACGAAGCGCCCAACGAGTGTCTGGAAAC
Organism: Macrothele yani; assembly: GCA_039090855.1. Taxonomy (NCBI): domain Eukaryota; kingdom Metazoa; phylum Arthropoda; class Arachnida; order Araneae; family Macrothelidae; genus Macrothele; species Macrothele yani. Next base: position 142,867,059 of record CM076989.1, read on the forward strand.
ACACAGGATCGCCTCCTCCAAAAAAAAGTCCACCAAACGAAATCAGATGGGAAGGTGATAATTTTCTTTAATCAAAATGTTTAGTCTACCAGAATGCCGTTCCTCCACAAATTACTGTCAATGCTGAGTTGTAACGTACCAGGAGATGTGACGTACCTGCCAGAAGGACGCACACGACATAAAGGCAGATAGGAATCAGAATACATGTCCGCGTAGCTTAATTGGTAGAGCAACTTATTCCGGAATGAGTGGACCCGGGTTCGAACCCCGGCGCGGATAAAAATGACGGAGAAATTCACTTCGTTATAATGGCGCCCGAACTATCCGGATGACCCGACCGTTCAAAATCTCGCATTGGTGGGATGTTATTTCCACACCGCGAGATAGGAAAAATAAGAGCAGCACTTCGAAAAAAAAAAAAAAGGGGGAGATGATGTAACGTACCAGGAGATGTGACGTACCTGTCAGAAGGACATACACGACATAAAGGCAGATAGGAATCAGAATACATGTCTGCGTAGCTCAGTTGGCAGAGCTGCTTGTTCCGGAATAAGCGTACTCGGGTTCGAATCCCGGCGTAGACCAAAAATGACGGAGAAATTCACTTCGTTATAGAGTATTGCATTTCAGCCTTGAAGCGTCTGCGACGACACACATCGATTAATCGACCGGAGCTGGTGGGCAAGTGGGCCCTACACCAAGATAACGCCCGCCCAAATGTAGCTGCTAGAGTTCAACAGTTTCTCACGAAATGCAGTATTGAAATCGTGCCACAGCCTGCCTACAGTCTTGACCTGGCCCCGTGCGATTTTTGGTTGCTTTCAACAATGAAGGAGAAGTTCCGTGGCGCAACATTCAACACAGATGGTGACGTCGTTCAAGTTGTACAGGGGTCGCTAAAACAGCTTCCACAAAACGCCTTCGCCGTATGCTTTGAAAAGTGGACTGAATGATGGGACCGTTGCATATCATCCGAGGAAAGATACTTTGAGAAAGAATAGCATCTATTTTGCTTTACCTATGTTTCTTCATTTTGTGTGATTTTACTCTCAGTTTTTATGGAACGGCCGTTGTAAGTACATGGTTAGTACATGCATTGAAGATTTTTCTTTCTAAGCACAACGGAAGTTTGACGGTTAAATAGTCTTTAAGTTTCCAAAGGGCTCTATTGCCTTGGATAATTCTTCTATTGATTTATCTTTCTTTTCCCTCTTTAAAACTGATTGTGGGACCTAAGAAAATGTATTCGTCTATTACTTTATTTCTTTTCCTTCTATCAAAATCTTTTCTGTATTGTTCATATACGGTATTTAGTTTTAGCTGTGTTTATTGTCAAACCTTTTTTTTTAACTTTTCATCCATACATCTTTTATCATATTTTGCATTTCACTATTGCTAGTTGTAGGGATGGCTATGTCATCAGGAAATCTTAAGTGATCTAAGTGCCTGTGCAAACACAAGTTTGTCCGCGACGAGCATCGAATCCGTGTCTCTCTCACTCCGGAGTAAGTCGCTCTCCCAACTGAGCTACGCGGACTGAATGTCTCGCTGCAGATTTGTCGTCTTGACACATGTTTTCACCTGTGGAGTACGTCACATGCCTTCCATTTATGTTTAATCCTTTGTCATTCCAGTTTAAACTTCTAAAAACATCTAATACAAAGTTAATTAATTTTGGAGACAGAATACGCTGCGGCACGAAACTTACGAATGATCATGAAATTTGACGATTACAGAGACATTTGGAGCTAGAAGAGCTTACTGGCAAACCCACACTAGTGCTGTGTGACGTATGAAGATCTTTCATCATGCTAAGCCCGTATGCAAATTTTCTGTGAGTACTTTATCGTTTCCGAGGGTGCATATAAGCTGGAGCCTAAATAACGTCGCACATGAGTTAATTCTGTTTTTAATCTGTTTCAGCGATGGAGCGAGAGACTGCTTGCTGATCTGAGGCAACAAAAGGATGTTTTGCAGACGTCATATGAATGATTTTACCCAAGCCGAAATTATCGGCAAGTTCGAAGAACGCCGGACGGCGATCAATGTTTCCAGAGGGCTTGGAGTTGAACACACGATAATGTCTCGCCGTAGGTCAGCATGAAGGAGACATAACCGCTATCAAACCTTTTTCTGGAGGTCGTGTGTGCTGTATACGAGCCAGCAGGAGGACCGGTACTTGACCATAATACCAAAATATAGTCGGAAGGCTAGTTGGTTATTCGTCATCAAGCAACAACAGGTGAAAGAATTACACGCCATACCGTGTCAAGAAGAACGGTATTCCCGGAAACTCGTATGCTGTGTTCCAGTACCTAGTATCCATCGTTCAGCTCGTCATTAGTGGTGTATATCTTCTCTTGACTGGTCCTCAGAATAATTGGTCAAAATAAAGTTCACAAATGAAAACCACTTTCGTCTTTTGTTAGATTCTAAGCGGCCATTGATAAGGAGGGAACGTAGGACTGCGTATGTGCCCGGAATGCCGCTGGACAGGACAGATATAATGGTCGCGGCATCATGGTGTCGGTCAGTGTCACAGCCAATAGACGTACCGAACTTCAGTTGATGCTTAAAAAAACAATCACCGGGCAGTGGTGCTGCGATGATATGATTCTTCACCATGTTCATCTGTTGTGTGGTGTTGTTGGCGCAGATTTCATTTTTATGGATGATAACACCCGTCATCACGGCATAGCAGCGGTGGATGAGGTATTGTCTATTGAGGATATCCGTCCTCTAAAATGACCAATTCTCTTTCCTGAACGCAATCCGATCGAATATGCATGGGACGCCCTGTGGAAAAGTATTACGCAAAGAGTCCCTCACCAGAAACCATTCCAGTACTTATCAGGGCTCTCTAGCAACAGTAAGACAATTTACCTCAAGTGCGCTTAGACTACTTGGTGCTATGGATTACACAGCGATGCCAAACATGTAATGCTCTGCGGGGTGGACATTTGGACATTTCCCCGACTTAGGATTTCGCATTCTGCTCTGTTTATGCAATGCCGATGAAAGAGTGTTCACTGGACAGGAGGTGAGCCTGTAACTCATTCGCAATCTTTTGTTGCGTTTCTATCTCAATTACATATTACAAATGATTTTCGATGACGTGTGTTTCATTTTACTATACCGCTTATAGTTGTAAAACCGCTTTTTTCCGTAGTTGACTGGTCAAAAGGTACCTCGTCCTTAAGTTTTGGACAGCAGTGTATAAGTAAGTATACATTAGTAAAGTAAATGACAAGACATACCGTATTTCTCGGCGTCAAGGAAGCACGCCAATTTTAAAATGCGAAATTTTGAAAAAAAGAATAAACATAAAAATATGGTCTCAGCACTTTCATAAAGTTAAAATCAATACAAATTTTACCTCTACATATAAAGAAAAACATTTCAGTCATCCGTATCCGCAAATCCAGAAAATTCACCGGTGTGCTATCCATATCAATGGCATCATTGTCATAAACAGGGTCGTCAATACTGTCCGAAGTGTCACTATCTTCAAACAGAATGTTATCTTGTGTGCCATCTATGGCGTAGGGATAGCTTTTTGCTTTCAGATGCAATAATATGGGAAGTGTTAAAAATTTTAAGTCTTCTGAAGCTATATATAGATCGCTCCTAGCGCGAACAGGTACAGGTTGAAACTGATTGAGACCAACGCTTTTGGTCTTAATCACGACAGCTCAGCAACACTGCACTAGAGTCAAGGATGTCACTATGAAAGAGATGAAGCAGGAACTGAGAGAGAAACAAAGAGAAAGAATAAATCTTACTACGGTAATATTGTAACGGCTGCTAATTAATGCCTTGTTTTTGTTAAGTACGAAAAGTCATTTTTTCTTTTTAAGTGGTTTGCCGGCGAATTGCCAAGCGAAGATAACACCTGTTTTTCAGCTACGACTGTGGGAAAAGATTTTCGTACAGGCGAGCTAAGATTGTTTTACACGCTTTAGCAAAAACCCATGAGGGACTCTTTTGATCTACAACTCCATATGTGTGTGTCTGTCTCGTAGTATAGACCACGTGGTTTATCGTAAATGCATCCCAGCAAAGCGACGCGAAGAAAAAAAGCATTAGTCTTCTCATGGCGTTTCATGACAAAGGCAATCTTGTTATTAATAAGGTTTACCGGTAAACATTTCAACATAGATAACCTTCTTCTGGGGTTAGCATAAGCCTACGAAAAACGTAACCTTCGGTCTCCAGCAAGCATGGTAAATTTTCGAGACTTATTTCAGAAAAAAATAGCGTCCACGACTAAGGGAAATACGATAATTAGTTTTGATCATCAGTAAATGAAAGCACGTGATCTTCCCCGGAGGCGCAGTAGTCTAAGCGCGGGATTGTACCCATTCGACCAAAATGTGTCTTGGTTCAAATCCGAGGGACGCATGGATAGATGAGGGACGCTTACGGCAGTGGTTCTGTTCCTTCCCTGGAACCAGTGACCCTAAATTATGGACGGGCTCATAGAGCCATAAGCAGCCGCTTTTAGTTCATAGGTGTGATCGTTGAATACCCAAACTAAAATAAAATAACGTGAAAACATGCTTTTTGAAGCAGCTTAAAGATACCTTTCCAATAAATGATTACATCATCATAGGTAAATTGTTATGTGGATAGTTTTGTTCAAATGCTCACAGGGTGCGGGGTTTTTGGTTAATCAGCCGAGCTATTTCCTATGCCTTCGGCTCTGTTTCTTCACAAGAGCCAGTGGTCCTAATAGGGCCACACAAGCGAGATCTTTTAGTTTTAGATTAGCACGAATGTCTGTAAAATCCGAAACAAGTAGGGTAAAAGCATCGTTTTTTTGTTTTAGTTGTTGTCTTTTAATCATCAGTGAGAATAATCCATACCCTCTATAATGCAAAAACCTCTCTTTTATCATGTTTTTTAGATTAAAATGTTTCATACAAAGCTGTTGAAACCATAAAATATCAGAGCGATAGTCTACCTTTATCACCTTCAAATTAAGGCTACCAAAACGGTAAAACCTAAGATGTAGATTTTATTTAAAACCTGCTAACACTTCACTGTTATCATGTAGACTATGTATCAATCGTGGAAATAATTTCTTATGCATCCATATTTTTCCACTTCCCTCAAAATTTATATACGCGGAAATGTCCATAAAATGAATCGTTTGATATCGAGACTTGACTTGATTGCGAAAATTCAGTACCTTAGAACATATGTATTTTTGTTGGAGTTATCGTCGTTAAACACTCAGTAACAAGTTATTTACAATTTTCCAAAGTACCTGTTAACTAAATGAAGACAAAACGTGTTTTGTTGGTTTCATTCCTGTATGTGACTGAATGAAAATTCTTATGGAAACCTAAATCCCAGTATTTTTCACCATCAACGAAGTTACAACACTTTGTCATCTAATAAACTTGAGTATTACCCTTGAGCTCTCACCAGTACGCAGTCCTACTTCACGCCATTGCTCCACTGTAAAATTTAGATGTATTTGCAAACAGGAAAATTATCGTGCAATCTACAAAATATCTCTGAGATCCAGCATTTCTGACCTTTTCCTCGCATTTGCAGGCGGTAAACGCAATTTCGCTCGCTCGAATTCTCTGTTCGGTTCCCTGTTTCTCTCGAAAGCAGGGAGAGAGAGAGAGAGAGAGAGGCTTGGAATCCATCTCCCGGACAAAAGCGCATCTTCGGATCTTAACTGATATCAAGTGCTTGGTTCTCAGGTCCGTGCAATGCCTAAGTATTGTCATGCAAATGTCCCCCCTGTTCCAGGTTTAATATACAATCAGGTATTATTAGACGACGGAAATAATACGCAAAAGAGGGGAGGATGCTTGCACGGTTCCGGCGCCGCTTTTACTTCATCCAGAGTTCAATATCTGTGCTCCTCATCAGTCGAAGAGCGAGATGAGAGAACTGATGTAAATAAGGCCTGGCTCCTAGCAATTCTAGAAGGGAGGACTGACTTCGCAACTAGAGGGAGGTAATTTAATCCCCCAGCAGAGATTTGGAATTTCGATTTTGCATGTGCAAATCTCCAGGAATTCGCTTCGGTAGTTTGATTCACATACATATGCGTAGAAAGCATGCGCCTCAAAATTTCAAATATTCAGATTTTATTCAAACTTTTGGAATTATCAAAGTTCGATGAGTCCAGACAGTTTTTTTCCTACCTATATTTGAGACTGGAAAGAACGAGGAAAATGCAAAATTTTACGACTGTGTGTGTGTGTGTGTGTGTGTGTGTGTGTGTGTGTGTGTGGTCCAAGGATGTGTAGGCTTTAAAGTTTGTGTGACTCATATGTTTAGAAAACGAAATGCGAGAAATGATATCAGTGAATAAACGGCGCCCACAGTCGATATTCTGTTACATAAACTTCCTTTTGATCCCAGAGAAACTTTATATCTTCACTGTTTGAAGCAAATAAAAGACTTTTTAGCTACACTTACAAATACTGCGCGTTTTGACTACTTCGTCTCCAGCGAACAAAACAGCAAGAGTTTGTAAAGTTTAACATTAAAGAAAAGAGGCCAACATTTAAAAAGATAAATTATATTGTGGGAAATATTGGTGAGGAAAGTCAATTTCTAAAATACCTGGAAAATTTTAAAGAACTTAATTTGACCCAGCATTCGTTTTTTGTTTATCATGGATAGCGTATTTACAACTCGACTAGAAATATTATTAGAATTAACCACCAATTCAGAATAATTAAAATACTTTACAATAAGTGATACTAAATAAATAGGAAATATTGATAAATTAGTAATTTGGCATGTTTTGCAAAAGTTGGTAATCATCAATCAACTAAACTTGACTTATTGCACTTAGCAATGATAACTTAAGAGGTAATTAATCATAGTTTGAAGTTAACGTAAATATAAGTTTGCAAATATTATCAGTACAGTGATAAACATTCTTGCATGTTCGAACGGAATTCAGACTGAATTGAGTCACAAGAGATGCATACTGAATTCTTTTTCAATACACATGGTGTGTGTGTGTGTGTTTGTGTGTTTGTGTGTGTGTGTGTGTTAGGGTGGGTCGAAAAAAGCAAATTTTCCAGTATCGAATTCTAATAGTGCGGAAAAGTTTCGTATGCGCATGCTAATAAACGGAAAAATATTGAAAAAAATTCCTATGTTTAATCTTTAGTTCGCGCAAAGGGCCTAAAGTTTGAAAAAAAATGACAAAAAAACCCACCAAATATTACATTAACGCTCAAATTTTACAGATTAAGTTTTTCGACTTCTAATAGCGTGAAAGTACTTCATTTTAGTTACCTGATAATAGAAAAAATATTTTAAAAAATCGCGTGCTATATTTTGAGTTCGCGCATAAGGCCTATAAAGTTTGCGAAATTTGTTCAAAAATTGATATGATATTTCTACAGTTTTACAAATAGACGACCTGTTGTACTAAGTACAAGATATGAGATTATCATTGCGTATTATTTGTATTAGTAATCCTAAATCGCAATGAGACATGCTTATTCAAGTTATTCTGATCGTGCTGGGATATACTCAGCGAGCTTTACATCAAACATACCTATCGCGACACGTATGAGTGTGAATCACCGAGTCACTGATCATTGATCATATGTAGAGGATTTTAGGAAGGGAGTGTCTGACCCCAGGTCTTAAACAACCCTTAGAAATAGGAAGTAAGGAGATTAGGGCTAGAGTGCCCGATAGGAAAGTGACACTGAAGTGAAGTAGAAAGGGGGAGGAAGACGCCCATATTCATTACCGGGGGCCAGTACCCGGGGTCCGACGGCTTAACGTGCCCATCCGACGCACGGCGAATATTTAGTGAATCGAGCGTTCGTACCTGCCTGGGATCGAACCTGAGGTCCTTTCCATGGTAGTCACGAACGTTGCCCACTAGGCCACCCGCGGCCCGAGTCACCGGGTCACCAGTTCCCCTGGCTGTAAAAGATCCTGGACCTCTCAGTCATTCCCGATGGTTGACATGTGCAAACCGGGTCTTACCATTGTTCATTTTCCAAACGAGTCCTACGAACGAACTGAAGATACTTGCCAGTCACACTGTGAAGACGTATGCTCCTGTCTGGTTCGAAGTTAAGATATATCACTCATTAAAATACGATACTAAGCATATCTTTAAGGTCGTACAAACAATGAAACATTTGCCGGACAACATTAAAAAAATAATCGATCCTGTGATTCAGAGGAACGCCTTCTTCTGTCTTCCAGAGAACATGTTGTTGGCTATGATGGTAGATGAGAGACAACACATACGAGAGTTGGGTTACAGGAGGACACTGAAAGCAAGAAATCAACAGCCGAAGGGGAAATCTGTTAGAATTTTTATGCCTCCCTCAATAAATTTTGGTGCCACGGACTATAGTGAGCTGATTGAGTGGACGAAATGTAAGCTGTCGCCCCCTCCAATGATGGAAAGCTTGACAACAGAGAATATTTCATCGTTTCTTCAAAATAAAACTCTGCCTGAGTTTGAATTTTTAAACTTTCCTTGCCATACCCAGGCAGTTGAAAGATGCGTAAAACTTGTGACAGAGTCCGCCGGAAAAATAACAGAGATGGCTACATTAGAGCAACTTTGCACTCACGATCTTCGATGCCAATATTCGACCAAAAATCCGATTTCAAGATAACGCCCTTGACTGATAGTGAACCAACATAATTTACCTCGCCCTGAATGGTTGGATGGTTGGGTAGCGCGTGGGTGGAACTCGAATTACAGCCACCTCCACGTGGTAAGTTCTGGGTCATTTCAGCATAAATAATTTTGCGAAATGGACGAAGAGCTGCAAGGTGATATATTCGAATCAAAGTTGAATATATAAAATCACTCATAGGAACAAATTAGTAAAAAAAATGGCCTTGTATATATTTTTAATACAACAGTGCGTCTCTTTGTGAAACTGTAGAAATATCAATTTTTGACCAAATTTCGCAAACTTTATAGGCTTTATGCGCGAACTCAAAATGTAGTGCGCGATTTTTTAAAATATTTTTCTATTATCAGGCAACTAAAATGAAGTACTTTCACGATATTACACTATTATAAGTCGAAAAACTTAATCTGTAAAATATGAGCATTAATGTAATATTTGGTGCTTTTGTCATTTTTTTCAAACTTTAGGCCCTTTGCGCGAACTAAAGATTAAACATAGGAGTTTTTTTCAATATTTTTCCGTTTATTAGTATGCGAATACGCAACTTTTCCGCACTATTAGAATTCGATACTGGAAAATTTGCTTTTTTCGACCCAACCTAGTGTGTGTGTGCGTGCGTGTGTGCGTGCGTGCGTTAAAATACGTCGTAGTCATTTATTTGAAAGTAATGATTTTCAATTACGGCAATTTTTGGGCTACGACCCGCTTCGGTGTAAGAATCGCACCTGACAAAAATCGCTCTTTAGGAAACAAATTCATTGTAAGAGCCGCAGTACAAAATTATATTATATCTTATCCATCGTTGTAAGAACTTCAGCAATTACAACTTCGTAACAAATTAGGATCACTACAGCCCTGGAAAAGAAAACATAACGTCGCGCACAAAATAGTTTATTACATAAGTACGACAATTCTAGAGGTCCTCCAATTTAACCCAGTATCGAAGCAATGTATAATCGGAGTACAGACAAGATATGTATGCGAATGTTGCATAATTAACAATAAAACATAAAATTGTAATTATTAGACCATTTTCATTTTGGAAAAAAATATAAGGTCGACATACATATTTGAACAATTTGGCACTTAATAGTCTAACAGTTTGCCATTCTTTTCAATGACTGCAATCAATTTTTCAGTCATAGAGTTTGTAAGTTTCGATAGTGTCTGAATTTCGATGTTTGCTCATGCTGCCTACATGGCTGCAATAAAGTCCACTTTTGTCTGAAAATGTCTTAAGTCCTTGTAGACAGAGCACACCATTATATTTCGTACAGTTCGGCCACTGCAGGACAAATTCAGTTCACGAACAATTTTACTGGACGACTTTTTGTTAGCACATGCAAGTTTATAAACTCTACGTTTCATGCGATTTGAAATTGATTTTGGCCTACCTGTAGATTTCTTTAGTCCATAAGAAGATGGATTTCGCAAATATTTGTTCATTACGGTCTTGGATCGGCCTATAGCCTTTGCAATTTCCGCACCACTCTGCCCACTCGCATGCAATCCTTGTATTTTACCGCGTTCAAAATCCGACAACTTTTTGCCCTTCGCCATAGCAATACTCTTCTCAATGCCAACACTGACGTTTCCACGTGTTCTGCTTATCAAGGCGCATGGTCCTACACATGCGCGAAACAACCTAATTTCCATGCTCCGGAAAACGTTCCTGACCTTATCATTTTTTTCCAGCTGCAAATGTAGTTAATTCGATTTTATTTTTATTTCCGCAAGCATTTTTATCGCATTATTATTTTAGAAGGGTTTGAAACTAGTTTTAGCTCTATTTGAACGGTTCGCCCCATTAACGTAGTCTTCTATTGTCCGCATTTTCGCATTTCGTTACACGACCTTGACATTTCCCCCAGCACTGTATATGAACTACCTACATATTAGTAAAATCATTTTCCCTAAAGTTTCATATCTTTGAAGTTATTTTTGGTAATTTAGTGAGCTAATATAAAAATGAAATGCATGATGGCATTGAAAATCGCAAATGATCTTTTCTTTCTTCATTTATTTACTTATTTGCGGTTTATGGTCTTCCTTAGATTCCCAGTTCGTTGGCAACCACTGCCCCATTATTGTTTTCATCTTAAGGCTGTCTTTGAATTAGCGCAAGAGAAATTTTATCCTATATCTGCAATGTAAATTCTTTTGTACACATTTTCTCAGTCTATTACTTTGTAGTGTTTGAAATTTTAAGTACAAATAAAATCGACCTATAGCTAATACGTTATTTTTTCGAAAAAAATGTTAGAATTTTTTATATTCAATTTATCTGACTCGAAAGTATTCCAATTTGGGCGCTAGAGGGCGCGATAAGTTAGCTTAGCAGTGTTTCTGTCTGTCTGAAAGAAACGAAATCTCTCAATTATGTAGGCCAAATAGAAATAAGGACCAAAAGTGAGACTGGAATCTTGTCTCCCATTACTCATCTTAAATCATACTGTACGTTCACTTTTTGAAGAGAAAATGTGTACATTAGCAGAGAATCCCTGAATTTGAGCTATAGAAACCCCGCCCACCTACTAAGCTCCACCCCAAACAACATTATTGGTTAAAACGTAACAGCGCCTATTTTGTCTTTTTGTTGTGGAGCCAACGAAAGACCACTTCCATTCCAAATATGGCGAGGTCTGCAGTGATTCGGCAACGCCATCTTCTAGAACAGTCCCTCAAGACGTAAAAGCCAGACCCAGGGAGTGATTTTTTGCACCATCTATCTCAGAAGAGGAACCCTAACACTCATTCAGATACAGCCTTATCAGAATGGGGTTTCTTCTCTACAAAGCGTAACACCACCCAGTTCCACAGTGAACAATTTTAATCTTCACTTGTGTTGCAAGCATTCTGGCCTGGGGACGAATCTTCACAGGTGATAATGGGTTGCCAGAATTCATTTTCTTTTGATCCAAACCTCCAGGTTTTCTTCTAAGGCGCATTTGTTTTTCTTTTTGTGCTTCGTCATGAGCGACAGAACATTTTTATCTTTCCCCCGCCGGCGCATAGTGACTTCGTCAACATTAAAATGTCGTCCAGCATCGCTATTTCCAACTGACTCAGCTTTATCAATCACCTGGATTTTTGAGTTTGTTTCTCAGATTTTTGCGCGTTATATCTTAAATAGGTGCAGGCCCGTCAATAATGATGGGAAAAGTAAGATGTGCAGAGCAAAAGCGCCTATAAGAGGGGGAGGGTGGCGCTCGAGCCTCCTCCCCCCCAGCCGTTGGTATAGCCAAATTTTTGATAAATTTAAAACATTAAAATAGACGAAACATTTTTTAAAGCATTTTTAAAAATAATAAGATATTAATGATTGATTGTATCAATTATTTTTGTTGTATTTTAGTATCTTGTACATTTACTAAAATGTTTGACAACCTTGAAGGAGGTAAGGAAGGATTTTCCTTAGCCCCCCCCCCCCCCCGCTGCCCCCTAAAAGTACTCATATGGGCGCCACTGATGTAGAGTAATTTTTTAATGACGGCGTAATCTTTTTGTTTTGATATCCAAATGTGAAAGTATGTTTCATGAAAATTTCAACAATAAATATATATGTATATACATATATATTGGTTGACGCAGGGATGTGACAATTAAAACAGGCAAACGCTCTTTCCACTGGGCCACAAAAGTGGGACAAACGTTCATACAAAGGAAATTATATTATTTGTGATTATTATTATTATTAACGGATTTGAAATTCATTAATAATTAATATTTTCCAAGAATTGTGATTTATGAATTGCCACGAGCGAATGCTAACAGTACTAAATCAATACTTAAAACATATAGAAGCTTCCAAAGGTATCAATCAATTATTGAGGTTACAAAGGACGTAATACAAATAGGGCGCTTTGTACCTTATTATTTTGTAGCCTGTAGCCTGTTCTCAAGCTTTAAATAAACATTAATATATAGGGGATGTCGCCCGCCCTAGAAGGAGGTGAAATTTTTAATTGAAGCAGATTGAACGCAAATCAAATAGACGCCATATTTTTGTAAGGAAATATAATAAAAACTTCTGTAAGGGTTCAGAATTATGCTATTTATTTCCGTTTTTCAAAAGACCTCGCGTTAAACCACATTCTGTGTAAAATATTTGTCGTTGTTTAACAATTTCCCTTGTAAAGTCCAGTTGGTTTCGTGTTCCTTTGTAAATATATTTAACTGCACGCAAAGAAGTGCAAACTTCGACGTATTTTAGCAGCAGGTACGGAGTGTCGGGCACAACAAATGTGTTGTCCATTGTTTAACCCGTTAGCATCAAAAGATGGCGCTACAATGCAGCCATTGACTCAAAAGCGTTCCCGACAGAGAGATAGATAGATCGATAGATCTGGGTTTTTATGTATACACTGGTGTGCAAAAATTAAGGACGAAGAGGAGAAATTAGCATGACAGCAGAACTAGCAATCAGAACGGACCGAAGGACCTCTCAGGAGATAGACTAGGGTTCGGTACGATAGGGCATGCGCATATATGCAGCATGACGTAGCGGGGGTGTCGGAAGGGTATAAAGCACACGGGCGGTGTACGCTCAGCAATTCGGTGAAAGCTGTTGCACCGAATTGCTGAGCGTACACCGCATGTTGCACGGTGTACATCGGTTTGAACGACGTCGAGTTGCTGCCACAGTGGGATATGGTCAACAGGCAAACCAGTAGACGACTTCTGGATGACTTTACCCGAGGTCGCGTCTTTGGGAAGTTGGAAAAAGGTCGCAGTGTGGCCGAGGAGTTCGGGATCGCTAACAGCATCGTTTCACGAGCTTGGAGAGCATATCAAATGACAGGAACAGCTGTCCGAGAGTTTAGCAGTGGTCGTCCACGAGCAACCACGGCGGCGGACGACCGGTATATTGTCCCGCAGGCAAGAAGAGACAGACGGTAGACAGCGGGAGAAATCGCAAGGCACATGCAACAGACAACTGGACGTCCGTTATCTCGTTTTACCGTGGCCAGGAGGCTGCACAAAGGTGGTCTATTTGCACGACGACCAGTACGGCGTGTGCCATTAACGCCTGCTCATCGGAGACGGCGGTTTCTCTGGTGCCAGGAACACAAGAACTGGACACATCAGCAATGGGGTCGAGTTCTCTTTACGGATGAGAGCCGATATAGTCTGACTAGCGATTCTGGATGTATACACATCTGGTGAGAGCAGGGAACACGCAATCACACCTCCAACATCATCGAAAGGGACTGGTTTGTAGGTGGCGGAGTTCTCGTTTGGGGCGGTATCATGCTTTGTAGCCGTACTGACCTTCACATCTTCCAAGGAGTTTCAGTCACTGGTGTCCGCTATTGTACCGAGGTTCTCCTGCCTCACGTGCGTCTGTTTAGAGGTGCTGTGGGTCCTGAGTTCCTCTTCATGGACGACAACGCTACACCTCATCGTACAGTGGCTGTCGCAGACCTGTTGGAGAGTGAAGATATTCAACGCTTGGATTGACCTGCAAGGTGCCGTACCTAAATCCAATCGAACACGTATGGGACCTTCTCGGGAGACGCTTGGCAGCACGTCACTAGCCGCCAGCAGCGATTCCGCAGATGCGATTGGCGCTACAAGGGGAATGGGCCGCGATGCCTCAACAGCTCCTTAACAACATGGTCCTCAGCATGAACAGACGTTGTAAATCCTTAAACGCAGTCAGGAGTGATCATATCCACTACTAAAGACTGGATTTTTCTTGGCAGCCGCCTGTCACATGGACGTTTCTGTCTTCTGTCCAGTTGTTCTCGAAGCTACCTTTTGAATAAAGTGCCTTTGTATCCTTTGGATTCCTTGTTTGGACGGATTTGCTCACTTGTCCCATATTCTTACATCTTGGGAACCTTATGGTATGATTCGAGTCAATGTGGAGCACTACTGCACGACGTTACATTCAAAAAACCGTCTCGTCCTTAATTTTTGCATGCCAGTGTATAATACATTGCGTAACAAGCTCTACTCTAAGAGAAAAATCTGCTTGTCTGTGCGACGACGAAAGGAAAGGTGCAATCTTTAAGCGAACAGTGAGAGAGAAAGTACCCATAAAAACAGAGAGAACCAAATTTGTCGTGCCTCTCCCCGAATGATGAAATGGGCAACAGGGATGACGATGGACACAAAATCCATAGCGTGCAAATGGAAAACATACGCTGCTACAAAGTCAACACACCCCGTAATCGACTCGTGACGGTGTAAATTTCTACGAGCTGCCATCTTTAAATACACATATTTATAGCATTTTAAATCAAATGCTTTGGTAAACAATAATTAAGGTACATTGCAAGTTGCATCAACGAAAAAATGTTAATGCGTTGAAAGTCTGATAACACTGGCGAACACAGTTTTAGACCCATGGAACATTGTGTTTCTAACATAGCTTTTTACGATGAATTCAAAACTGTGTAATCAGAATATTTTTTTATCACCAAGAGTTTTCGTGTGGCAACGTTTCTTTGAATATTTATTAATGAATTTTTAGGTATGATATCAACACAGATAATGTACATAAAACAGGATTTAAATTTACTTTTTGTTGTATTTTATTACGGATATAGTGTGTGAAAAAAAAACCGCAATCTATCATTGTAAAGGCACTATAGTGTATGTGCTTAGCCATAATCAGGAATGATTCTTACACCGGAACCTTGCAACAACATCTGAGCAGGCATTGTTTTGCCAGAGATGAGCTTGCCTTCACGGTGTAGGCATTGTGAGTGTTGTGTTTTCTTTTCGAAGTGAATAATGCTGTGTTTAAAATTGTGTCATTATATCAAGAAAGTGTTTAAATCACCCTAATACTTTTTGTTACCTGTATGGTGAAGTAACCTTAAAAACTCAGAGGTGAAATTTTACCACGTTTATTAAAAAGGGCTATGAGCTTTATTTGGGTTGTAAAGTGAGTGACAAAGATAAGATTTGTAAGCTACCCCTTCGTGTATGTTGTGTAACATCGAACATCTATGGCGATCTGAAAGTCATTGCTCGTTTACTTGGTTTGCAGCTTGATACACAAATTTTCGCTATTTCCTATGTGAGTGGGATGGTAGAAACAAAAGAAATCATTGTACGCAAAAGAACTGGCCGAAACGTGAGTCATTAACTTCAGGAAAGGAAAATGTCGTAAACCTTCCACTGGCCAACACCGAAAATGTATATTTATCTTCCCCCTCCGTTCCTATACCCACACATTAAACTAGTACTTATGAAAAATCTTGTCAAGGCAATAAACCAAAATATATTAATATATAGTGCTGAATTCACATATTTAAAACAAAAATTCTGCAGAATCAGTGACGCCAAAATTATTTTTATAGGTCCTGTAATCAAGGAGTTGATACAAGATAAAGAATTTGAGAAGTTGAGCCAAGGTGAAAAAGTAGCTTGGAAGTCTTTCATAAGTATTACTAAAACTGTTTTGGGAAGTTTTAAGGCAGAAAACTATCGTGACTTAGTGTGTGAACTCTTGGAGTTTTAAAAAGTTGTGGAGTGTAATATGCCCCTGAAAATCCATTTTCTGGTCTCTCACTTGAATTTCTGTTCTGAGAATCTAGGTGTTGTGAGCGATGAATATGGCGTGCGATTTCATCAAGATATTTCGAACATGGAAAAGTGGTGCCAGGGCAATTGGAGTCCTAGTATGCTGGATGAATACTGCTGGACACTCGAGAGAGATGTTCAACAAGCGAAATAAACCAGGAAGTCACCAATTATTACGTTTTAAGCAATTTATTAATGGAGTATTAGTGTACGTAAATATACAGTTTACAGTAGTGGCCAAAATTGTGGAAACCTTTTGGAAATTGTGTATTTTTGAGGTTTGATGACTCAAAACACCACTTTGTTTTGGAATAATACCATAACATTATATAACAATGGAAAGATAATTTCATCAAGAATGTAATGCAATAACTTTTATGAAGGATTTTGTATTAGAACAGCAGTTATAAAGAAGAAAAGTGAAACACATGGAAAAAATGAGATATACAAAAATTCTCACCATGTCAGTTAATACTTAGTTGGGGAAGCTTTAGCTTTAATTACTGCCTTACAACGCTTTCCCATGGAGTGAACCAAGTTTTTTAGTTCTGCAGCTGTTATAATGTAAAACTAAGATTGAATTATTGCTTTTATTAATTGGGTTTTATTGCTGGGTTGCTTCTGACAAACAAGTTTCTTTAGTCGGCTCCATAAATTTTCGATGGGGGTTAAGGTCTGGAGCTATTTCCAGGCCATTCCAGCAGTAGAATAGGATTATCTTAAGCAACATGACTTTGGGCTGAATCCTGTTCAAATACAAATGCTTCATTGTCTTGGAAAAGATCACTCGCGGAAGGCTTAAGTTTGGGCTCAAGTATTTCATTAATGTGTTTTTGGCCATTTATATTCCCATTAATCGCACAAATTCTGCTCACACCTTTTGACGTCATACAACCCTATATCATAACACTAACTGGGTATTTCACGGTACATGTAAAGCAATCAGGATGCAAATCTTCTTCGATTCTTCTCCTTACGCATTTTATGCCATCACTACCAAACAGGGCGATTTTGGTCTCATCACTCCAAATAACACTGTTCTATTGTTCCGCTGTCCAGTTAGCATGGGTTTTAGCCCAGTTTAATCTTTTAACCTTTGTTTGAGAAATAAAAATTTCTTTTTTTGTGGATTTTTAGCTTTTAGACAAAATTCCTGCAGTCTGCGCCGAACAGCCCTTGCATTGCGCCATTTTACCTTGTATACACCCAGACGATTTTCTTCTGTTACCTAGGCACAGTCTCTTAATTCTTCTATCATCACTTGCTGTTGTGCATCTTTCCCTGCCTTTACCTGTCTCGTTTTGTAGTGACTGAGTCTCCTTATACTTCTTGAAAAATTTAGAAATGTCACCTTTGGTTAAGTTTCCACCAATTTTGTTTCTAATGTCTTCATAAATGAAGCCTTGTTCACTTAATAGTAATATTTTACATTGCTTTCTGGGTGACCAGTTAACTTTTCGGGCCACTTCTTTAATTTTATTACGTTTTACAAGCTCACTAAACGAAAGAACAAAAAAAAAAAAAAAACTTGATAGCAATTACATAACACACTGACAAATGTTCTCTCAGCTCCAATACATGACATCAATAGCTGAATCCTACTGTGACATGCTTGGCCCATTACCAAAACAAGATGACACCTGATTGGCTCTCTAAACACTCGTGCTCATTGGCTACATTCAAATGAAGGAAATCTACTTAATATCAACCTAAGCAAGTTGTGCTCCCTTTTTCTGGTTATTTGGCTATAACTTTTCATAGAATATAGATAATTGAACAAACATTGCTGCATTACATGCTTGATGAAATTATATTTCCATTGATATATAATTTTATGGTATTACTTGGGTGTTATGAGCTATCAAACCTCAAACATACACTTTTTCCAAAAGGTTTCCACAATTTTGGCCACTACTGTATTCAAACTTAAACCGTGTGTCGCTAAATACTCTTGCGTGATAGAAAAACATTAATATCATATTTGAATTCCGTATGAAAAATACTATTAAAATCACAAATTATTTCTTGTGGGGCAACAGAAAAAGTTCATTTTTGTAGACCAGTGTAATTTGTTCCTTTCTCATTAATAATAAATTTAGCGACATAGCAACGGTGAATATCGTTTTTTTTTTTTTTTTTTTTTTGTGGAAGTCTTTGTGCTCTAAAAATTTAAGTTTTGTAAGAAGTAAATGAAGCATACAAACCGCTGGGGAAACTTGGGTGCTGGATATTGTATTTCTGACTAACCTTGTAGGGATAAGTGTATGATAAGAAAAAAAGTGAGAAATTGATAGTTATTTTCTATGAGAGTGATATTATGCACAAACTTAAAATTTCCATTTGCTGAGCAGATGTTTAGAAAAAAATTCGGGGTTAGCGCCGCATCTGCATAAGAGTCGCAAGGCAGGCAAATACCACTTTTTTTTTCTTTTTACCAAAAGACCCTCGGTGCCCAGTCCAAAATTGGTGGTGCATTTATTATAATTTCCTCCATGTGATTTTGAAAATCCTACAAAAATGGATGTAAGACACTTTTAACTCGAATACTTCCTGGGCTCAGATGCGAGTATATCGTAAACGGTGTAAAGATTAGCATGTTGTCAGGAGAGCACTTCGGGTCTCTTGAATAACTATAAAACAACGCAAGTTCCGAGTGCACTAATAATAAATGAATTTCACTTAACTGATGAAATTTGTAGCAATTTTAATATT
The DNA here is from genome assembly GCA_039090855.1 of Macrothele yani. NCBI lineage: Eukaryota > Metazoa > Arthropoda > Arachnida > Araneae > Macrothelidae > Macrothele > Macrothele yani. The sequence continues at coordinate 142,885,964 of CM076989.1, forward strand.
TGAAATGGCTTGCCAGATTATGTGAGAAACAGATGACTATGATCTTTGACATGTCGATGTTTCCAGTTTTTGCAATTTCTTTCGTTGTTTCCCCTATACATGGTGTTACATCATTAACCATTATCAATCCACTGCTGGATGAAGGTCTCCCCAAGTTTCTTCCACAATTGTCTGTCTTGAGCCTGTCTCCTCCATGTCACTCCAGCATAATTTCGAATTTCACTTTAGAAGCAAAGCGTGCTTTGGAAGTTTCTTCATGATATATCACAGTTGCACAGCGAAAATCTCAAGTTACTTGCGTAGGATTGAGACCAATGATATCAAGAATGCGTAAGTCACGGCTGTTTGAATCTACCTAAATGGAAACCGTTTTATCTTGAACTTCAATTAATGAGTAGATCACATTAGGTTTTTAAAAGGAATACCTCTGGAAAAGGAATTTACCTTAAAATTTCTATGAGTACTGTGACTAATTCTTTGATATCTCTTAATTCATTTACCACCAATGTCACAGCTTTGTTTAAAAGTGGCTGGACGTGATACTAAAATATATCGTGAAATTTCTAGCTGTGATTGCAGTTTAGTGAATAATCTATATATAGCATCATCATCAACCATTATCAATCCGCTGCTGGATGAAGGTCTCCCCAAGTTTCTTCCACAATTGTCTGTATTGAGCCTGTCTCCTCCATGTCACTCCAGCATTTCCGAATTTCATCCGTCCATCTCCCATGGGGATTTCTTCTGGGTCTTTTCATGTCCCTCGGAATTCAGACTAAAATTTCGGTTGTCCATCGGTGTTCCGTTCTTCTTGAAGGATGTCCAGCCCATTGCCATTTCAGTGATTTCACTCTGGTCATGATGTCGTCCATTCCTGTCATTTTCCTTATCCACAAGTTACTCTTCTTATCTTTCCTGGTTACGCCAAACACGCATCTCTCCAGGCTCCTTTGAGTTGTCTGCAGTCTTTGTATGTTTTTCTTTAGTTAATGTTTATGTCTCTGCTCCATACGTAAGCACTGGCAGGAGGCATTGATTAAACACTTTTTTTAATACATAATGGCATATTACTCTTAAAAATTGTACTGTTTCTTCCAAAAGCTCTTCATTCAAGTTTTATACGTCGATTAATTTCTTCATCAGTGTGACCCTCACTTGATATATTTATATATATATTTAGGTTTTAAAAAAATATGCGAATCTTCTGCTTACATCAAGTACACTTTCTTTGTTAAAGGCATTTACTTCACTTTTGATAATGGCAGAAATAATTCAAATCTCTTATAATGCTATTTATGTGAGTACTTAGGGTGCATTTTAATTGACTTATCGAATGTGCTTTTAAGCAAGTTTTGTTTAATGTATCTCGTTCTTTCTAATTCTACAGCTGTTAAGTGAATTTCAACATCCATTATTTTTTTTATTGTTTTTTCTTTGGTGATATAACGATCAACGTGAGCAACTCTATGAGCTCTGGAAATTCACCCTTCTCTAATTTAGGTCCACTGGTGTCAGAGAAGGGAGGGAGCCAGTGCCAGTAGTAAGTGATATTCTCTTAAGCTTTTAACTACCAGTCCTAAGGACATTTCTAAGGTTTTAATTGCCTCCTTTTTCCTAAACGTTTGTGCTGTGATGCTGGTAAAAGAACTGTAAGCATTTAAATTGGCGCTGCTGGGGATGCGGTTTAAGTAAGTAAAGGAGATATTCCCAGGTTTAATTTTTGCAGATACATTCCCACACTTCTGTTCGTTAGATACAAACAATAGCGTATAGAAAACTTCAGGTGCAAATAATCTTTTCAAAATGCCAAAAACAGACGCAGAATTTGGTTAAGAAGCACAGAGGGGTGGTCTCAGTGGGAAAGGGTCTAACCCCTATCCTTTGATCGTTTGTCCGAGGGGATCCGGGATCGAGTGGCAGTTGAGATATGTGCCGGGTTCGAGCAGGAGGAAGGCCTATGCCATAAGACAGGCGCGCCACCTGCCCAACGGTACAGCCCCCTTAACGGGAACTAATGGCCCCAGATTAGGGACCGGTAACTACTTATAGCATTTAACTAGTCGCTAAACATAGCAGCTCAATGCGGTCGCTAAACCCAGCTGCTCAGTGTGGTCGCTAAACCCAGTTGCTCAATGTGGTCACTAAATGCAGCTGCTCAATGTGGTCGTTAAACCCAGTTGCTCAATGTGGTCGCTAAACCCAGTTGCTCAATGTGGTCACTAAATGCAGCTGCTCAATGTGGTCGCTAAACCCAGTTGCTCAATGTGGTCACTAAATGCAGCTGCTCAATGCGGTCGCTAAACCCAGCTGCTCAATGTGGTCGCTAAACCCAGCAGCTCAATGCGGTCGCTAAACCCAGCAGCTCAATGCGGTCGCTAAACCCAGCTGCTCAGTGTGGTCGCTAAACCCAGTTGCTCAATGTGGTCACTAAATGCAGCTGCTCAATGCGGTCGCTAAACCTAGCTGCTCAATGTGGTCGATAAACCCAGCAGCTCAATGCGGTCGCTAAACCCAGCAGCTCAACATGGTCGCTAAACCCAGCCGCTCAGTGTGGTCTCTAGACCCCGCTGCCCAATGTGGTCTCTAAACCCAGTTGCTCAATGTGATCACTAAATGCAGCTGCTCAATGTGGTTGCTAAACGCGGGGGTTCGGAAGAGTACCTAATAAAAATTACACCGGCTTTTTGAAGTCATCTCTGGACATTTCTTCACCAAAATAGTTAGTTTGATTTCCGCTTTAACTGCTTCAATTTTTTTCCAATAAAGAACAAGAGCAATTTTGCTATATGAGATATACAGTTCGTCTTCGCGAGTACTCTTCTTTTGTAATTTATTTTAGTCAGGTAAGCTTAAGTTATCACTAAAATATTATTCATACTCTTGAAGGAAACAAGGCAAGTAAAATGCTACGTTTTTTATAGTGTCCTGGTGCTGCAAACAACTCGATAAACTGAGAAAAGGAAATTTTATAGAGAAAAAGTTAAGATGTGCTGTTAGGAAAAGCAAGAGAGAGAGAGAGAGAGAGAATCGAGGCGCCGTTCTTGAGATCAGATTCTCTGAAACACAACGGTTTTATGCCTCATCTCCCATACATCGAAATTCAAGAAGAAAATTAATACGAATTACTTCGCAATGTGAATTTATAGTGTTTACAATATCAGCCGGTATCTTTTATCTCCCAGCGAGGTTTAAGAAAGGGATAGCATATAGGTAAACAAAGATAAAGTCACTTTCCACTTTTATGAACAATAAAAGGCGAAGTCATTTTTGTTGAGGCCGCCGCGTTTGGGTCATGTTTACGTTTCGCATCTGAAAAGAGCCTCATCCTTTGTAACCAAGAGGAAAGTTTTCCATGAATCATAAATAAGTCATAAAGCTCTCCGAATGGCTTTTGAAATGCACATAAATCTGTATGCGGAGTGGGCAATTGCGGTTTCGATGCTGAGATGAGTTGGAACAGAGTTACGGCGCAAGAAACGTTTCCGGGGGACATATATATTGTCATTGCGTGTCTGTGACATTCCGGGGGATGGCGGCCGAAGAATGTTACCTGGCTATGTCTGATGCAACATCAATTATTCAACACACACACATATTCTCTGAAAGGGGCAAATAAATTGACATGAGGTAAATGTCGCTCTGAATGCGGCAAGATCAATTTCATGCTGGAAATGATGTAACGAGATGGAAGTCGTACAACTTAAAGACGAGTAATAGAATTTTTGATTAGGTTTTTCCGGCGATGAGAAGTTAAATTTCATTTTTATGGGGTAATTATATGAAAGGAATACCTTGTGTTGCTCAGTCCACCATTATGATTTCTGCGTATTTCATATCTCGCTTTTCATTTCAGAGTCATGACCTGACGTTTCGACGAAATGAAAATAAATTCTGCTTCGCTTCATCTGCTTTTTATTATTTCAATTTATATGTGGTCGTAATTTTAAAACTGAGCAAATGTTTTAATTGATACCTTTCTTGATTTTTTTCTTAATTCGATATATTTTTTACAGTAGTGTTTAATTAAATGTACTGTATGTAGCTGATGTATAACACATATTTAGCTTACATTTCCTGTTTACTCAAAAACGTTTAGTGCTTAATGCAAATGCACATGAATTTACGTACGTGTTATTAACCTACAAGAAACATTTTCGTCAGCTGAGAAAAACATGAAAAATTTTGCCTAATGCTTTTCAAGGACAACTTGACTTCTTTCTTTTGGAGCACATATTTTATCAAAATGATATCTTACATACATTATACCGATACCTTTCTCGAAAAGATAAATTTATTCGATGGGAGTGGAGATGATTTTTCCTTAACGTAATAAGCATTAATAAATTGGTGCTAGAAAGCATGCTATACATAATGGTAAGTAAATTTATTCAGAAGAAGATCACGTGATCAGCAATTAGGTTTCTTGAGTCTTATAGTAAACCTTATACGCTTCAAAATAAGCCTATAAGTTATAAATACTTTCTGTAATAATGATCAGTCCTAGCAGAACTAATTTGCTCTTGTAATTACACTATATGCAAAGAATTGATTCAATTATCTGCTAGACAGGCTTTACCGGAAGTTGCCAAGAATTTACGAAAACAACTGTGATTTTCGAAGAGACAAAAATCATCAATAATATCTCCGCTCATCCGGATCAATAGTTTGCTTTGAATCTGCACAGTTCTATTGTGCATCGCAAAGGCATAACATTTAGCTTCAGTTTTCAGTCTAACGTGTCGGAAATTTATGTTGACGATTGTTAAGAATGTCGTATTTCACTACTATTGCTGGTTGTAATGTATACTCTAATACAACTTCCCTTTTTAGTTCTTGTCGCTATTTAAATTCGGTTCATTCTCGTTTAAGCATTTTCCGCACTTAACGTTTACATTTTCTCTCTCGCCCTAATGTTTTTGGGTAACAAGTATTGAGGTCAGTTTCAGTGTGACGTATGTTGAGATAAGAAGGTTGTTTTCAATGTACACGTGCATGTTCGCTGGCTGACTGGTTTACCAGCTGTGAAGGATTTTCATTAGGCTCTATAGCTGACTTTTGTAACCATCTACTGTTTCATACTAAATATTTTTAAGATAATAGCTCGATGTTTTGAGTCTCTCATTGTAAAGCTCGAATTTATTAGATAATGTACCTGCACCCTTAATACCAATTAGAAGTTCGTTGTTACAGCATTTAAAAAAATCGTGTTACCAAGTTTGATATATTTGAAAAGAGTGTCACGCTACAAGGGAAAATTTAATTGGGCACACATTACTAACACATGACCGCACAATGTTAACCTTTTTCTCCTTTTAAAGCACAACTCGATGGGTCGCGAGTTGCTGAAGATTTATCTAACCCACACGGCAACACCTACTCACTCTATAGCTTTACTGTCTCTATTTAGATCTTTGAGTTGAACGTAGTGTCGGTACCTGTTTCGTCTTAGTGCTATTGTCTTCCTGTTGAATACAAGTTAATGCTTACAGAGTCGATTTGTGATTCCTAGGATTTTCTTTATCGAAGGTGAGTTAATATTTTATAAGTTTTTTATGTCTGATATTAGTCTGGTTAAACATTATTCCTTGTTTAGTCGTGACCACTGGACTACCTTGTAGGAAGTGGCATGTTACAAGTTAGTTTTACCGCTTTCATTGGCATGCAGACATAGAGGATACTCGAGCGACTTTAGTTATTTTATAGGTCTTTGCTCGGTTCGAAAGGTCACCCTGTGCACTAGTATCCCCCTGATGAGAATAGTGCACATCATCCTCTTAGGATAGGTCAACGCACTTCCATTGTTACTTGGGTTCATATTCAAAGTTTTTGTATTACCAAATTTTATTCTTAGCTTAACGTTCTTTCTCTTTTTTCAGCTTTCATGTTCAATATCATAAAATTCTCAATTTGTATTTCTCATTACGGAATGTCAATAGTTTGAAAGGGATTTCTATTTGGCAATTCATTCATATACTATGTATAATTAAATTGCTTTTGTGTCAGCTGAACTTTTTTAATTTTCGATTCTTTGATGTTTTTATTAATATTTTTGAAAGTACATATATCTGTAACATATTGCAATAGCTACTTTGCGCATTGCATATAAGTTACTCTTTACCTCGTACATTTATTTGGACATTTTATACTCCTTTATATTCTTTATATTCTTACACATTGTCTGTATTTGTTAATCTTATCTAGTTATCATCTTCAAAATTTGTATTATTGATTGATTATTACTACTTCATCCTGTTTGGATTGTATATGATTAGCATGCATCGCTCCATGCTTCTTTGAGTTGTCTGCAGTCTTTGTATGTCTTTTTTAGTTTAGGTCCATGTCTCTTCTCGATACGTAAGCACTGGCAAGATGCACTGATTAACACTTTTCTTTTAAGACATAATGGCATACTGCTCTTAAAAATTGTATTGTTTCTTCCAAAAGCTCTCCATCCAAGTTTTATACGCCGATTAATTTCTTCATCTATTTGACCCCCACTTGATATCTGCTGCCAAAGATAAATGTAGGTATCAGTTGTCTCAAGCTTTTCTCCATCGATAAAACATCGTTTCTTTTGAAATCATTGTACAATCACTTTTGTCTTCTGAAAGTTTAGTTTTAATCAGACTTCTTTACTGTTGTCAGCAAGAGGTTGGATCATACTCTGCAGCTCTGAAAGGGTAGTTGCAAAGATTACTACGTCATCAGCAAAGCGAAGGTGAATTATGTAATCTCCATTCATCTTTATTCCTTTGTTTTCCCACTTCAATAATTGAAAGGCATTTTGCAGTGTGGCATTAAAGAACTTGGGAGATATGGTGCCACCTTGTCTCATTCCCTTTCCAATTCTTATTTGTGCTGTATCCTCAAATATCCGAACCTTTGCACTTGAATTTTAATAGATGTTATTAATAATGCGAATGTATGCAATACCGCAGGATTTCAAAGCCATTGTTACTGCTGATGGTTTCATGGAATCAAAGGCCTTCTCATAATCAATAAAAGCCATGCATAATGGGAGTTCATGTTCTCTTGTTCTTTCAGTTAGTTCTCTCAGTACATGGATTTGATCTATGGTGCTGTAGCCACTCCTGAAACCAGCTTGTTCTCTTTGTTGAGCCATTTCTAGTGGTACCTTTAGGCGATGTGAGAAGCACGGAGAAACGCATGCTTGGTGTAAGCAGGAAAGATATGAAAATGAACTCGTGAATAAGGAAAATGACAAGAGTGGACGACACTAGATACCAAACTACTCAAAAAGACCCAAAAGAAGACCACATGAGAGATGGATGGATGAATTTCAAAATAATGCCTGAGTAGCATGAAAGAGACTGGCTCAAGACAGATAGTTATGGAAGAAACTTGGGGATATCCTCATCCAGTAGTTGATTGGCAATGGTTGACACTGATGATTATATATACGCGAGTATATAAAAGCAGTGGGATGTAAGGTCAGGTGATGCGTAACATCACAGCCTCTCCTTGACAAATGTCAACCCCGCCTACTCGTGGTACATCCTGTTTCCCCTAAAGGGGCTCTGACGACCGCCAATAGCGGTGTAACTATACCATCGGGATTAGAGGAAATGCTAAGCAACACTCACCAACCCGCTTGGCCAGCGTGGTGAGTTATGGCCAAACCCCTCCAAAATGACTCCGCAACTTAGATCGTGGCCCTCAGTCTCCGGCAGCGGGAATGCACCTGGCCAAGGCAGCGGCCAGTGCGACATGAAGGCAGACGGTGCGAAGAATCCCCGGAGGATCGGACTAGGCTGCCATCTAATGCTGACCTTGACTACGTATAATGGACGCTCCCTATCTTTTGATTCAAGGCTTCTTGAATTGGAAGAGGAACTACAAAGAATCAAGTGGGACATCGTCGGGCTAAGTGAGGTAAGGAGAAAAGGAGAAGATCTCATTGAACTGAAAAGTGGACATCTCTTCTACTATCGTAGGACTGATACTGGCAGAACTAGTGGTGTTGGATTTACAATAAACAAGAAACTGAAGGATAGAGTTGTAGAAGTTGAAAGTTCCTCTGACAGAGCTGCACGACTCGTTATCCAACTCTCGAGAAGATACCAGGCTCAGATTATTCAAACTTATGCACCCACCACAAGTTATCCTGAAGAAGAAATTGAAGATTTTTATGAAGAAATTCGTCATCTAAATAATAAAGGTAAGTAGCACTTGAAGATATTTATGGGAGATTTCAATGCAAAAATAGGGCAACGGCAACAGAATGAAACTTCAGTAGGTAAAGTCGGTCACGGCAACAGAAACCAGCGTGGAAATACTCTTGTTGAGTTTGCAGAGGCAGAAGGGTTTTTCATCTTGAACTCCTTTTTCAAGAAAAAGCCACACTGATATGAGGACAACTAAAGAAGATGTGACTTCCAAAGTAGAATATATAGAGCTATGCGAGACAGTACGAAAAAGTATCACTAAAGACGCAAGGAAATTCAACTGTGAACTAGTAAGGAAAGCAATTGAAAACAATCAAAGCCTAAAGATAGCAAAGGGACATCTCAGTAAGGGAAGAAAACAGATTATGGCAGTGACAAAAGAAGATGGTTCTGTAACAAGAAATAGAGGCGAAATTTTGACAAGAGTGAAAGATTTCTACTCCAAATTATATGAAAGGGATGATACATGTACTCCAGACATCATGAAAGGTACCAGTACCAGAGTTCTTCCAGTCCTCCCAGCTGAAGTTGCACATGCAATCAAGAACATGAAGCGGGGAAAAGCTCCAGGAGAAGATGGAATTACTGTAGACATCATACAAGAAGCAAGTGGAGAAATCGAAACAGTACTCGCCTAAATTTTCACTCGATGCCTTAATGAAGGGAAGATTCCTAAGAATTGGAACAATACTACAAGAAGCATGGAGAGGTGCATGCTTGGTGTAACCAGGAGAGAAAAGAAGAGGAACTCCTGGATCAAAAAAATGACAAGAGTGGAAGACATAACGATCAGAGTTAAATCCCTGAAATGGCAATGGGTTAGACATACTGCCAGAAGGACAGACCATCGATGGACAGCCGAAATTTTAAATTAGATTCCAAGGGACAGGAAAAGACCCAGAAGAAGACCACATGGGAGATGGGTGGATGAAATTCAAAAGTATGTGGGAGTGACATGGAGGAGACTGGCACAAGACAGACCGTTGTGGAGGAAACTTGGGGAGACCTTCGTCCAGCAGTGGATTGATAATGGTTGACAATGATGATGATGATGACATAAAAACAGTAAAGCACGAGTGCCGGGTGTGGATATTTTCAAAATTTTCTGTTTCATTTTTTATATCGGAGGTACAAGCAGCCGGCTGTCTCTAATTTGAAGCCTCTGATTGTGCGAAAGGGACAGAGACAGTATTCAGACGGAAGTCCTACCGATGCCTCTACCGTTACTGGAAGCCGTGCCCATTTCTGACGAATGATCAAATTCCAGTCAGTGCTTTAGACCACTTGGTCCCCGGAACTGCAAATTTGCCATTGAAACAACTTCGCTTTCGCTTATTGTTTGCATGGAAATATTTTAAGAAATACAAATCTTTGCGTGCCTAATGCAATATCGTAAAACAGTTTTCTTCTCTACATGTAATCTAAACCGCTGACTTTGCAGACTTGGCTCAATTTGCCAAGCATTATTTTTTTACGATATGCTAAACTGTATTACCAATACAAATCGTATGCGCAAACCGTGTTTTCGGAGCATGCAGCATTCGAATATAATAAATCTTTGCAACAAGACGAAATGAAAAGAAAAATAAACATCGTTTTCTAGGAAGTTCGAAATCTTCAATGAGGTTAGTGTGTCTGTAATGAAGGTATTTCAAGGAAAGCAGTCTGCGATTTCTCCTGAATAAAGGGTGGAAAGGCATTTCCCTATGGGACGGCAACGTCGTCGACCAGTCAGTTAATACGTCAGTCCGCTGTTTACAGCAGCTTTATAAATCAGTCTGAAAGTGATTGATTACTGCGACGATCTTCTTCGTCTTGTCAAAACAGGAAATTACACACACTGATCTATGCTGAGTGTCTGACAAAGAACCGCTTTCAGATGATTTTATGCTTGCCAGCGGCTGTCAGGGAAAATCAGAACAAGCTTTATACAAAGGCATTTGAACTTGGTGATCTCTTTTTTCAGATTGTGGTAAAAAAGAAAGTGAATTGTTTTTAACAAACTGAAAAACAGCATACTGTCTGCTATGTTACCACCATCTTTCTTTAGGCCTACAGAAAAGACTCTTAATCATTGTAACTTGTTAAATAACCATTCCTCCAGAGAAAAAAGCACTGTAAACAAATAGGACCTTTCAAAATCTATTTAAAGTAGCATAATATGTAAGCAAATAGTTGTTTGTTTGAATGTGTGTGTGTGTATTTAGCGACCACTCCATGATTCACTCAGTGAGCTATAAACAGTCGCACGTCCCTAATTTAGGGTCAATGGTTCGAGGGAAGGGAGAGAGCCAGTGCCGTATGACAAACACGGAGTCCGTGTCTCACGTGGGTGGAACAAAAATCCATGACCCATCTCGAATGGATATTTAGAAGCGAAAGCATTAGATTACAGAATTTGAGATTGATTCCAAGACAGGTATTTCCCCCTTGATTTTGGATCACTCTTTAACACTTTCGCTACAACAACGCCCGACGCTCCCGGACATGCAGACAACCACATGCGCCCGAGTCACCCGGATAGTAAGAGTAGGATTTCCTACCCTCCATGTTCTTTGGATTTGCTCGGTGTCAGAGGGGATTAGCAGAAGTCACCCTCAGTCATCATTGTTATCGCTAAATAAAGAAGTGCACCAGTAGTTGGTTTGTTCCGGGGCTGTATAATACAGCTTTCTGACATCGCTCAGTATAACTCTTGCTTTGCTGACACGTGCTTTGTTGCAACGTGCTTTGTTTGTCATATTTTACATTGTTCCAAAAGCGGAGTTTAGTAGAGAAAATTTGTCGTAAAAATTCTTTCATTTTGCTCAATCCAAATAAACAGATTGAAACCATATTTTGTACAAGAAAGAACAAGAAAAGGAAAAGGTAGACAAGATTTTCTAGCTATTACGACTACCATCTGTCTAAGGCTCTCTGTAGAAGAATGCACTGATTGATCCAGGGAAACGTACGAAAGTCACCGCATAGCAAACTTGGAGATCGGAAGTTTCTAGTAGTGACCCAGCCCTAATCCTTCTTTTGTTAACTTGACAAAGAGAAAGGGAATGAAATTCGGAAAGGAGCGGCAGGCATTTTCGGGCGCTGTGGTATTCTGAATGAGAAAACATTTTAGCATCGTGGTCGCGAAAGGGTTAAATCAATGTCCTCTTAAGCATGTACATGTTTTGAATTTGTCTTTTCCTCATTTTCGTGAACGTTTTGAACAAACTCCAGGAGACAGAAAACTACTATTGTGTCCTTAAGCCTGTCATCATCATAATCATTGTCAACAATTATCAGTTCACTGCTGGACGAAGATCTCCCCAAGTTTCTTTCACAACGGTCTGTCTTGTGCCAGTCTCCTCCATGTTACTCCAGCATACTTTTGAATTTCACCCACCCATCTCCCATATGGTCTTCTTCTGGGTCTTTTCCTGCCCCTCGAAATCCAGTCTAAAATTTCAGCCGTCCATCGATGGTCTGTCCTTCTGGCAATATGTCCAGCCCATTGCCATTTCAGGGATTTCATTCTGACCATGATGTCTTCCACTCTTGTCATTTTTCTGATCCACGAGTTCCTCTTCTTCTCTCTCCTGGTTACACCAAGCATGCATCTCTCCATGCTGCTTTGAGTTGTCTGCAGTCTTTGTATGTCTCTTTTAGTTAAGGTCCGCGTCTCTGCACCATATGTAAGCACTGGTAGGATGCATTGATCAAACAAGCTTGTATATTTTTAAAATTGTGAAAACAGAAATTTGCCGGTGACGGAGTTAGAATCAGCGTCCCTCTGCTCCGGAGCCGAATGCTTTACCAATTAAGCTACGCAGACGGAATTTATCACTGCAACTTTATCGCCTTGGCACATGCTTCACCTCTGTAGTACGTCATAAAATATGATAAAGAGTTGATAAGAATTTCCTTTTATGCAGATTGTCGACTGATACTACATTTCATAAGTACGGTTCTCACCTGAAACTGTTATTTCAGTAATTTCATTACTTATGAGCGTGCATTTTTGAAAGGTATAAATAGGGATATTTCTGATAAAATGGCTAGGCAGTGTAAAAATTCACTTTTCCGAATTCAGTCGATCATATAATACTGATTAAATACGCATTTTGAAAGCCATATTAATTTTTCAGTCAATATACTTTTTTACTTATTTTTAATATTTTTGTATATATTTTTAATCATATGGAAAAATATGTGTTGTTTGTTAGATTCCGAAAACGTTAGTTGCATTTCTGACTTACCAGTGTAGTGGTGTGCGCTATACAAGTTTTCCAGAGTGTCAGCAAAATGTTATGGATATCTTTGAGCTAAAAGCCTTTCGAACTGACTCTCAGTACACCGCCATACGTTGGCAAGTGAAAAATGACTTAAAATTTTAGGAGCAACAGAGAAAATCAGTGATTTTTATCCATATAGATAAAAAGGTAAACTGAATGTTGATTCTACCAAAAATTTAGATCGTACACATGAGTCAAATTAAAACTTTAGCAATGCGATAAAAAATTCAAAATACAGCATCATTGTCTTGTAACTTGGCAATATTGTTACCAATGACTAAAAGATTTTCTTACATGTGGCAGCATCATGCGGACTAGTTTAGTGACGTCACAGTAGCAGCGTAAAGGTCTCAGCGTGAAAACTATTGAAATTCATCGCGACGGAGATGCATGTCTCCTCTCACTGCAAGAGCACAAATGGACTAGGAAGTTCCGAAACGGCGTGAGTTCTGTGACAGATTCTCCTCGATTGGGCAAGGCACACAGTGTAGTGACAGCAGAGTCCATTACAGCAGTTGAAGGCATTGTGATGGGAAATCGCCAAGTGACCCAGGATGCAACAGCTGCAATTTTGAGCATCAGTCATGGTTCAACGCACTATATCATATATGATCTGCTCCAATTCAACAAAATGTGTGCAAGGTGGGTACAACTCCAGTGGACTCCAGAATTGAAACAACGACCTGTTGATACCTGTCAAGAACTTTTGTGGCGCATTGAAGCAGAATGTGATGGCTTTCTACAGATAATTATTACTGGAGATGAAACCTGGGTTCACTATCACCAGCCAGAAATCAAGAGAGCGAGCAAGAAATGGCGCCATCCCTCTTCATCAAAACCGAAGAAGTTCCACACGCAGCCAACTGCAGGGAAGGTTATGCAGACTCTCTTTTGGGATGAACGATGCGTAATTTTGGAGCACTGCATGCCCAGGTGGAGCACTGTAACCACTGACACGCATGCAGATCTTTTATCGGGAATCATCTTCAACCTGCCATTAAACCCAAGTCACGTGGACTTCTGAGTACTGGTGTCTTGTTGCAACATGACGACGCTCAGCCCTATACTTCCAGAGGAACGGTTGCAAACATACAAGACACACACACACACATGATCTCATTAAGCGTTATCGGAATGAAGTCAGATTTTCCCATGAACTGGATTTCTTAGAAATCGCCTGATGTTAGGAAAGATTCCATAAACTGGCACTATAAGGAATTTGTCATGTAGCACGTGAAGCAAACAATTTACGCCAGAACAAGGCTAAAACTTTGATTCTGCTGTTACAGCTCTGATCACGCAGAAGAATATTAGTCAACAGCTCCAGCAATCCAGCGCGTGAGAAAGAAACTAGAAAATTTCGGATTTACGATAAATGCAAATAGATTAAGATTTCTAAGTTTTCGATATGAAGATTGCTTTTGACTGATGGTTTGTCACTCAGAGTTCTTGTAGAACAGAGACTTTCCATGAAAACCTACAAATGCATCGTGAATTCTGAGTTATAAACGTCGAGCTTTGTACTTCAAAGCATGGAACATCGTGTCTTGTTATCTGCTATCTATCAACGCTGTAGGTCTCACGTCTGCGAAAGAGACGAAGAAAGGAGAGTGGAGCTTTTATTTATTTTTTTAATATATTATCACCTCTAGGAAGATATTATCTGTTACAGTCAGAGGTATTAGCATGAAAAAAGCATAAAAGTTTAACGCTAACTAAAAAAAGTGTCGCTCTGCAATTTGTTGTTAAGTAGACCATGCATTTATCCACTGCGGACAAGAGTCAGCGGAAGTATCAGCGTGACAGAAATCACAATCACCATCAGATTAATCATGTGATCAATCAGTCTGTGTGTATGCCGATGTGAGAAAATGACACTCATCGATCTTATGCAAACGACAAATGGCTGTTTGTGTCAAAGCGTTATCTACCGTTGAATACAATAGTCAAACGTAATAACCGGAGACGCGGTGTTGGCCGCAACAAGAGTTCATTTGTTTCTCCAAGCCTCGCCGAGCTCAATAAGGTTCCTTACGAGTGAGTCACTTATAAGCCATTTTGAAGAACTAAGTCTCCTGTGAACAATTCAGTGAGCTAACACATTGGATATTCAAAACACCCCAAAGGAGTTTTCCTGTTGTACGCAAAATCATTTGAATTGATGGAACTATAATTTATTAATTTTCCTGATCCCAATTCGCATTTCATTTCTTTTAGTTTATGTACGAATAAAAATTGCTCATTTATCTTGATTCCGCTGGGATCTAGACTTTCAGAATTCGGACTTTGCCGATATTTTCCGTTGAGTGTTAAAGAACTAACTATGTTAGGAAGCATTGTGACACCTTAAATGGTATTGTGCCAAATTATCGAATCCCTACACTAATATCTCTTTGCCAAAATTAAACATAATTGAGTCAGCTAAAAGATTAATGATTACATGTATGGTCGTAAACGTCCAAGTATATGTCTACTCTTTCATAATGACATACAGTATCATTCTTTTCGATTTAAAACATACAGTACCTTGACATCAACCGATATACGAGGTCAGATCAAAATGTTCCGAGACTAGGACGATATACAAAAAAGTACTTACGTCATTTAAGTCTGGCTATGATCTCCCTCAAAACAGTTTCCTTGTGCAGCGATACTCAGCTGCCAGCATTTTTGCCACTGTCGGAACGCTTCCTGGAAGTCCTGTTCGAGAATCGTGTCAAGCACCGTCTGCAATTCACGCTGGCTCTCGTCCACGGTTTCAAAACGAAGACCCTTGTGCTTCAGCTTCAGCTTCTGGAACAGAAAGATGTCGCAGGGGGCCAAATCCGGCGAGTAAGGTGGAGAAGGAAGGGTAGTCATGCTGTTGCGGCTGCAAAACTGGCGTGTTGCTAACACTCTGTGAGCTGCTGCATTGTCGTGATGGAGCAGGAAATCGTCCCTGCGCCACATTTCAGGCCGTTTGTGGCGAATGTCCTCCCTAAGACGCCGCAGAATATCGCAATAAGAAAGGGCGGTGACGGTCAGACCCTGCGGGACGAATTCACGGTGCACAAACTTTCGAATGTCGAACAACACAATGAGCATGCTTTTTGTTGCTCTCCGGACCTGTCGGACCTTCTTCGGTCGTGGAGATGCCGGGATCTTCCACTGCGATTACTGTTGTTTGGTCTCCGGGGCGTAACCGTAGACCCAAGTCTCGTCCCCAGTGATTTCCCGCGACAGCAACATTTCATGCGTCTTCGTTCCAAATCTGCCGAGTTTGACGCAGAATTTGATGTTCGCTCGCTGCTCTAGTTTGCAGTCCATATCAAAATCGCAGCTGTGTTCTGCACGTGGTCACCAAATATCGTGTAGCACAGCTCCCGATGTTCACAGAACGATGCCATTCGGCACAGTGACTCATGAAGGAAACTGCCCTCGACCGCTGCTCGCGCATCCGCGTACTGTCATCTGTTGGCGCGCTACGTACCAAGTCTTAAAACTTTTTGATCGCACTACGTATTATAGTGTTAATCATAAAATACTCGCGTTTATGCAATGTATACTTGGCAAATTAACTAGGTTTATAATTATAGCAGCTGAATTGTGATCGTCGCTGCCTAGGTATAACATGTAAGGGGGAATTGGTATATTCTTCTCTCTATTGAAGGATATGATAGTGTCGAGAGGTCCACCTGCGGAAGCTCTCAACAAAATGTTCGTCTTTTAAACACTCTATATGCGTGAATCTTGTTAGCAGTAAGTAATAATGTCTTTGAAGTACATGAATATGAAAAAATCTCAGTTACGGGTTCATAATACTTCCATACAACTGTTAATCGTCTTTTCGTTAGGAGCTGGAATGTTTTTCCATGCTAGAGTGTTTTTTCTCTTTTTACCGCTCTAGCTGCAGCGAAGAATTTCCTGTTTTGCAAGGGATGTAATGAAAAATGGATTTGACAAACAGACATTAATTAACACTTAAAAGGGTGGCCAAAATCAAGTGGGTTTTGAAGCGCTGTGTTCATTGACAGCATACTTAGCCACGTATTAATTCTTTCGATGGCCTGAATAAATGAAGGATAGACAACGTCATCGCTCTTTGCACGTTTTTTTTTAATTAACGCACAGCAACCGAAAAATTGTTATCCGGACACCGCTGAGATCGTACACCAGATCTCCGGATAACTAGCCGACTGCGTTTGCCTTACGCTACGGTGGCCAACAATGTACGGCGCTGTTTGGGATTTTTAGCACGTCTTTTTGTAAAAAAAGATCGTGCTTATGTTTCCGGTTTGTCAGTCCATCAGTCAGTCAACCTGTAGCCCCGATATCTCTGCAACTATTAGTCCGATTCGAAAAATTAATTTTGCATTAGGAAGCTTGAAATATGTGAATGCTGATCCTTTATTTCGTTGTTTTTTTTTACGATGAACAATTTCGCCACTAGAGGGCGTAAATGCAGATGATGTCGAATTCAAGAATACCTTTTATTCCACATATTTGCCTCTAAACATCCGAGTAAAAAATTTCTTTATCTTTCGATTCCATTTATGTCGAAGAGTATTTTAGATATAGTTACTTTTTCAAATTATGCATAGGTTTTCCGCTAGGGGGCGTAAAAGTAAATTACATTTTTCCCGATAATTCTTCTTCTAAAACTTCGATTTGAAAACTTTTTTCTTCAGCGGATACACCTCCTGATAGAAATTCTTTTGCATGTAATTTCAAATGTTTGGTAAAGAATACTTTGGCCACCAGGTGGCGTAAGTGTTAATTTTTGCTTGTGATGTATTTACCATAAAATCTGAGCTTCTAAAACATCGATTGAAAAAAATTTTTCGTGGACTCATGCCACTCACATCGATAAACCTTTTCGGAATATTTTCTTCTTAAGATATTGCATGGGTTCTCCGCCAAGGGGCGTAGATGTATATCTTGTTTTTGTCAATATCTCTACTCCTAGGAGTCCGATTTGAAAAATTCCTTCTTTGTTGGATAGTGTTTTCAATGTGACATGTTTTTCATATAATTTCAAAATTTTCAAGTAATTCATGGACTTTCCGCTATGGGCGTAGAGGTAAATTGCGTTTGCCCTATATCTGTGCTTCTAAATCTCCGATTTGAAAAATTATTTCTGCACCGGATACAGCTTTTCATGGAAAATCCTTTACATATAATTTCTAATTTTTGTAAAAAAAATGGTTTGGCCACCAGGTGGCGTAAATCTTAATTTCCGCTTCTGATGTATTTGCAGCAAAATATGAGCTTCTAAATTCTCGATTGAAGAAAACGTCGTTTCTAGACCGATCGTACTCATGTCGAGAAACCTTTTAGAAGCATTTTCTTCTTAAAACAATGCATGGTTTCTACGCCAGGGGCGTATATATATCTTATTTTTGTCAATATCTCTACTTCTGGGACTCCGATTTGAAAAATTCCTTCTTTGTTGGATAGTGTTTCCGATGCGAAATGTTTCTCCTATAAATTCAAAATTTTCAAGTAAATCATAGATTTTCCGCTGGGGGCACAAAGGTAAATTGCGTTTTGTGCGTTATTTCTGCCTCTAAAACTCGGATTTGAAAAACTCTTCCTGTATCGCATCAGCTCTTGATGGAAAATATTTTTCACATAATTTCTAATGTTTGGTAAAGAATGGTTTGGCCACCAGGGGCCATAAATGTTAATTTCTGCTTCTGATGTATTTGTAGGAAAATCTGGGCTCCTGAGAACTCGACTAAATTTTTTTTTTGAACCGATACCGCTCATATGGAAAAACCTTTTGAGAATAATTTCTTCTTGAAATAATGCATGTTTTTCCCACCAGAGGACATAAAGTCACATCTTAGTTTTGTCGATATCTCTGTTTCTAAGAATCCGATTTGAAAAATTCTTTCGGTGCTGAAGAGCGTTTCCGGTGCGAAATGTTTCTCATATACATTCATGTTTTTCTTAACGCACAAGTCTGCAACCAGAGGGCGTAAGCTCACGATTCCATTAACAGCAATATCTGAGGGGTTAAAAACCAGATTGAAAAATTTCTTTCTTCCGTCAGATACTATTCTTTTCCAAATCGGTTCCATTGACTTTGAATTGCTTTGATAAATTTAATTTGTGTCAGAACGGATTAAGAAAGACGTGCTTATTATACTTAAAAATTCGGTGTCATCTTTCTTGTTTACATTGTTTCCACGTACTGGAAGATTTATCTATTCACCTTGTTTCCACGTATTTGGAAGATTTTCATTAAGGTGGTTCCACCTGAAATCTCTGCCTTATGTTTCCAATGGTAAAACATCTGTACGTATTTTCTTCGCAATTAGTGTATTCCCATAGATGAAAATTTGCACATCGATAAAACTAACTTTAAGTTATAGCATGGAATACTTAATGCTTGTATTTGTACTCTGTCAGCTGAAGACAATTCCGCAGTTTTAACCATTATTGGGAATGTACAAAAACTGTACCCTAATTTCAACAAGAAACTATCACTTCAATGGTCTAGTAACTCTTCGTCAACCCTAACAAAGGCGGGAATAGAATTAGGATAGCATTTAAGAAGCAGACAATCAGGTAAAATAATATCTATGATTGGTTGTAACAACTGATACGCAGCTAACGTGAATTTCAATGTGCTTGTCATACCCATTATCTTATGTCATACCTTAAAAACAAAAGCAGCTACAGAAAAAATTAAGACATTTTTGAAATCTCCATCAAATTTCACATCTAATGACATATAAACAATGAAATAGCTATGAAAATTAGTTAGTTAAAAAAGTGTTAAACTTAAAAATTCACGGGTTTTGCAGGTGATGGAATACTTTTACACACCACTCTATTTCAAGACTTTGGCAGAGCTATACCAGTAGATTTATAAATTTTATGGCTAGTTTTGATCTTCACTATTAAAATGCTTTGCTAAAAATTTTCAGTGCTGAAGTCACAGAATAATTTCAGTTGAACGTGCAGCATCCAATGGAGAAATCTACTTAATGGAGTTCCTCGATAAATATGGACAAAAAGACCAGCTAATGACTAAAACCAAACTTACTTCTAACCATTCAGTAGCTTATTTCTGTGCTCTTTCTTGTGCATAAAAGCTAAGAGTTACCAGTTCTGCTTTGGCAAGTTTCATAACTTGTATGGGATTCGTAGATATGATAAAATTTACGGAAATTCTTCACACCTTTCCACAACACAAATGCAAATTTTGACCTAGTCAGGAGCAATAAATTCAGCTAAGATCCAAAGTTCAGTTTTACTGATATGCTTTTTCTTCTAAGCATGTATCGACGAATGGGACGTCGTCAGAAAACAAAACACAAATCCCAACATGTTTAACTTCACGTTCCCGTACTCTAAAATTTATTGCTTGGATTTTTTGCGTGATGTTCCAGAGTGCCTCAAAATCGGTAGATGTGATGCATAAAAAATTTTGAGCTGAGAGTGCAAACCACAGTGAACAAATAGGCATCAGCAGAAGATTATCGGAAAGCTCCTGGAAACCGTCAGTTTAATTTAGGCAATAAATCCTTTCAGGGAAAGCTGTTTTCAATTGCACGTCTGCCGCTACAGCGCACTGGAAAGTAATGAACTGCGCCCACAGAGGGAAAATAAAGCGTGAACGAGAGATCAGAGTGTGTTTGATTATTGACCCCATTCTTTGTCTCTGTCTTTTCTTTTTCTGTTATTACCATTTTCTCTTAGCATTGCAATTTTAAAGAAAAACTCTTTTTCAATATCAATGAAATAACTGGGGAGGGTGAAAGAAAAAAAAAAATAAATATAAACAAAAGAGTAATAGAAATGAACTGAACGGCCATTTCCAGATACCAACTGTTCCCGACAATAAAAATTCGTCGCCAAAAATCTTCAAATGCGTAATGATGATTGCATTATTTGTCTTCTATCGTCTGGAAAACCGCAGTTTCTTTAAAAAATACGGAAACGATCGCTAGTTCGTTATAAGCCTGTACTTTCACAAATGGAAGGTGTAAACATCTTCTTGTGGTCCTCATCACTTTAATTTGAGCACAGGATTCACACATTGCTGTTCAAGAAATGGAAAACAGAGTAATCATGAGACTTTCGTACATTTCAAAGAAAAAAAATTCACAATTTCCAGTATTTCTCAGCTGTACGTCTATCAGACCACATCAGACCGCCGTCAGTCAGACGAATGGATTATAGATAAATAAAAGATATTGGGTATATTTTACACTGTCCAGTTATAAAAGGCTTTTCTTTATTTCTAGAAAGGGAGCTCATATGTCTGAAGAGAGGCAGATAAAGAAATGAGGGAAAATGATAGGCTTTGAGACCGATAAAAAATTTCCAACACGATATCTGGGAGCGAAAATGTCGAGATCACACTAACTCACTGGCAGAAATATGACAAGCAGACAAAAAGACGAAATTAAAGGAAGAACAAGTTTCTTTTTACATACATAAAACCGACTTTATTTAGATATATGTCCAAAATCTTGTCATGTCTTCAGTCGATTACCTAACCCCATCGTTTCTAAACACTAAATAATCAGTTATGAAGTAAACTGTTCTGAAAATTAAAAAAAATATCACATTTTGAGATCACAATCCATTTTTTGGTGTAAATGTGACAAGGATCTTAAGTCAGGTGGTAGGCATGGTGTAATCCCGTATTCCATTCATAAAACATTAGTTGTATACAAGGTCCGTATGCAAGGAAATCTGCGAACCTATCATGCATGCCGAATTATTCTCACAGTTCTCATTTTAATTTTTCCTTATCTTAACGGCAGACTTACGCATTTTCGTAATTATTTAACACGCATAGTGTAAAGTGGTGTACTATGTCATTCTATATATGAAAATGTTATCTCCATTTCCAGAAACCTTGTTAGTAGAACTCATTCTTGAAAGTAAAAGTATGGATGCCCAGTATTTTTACAGGGAATCCCGAATCTTTTTCTGAAGTAAAATTTCATATCCAGATGGCATTAATTGGCAGTATATATATATATGCTTGCAGAAAGAGGTTGAGAAAAATCTTTACAAAGCCGGGACGCACCATGCGATACTAAGATTTTCCAGTTCTGAGTGTCTGACTGATTAGCTTTTCATTGGCATATTTGTAACTGTGAATATCGCAGGTCATAGAACTTGAACACACAAATAGCTTCTGCTTCAATAATAATCATAAAGGATGACCATCATTTCCCATAAATACATAGCCTTTGCAGAAGCACAATTCCTTCACTAAATGGTGTACAGCAGTATGTGTAGCGAGAACTTCGTTATGTACAAGACAGCTGAAATAAATTCTCTGTTGTCAATAAGAAGACGGCGTGGCGATAATTTTTCAGTTCTTCCTGACTCTAAATTCCCCAGCTAGCATTCATGAGAGTTTTTGCGATTGTTTTTCGAGATTTAACAGCCATTCTGGGCTAATGTGGGGTCTATAAGCAGCCACCCGTCCCGTGTTTGGGGCCATTGGTTCCAGGGATGGAGAGAGTTGGTGGCACGAGACATACACACCACCAATGCCTCATCCGAGGCACGAACCCGAGCCCCCTTGGGTGAGTGGTCATGACCCAGTGCTTAAACTACTGCGCCGCCTGGGAGGAATATTGCTCGGGCTACGAGGGTCGCTGAATCAGTGGCAAGACTTAGATACCCATACCCCATAATATGACGGAAGCAGTGGCAAAACTTAGATACCCATACCCTGTAATATGACTGAATCAGTGGCAAGACTTAGATATCCATATCCTGTAATACGACTGAATCAGTGGTATGATTTAGATACCCATACCCTGTAATATTACTGAAGCAGTGGCAAAACTTAGATACCCATACCCTGTAATACGACTGTCTCATATTATTGTTTCTTGACATATTCCCCAATTTTTCCTTCAGCTTCGAAAAATCTTGGTTTTAAAGCGCACGCGGACGTATTGGTATTCAGTAATAAAAAAAGTGTTATGATCTGCTGTAACCTTCTCTTCTACGAATTTCTGTAGCCCTTCTGCGTCTCTGGAATGTGTTTCATTTCAGAGACTAAGAGGCTCGTGATTGCAAAGGATGGTGTGGTATCTCCATGACTTCAACCATGAGCTCGCTAACTGGCCGACGCAGTTCGATCCTTTGCTAGCTCATTTTTTCGAAAAATAAAAATTAAAGTACGTGTTTATGTCGTCACTATGTCCGTCCACTCGTCTTTGAACACCGTATCTCTACACTGGGTCTGGTTCATTTGCCCGACGTTTACTTCCCCGAAAATATGGTTTCATCGAATGATCATTTAATCGAAACATTCATTTTACGGAAGGGTAACTTGACCGAAAGATACATTTAACCGAAAGGTCACTTGATCGAAAAGTTTTTTTATCCGAAAGGGGTCTTTACCTAAAAGTTCATTTCATCGAAGTTTCAGTTTATCGAACACTTTGGATTACAGTACAGGATCTGTTGAAGCATGGTGCAATTCGGCAGACAGACCACCGACACGTTAGAGGATCATACTCAAATT
This sequence comes from Macrothele yani, assembly GCA_039090855.1. Lineage (NCBI taxonomy): Eukaryota > Metazoa > Arthropoda > Arachnida > Araneae > Macrothelidae > Macrothele > Macrothele yani. The sequence goes on from CM076989.1 coordinate 142,908,913, forward strand.
GCACTTTTGATTTCACCATGTCGCAGAGAACGCAAAGATTTAGCTTTAAGACAAAAAATAATTAATTTTAAGTCCCTAGGCTTCGGCTTAGGCCTTTTTTAGCAAATTTTAATCATGCTCATAAAGTTTACATAAAAGTCATGTTCAGTGCTCATGTTTATAAAGGTTTTTCAAAAAAAGTCCAGTTAATAATGTTGCACATTTTTTTAGGTAAAAAGAATCAATTTTAGGTACCTAGGTCTCGGCTTAGTCCTTTTTTAAAATTTTAATTGTGCGTGCTCATATTCATGAGGTTGACGTAAAAAGTCAGGTTATTAATTTTGCTCATTTACTTTGACTCAAAGAATTAATTTGAAGGCCTTAGGCCTCGGTTTTAGCATTTTAGCAAAGTTTAATCATCCGTACTACATGCACAAAAAGGATTAAAATTTGCTAAAGATTCCCAGATCTAGGCCTGTAAGACCTTAAAATTAATGTTTTAGGCTTGAGCAAAAGTGCAACATATTTTACTTTAAATTTTGTGTAATGCTTATGAATATGAGTAGGATTAAAATCTGTTAAAAAGGTCTGTATCTAGGCCTACGGTTAAAAAATTAATGTTTTGTGGTTGAGTAAAAGTGGAACATTATTTACTTGACTTGCTATGTAACCCTTATGAATATGAGCTCGGAGGATTAAAATTTGATCAAGAGGCCCAGATCTACGCTTTATAATTAATGTTATAATTTGAAAAACTTACTTATGGAGACGTGTTTCACAGAAATTAAAAGTGCATTTTTTATAAAATCCCAAAATGTTTAAGTGGCTATTTTTCAAAAACAAGCACCACTCTCTAACAGATCTCTAACAACAAAACTCTAAGTTTTCGATAAACTGTGATGACCATTCGGTGAACTGATCTTTCGATATAATGAACTTTTAGGTAAAGTAGTCCTTCGGTAAAATTAACTTTCCGATCAAATCTCCTTTCGATGAAATGAAATTTTAGGTGAAGTGACCTTTCGGTGAAATGAACTTTTCGATCAAGTGACCCTTCGGTGAAATGTACCTTTCGTTCAAGTGATTTTCGGTCAAGTGATCTTTCGATCAAGTGAACGATACCGCTCTACACTTATTAGACAGATTTCGTAAAGCTTACACTGCGAACACGATTAGCTTTGTCTTTTGGTACTTTTACGAATCGAAGCTTTGGCTTTAGGTGATGTAAATGGAGAGGTTATCGAATTCAAAATCTACTTTATTCCATATCATTTTTTTTTTAAATTTCTTTTAACACGAAACCAGTTCGTCATAGTTTCTTGTTCAAATAATAGGTAGTTTTCCTGATAGAGGGCATAGGCATTTTCCCTTATATCTCCGCTTCAAACAGACCTATTTCAAAAACTGATTTTGTGATTGATAGGGTTCCTAAAGCAGACTATTTTGCATAGAATATCAAGGATCGCACGTTCTCGGTCTGTTGCGAGTTATTAATTTTGTTAGAAGTTGGTTTCATTGGTACCTGCGGTTTGTGTCTGATAAAACTTCACAGGGCCGTGTCCTTAGGTTTGTAATAATTTTTCTGCATGTGTAATCATGAGTAAAATAATAAAAATTAGTGATCAAATAGATCGTAAAATAAGCAAAATCCGTGATTAAACAGATCGTTTCAAGGTAGATGGGAACATGAGCATCTGCTTACGAAAAAAAACCCGACAATGTCTCCTGTGGTTACAAGTCTGTTTTGTGTAAGAGATTGAAACAGCCGAAACGATATTGGTCTAACGGTGAATTTGTAAGTAAATGTGTATAAATAGCCAATGTGTTCGGAAAGGAAAAAATTGCTAATGAATTTTAAAATGTGCTTTTCCCAAAACAAACTGCAACAAAAAGTGTTGAAAAAATAGTTAAAACATTCCGAAAGCATTGACAAGAATCATTGCCTTAGTATGTGTTCTTTTCGTTGGCATTAAATTAATCGAGGGATTTCCTGTCCCTGTGGCGCAGTGGTCTAAGCACTGGCCTCCGACAATTCGTTTGAGATGGTTTCGGGTTTGAAACCCGGTGAGGCATGGATGTTGTGTTTGTCTTCTGTGTAAAATGACGAGTGTGAGAAAACAAGCACTCTGTTTAATGCAAAACAAAAGATAATAATGAAAATATAATGAAACACAACAAAAGTACAACCGAAATTCATAAATTCCGTCACCGGAAACAGGTAAAATCGCCGTACGCAAGAAACGGCTAAGAACAGAACAAATACCCTATATTGAAAAACGTCACCGGACACCTAGAGGAGAAACACAACATAGCATTTAATGACATACATTATTACGGTGTCGGTCAATCTTTGGCCTTAATGCATGCACTGAACCTTCGAGACATGCTTTCCACAAGCTTTAAGAACACAGATAGGTATGCGTTTTCATTCAGTACATAATGCTGCCGCTAACTGTTGCTTAGTAGTAGGCCTTGGTTCCAAACTTCTTATGCGGCGCTCTAATTCATCCCATAGGTGCTCTATGAGATTAAAATCAGGGCTCTGTGCTGACCAGTTCACACACGATACGGAATTATCGTTAAACCATGCCTTAATAGTCCTTGCTTTGTGGCTCGTTGCATTATCCTACTGGTACCAACGAGGCTCGGTTCCATAGTATTGCCACAGAGTTTTTAGGGTATCATTGTCCAGAATATCGAGGCAGACGTGCTGGTCAACAGGTTTGTCCACGATAACCAATGGGCGGGAACCATACTACGAAAAACATCTCCACACGTGCACACTGCCAGCTCCAAACTTGACTGTAGAAACAGTACACTGTGGATTCATCAGTCCATAGGACACATTTCCATTGATCTGGGTTCCACGATTAATGTTCTTTACACCATGCTAAATGACTAGTAGCATTCCGAGTGGAGATGGAAGGCTTATGAGCAGCCGCATGACCACGGTAAGCCATGGAATGAAGTTATCTCTGAATGGTCCGTGTACATACCGAGGTTTCAGCATTTTTACTCACCTCCGTCGATTAGCTATAACGACTCTCCTGGGCTTTGACGTCGTCTATCACTGATTTTCTTTGGTCTGCCAGTACATTTTTCTGCTTCAGGCAAGCTATGTGTCTTCCACTTATTCAGTACACCCAAAACAGTTGACTTGGGTATGTTTAAATGCCTTTCGGTTTCTCTTATGGGCAACCCACTAATATAACCCCAACAATCTTTCCTTTCTCAAAGTAAGTTCCTTCCCGCCGCGACATTTTCACTCAACCTTACAGTGCGATATGATTGCGGTCAGCTGCAGGCTTGTTTTTATACCGTTTGCAGCTGTACAGCACATCTTAATAACGCAACGGATCCGTTCATTTGCTTTTGAAAGTTTGGCCGGTGACTTTTGTCAATATAGTGTATAATATGTGCGCAATCTGAAGGGAACAGATGAGTCAGAGTTCATTGTGTATGGAGAAAAGTTAATATATACGCGTGAGTCTGAAAAACGATCACACCATTTCTGATGACATATCTGACTCTGTTGTGGAAGCCATAAGTTCCATATGAGGTCGAAGACGACGATATTACTTAACAAAGTGTCAGAAGGTATCCCAAAATATAGGATCCTGCACGAAAGTAATTCCAATCGTCAAGGAACAATAAAAAATACCGACGTACATTTTGAAAAAGATCGGTATTGTGGTAATGACTCACACAATGCCATGGTCTCGGCGCAGAAGTTTCTTCATCACAAAGACACTTCGAAGACGGTGAAGGAAATGGATCCTTAACTGAAGAAGTTCTATAACGCTCAAAACGAAGTGTAGATAAAGATGACTCTTCGTCGGGGAAAGGCTGCACAAAGGCTAAAAATTGAGGGTCAAAAACCTGATGGGAGGCAAGCAAGGAAAGCGGAACTGAGTGAGGAACACCTTCTTCTTCTGTAGGAGGGAAATCATCATCATGCGGACTAGTTGCACAGGATTCATCTTGCTGACAAAACAGAACAGTATCATAGGCAGAAAAATGAACCGAAGAGGTAGATGAACTATCATCCATTGCAGTAGACTCAAGTAACGTTAGGGTGTTCAAATCATCAGGTAATGGGTCTGCAGTGGCTGGATCTGTTATCGCTTTCGGAGAAATAGAAGTTAAATCAGCAGACTGCGGTACAAACTTAGTGTCATAAGAGTGGCTTCACTGCTACATATCTCTCTTCCTTCCCTGGAACCAGTGACCCAAAATTAGGAACGGGCGACTGCTTATAGCTTATCAGTTATTCAAAGAGGTCGTTAGCTTACCACCCGCTCCTCAAAAATCGAACGACTTAGTTTTTAATTTGTGTTCAAACTGACTCAAAAGAATTTGCCATCCATGAATAGAGTTGCTTGGGCTAGAGCCACTTCATAACAGGACCATGGGCAGAGACATCTATGAATCATTAGCTATAGTTCTAAATCTGATCTGTGTTCCAAAAAGCTTTCAGTTATTGTTGCAGATGGTGCTAAATGCATGCAGGGTTCTCATACTGGTTTAATAGAATTGTTGTGTAAGGACGGAATTGATTGCTCAGCTTTATATTTCATTATCCACCAAGAAGTACTGTGCCGAAAGTGTTTGGACATGGAGGATGTAATGAAAACCGTAGAGAAGTGAGTAAATAGATTAATGGAAAGAATAGATCATTGACTCGTCGGAAGTTCCTTTTCTAACAGAAATAGAACTGGAATATGAAGATTTGATTTTGTTCATAGAGGTACGCTGGTTAAACAAAAGGGTCTGCTTAATAAGATGTTTCATTTTGAGGGAAGAAGTTCTTTTTACTTTTTTGAAGAACATGTGGAAACTAATGCATTAAGAATAACCAATAAATAATGTGATCCTCATTTCAGTTGCTCACTTGCCTTCTTCACACAGCATCTGAAGTTACAAGAAGGAAAACAAAGCGTCTCATATTAAACTCAGCACCTACAATCCTACACGGGTTTATGATAGATTAGAAAAATTTTTAAATCCTCTTTTACCAATGGAAATTTGCTGCAATTTCGTTCATTTATGGAGATAGTTGAGGAGAATTCGGAAATAAACTTAAAATTCTGTATTCCAATGTCCAATGTGCTTTCAAAGCAGGTTGCTAGAAGGTTTGCTTATTTTAACAATATGTAGCCACAACTAACTCTGTTCAATAATCCTATGAAGTGTACTATTTCAGGGCAGCATGGAAGCATCCACCTGAAATTGTATAATCTGCAAAGTGATCCCTACTTCCAGTCAAGACATGAAATAGTAACAGAGTTCTGGAAACTGGCTCCAAACGATAAGCTTCCAGGATGAAATGATTTTTCTAAGTGAATTGCTTTCATATTTGGAAGCCCTTGTGACGTAATTCCTATTTACATTCAGGGTTTGTTCCTATCTCTTACGTAAATTTTAATTTCCTGTCAAAAACACTTTCTGAACTTCTGATAATTTCTCTCTATGAGTCAAAAGTAGCAGCAAGTCTACAGGTAAAGAAGAAATTTCAAAGGTCGAAGATCTGTGTGGGACGAGTTATTGTCTTAAGCACACCTTAAAGACTCATTGTAAACTTCAGCTCCATAAAAGGTTGACTCTGAAGAACTTGTGAATTCATATGAGCGTCCACGGTGTTCTCATTAGCTCTTTTCACAGGCATCGTCGATAAGAGGCTTAGCGATTTAACGAGACTTCGAATAGCGATACAACTCCCGCAAGGAGCTCTCATTCTTTGTGCAAGATTGTGAAGGGAATTTTGAGGCAATAAGTGCCACTCTTCTACCAAGGACCGGAGGAGTCACGGGAGGGTTCTGGATGGATACTGCCGGCGTGCACTTGCTCTTCTCAAGCATCCTAGACATGCTGTGTCTGGTGCACTTCCGATTATCTCGCAGGCCACTACATTCTATGAATATCCTTACTCTCCAGATATTCGTCCACCAGCCGAGCCCTAAGGGTACAGGCATTATCGTCCATAAAAAGGACCTAGGGGGCCAACAATTCTCCTAAAAAGCAACACATGAGGCTCTAGGATGTCATCCTTATAGCGTGCAGCTGGCAGAATGCCTGCTGGACAAACTTGCAGCGGCATACGTCCACCCAACATGATGCCAGCCCAAATCAGATCTCCTCTACCAACGTAGTGGTCAATTTCCCTAATGTTGGAGGGAAGATTTCGGCTTCCCGCTTCTCTTAAATGTGCACACGTCGAGAATCCGTGTTTAGACTGTATCGCGATTTGCCATTGAAGAGAACGCAGGCCCATTGATCACAGGTCCAAGGGTGGATTTTTGTTCCCAGTTCAGAAGAACACTTCCGTGCGATGCGGCGAGTGTGATACAGACTATTGGCTTTCTTGCACACAGACCTCTCTCGTAGAGACTTCTGCAAACTGTTTGCCTCGATATTGCAGTTCCTGCAGCGGAGGAGGCCTCCTGGGAGAGTTGCCTGCTTGTCGACTCCCTACGGCGGCGAGCTCTTAAAGACAAATACCTGTCGTCTTTACTTGTTGTGACTCATGGGCGTCTTTGTCCTGGCCTTTTCGTTATCGTTTCGGTTTCCTAGAAATCTCTCCAGAGATTAGATACCACTTTCATCGACACATTCAGCCATCCTGCTACCTCAGCTTGCGATTGCCGTGTTTCCAATCTACCGATTGTTCTCCACCGTAAACACTATTCAAACCGATGGCACTCAGCCATTTTCCCACTAGCGCTGCAACTCAAGCATCAATTTCCACACCTCCCCCACAACAACTTTTATCAAATTCGCCTACCGGCCTTCTCGCGGTGAATCCTGGTCCCACTGAAGGGGCTCTAACGATTGTATAATAGTGTTGTAAATATTCCACCAAACGTGTTGGTGAGCGTGGAATAGCAGAGGAAATGCTCTTCCACCCTCACCAACGCGTTTGGCGGCCAGCGTGGTGAGTAATGTCAAAACTTCCCCTAAGCGACTGAGCAATATATTTAGTGGCCCTCAGTCTCTGGCGGCTGGAATGTACCTGGCCAAGGCAGGACATGCATGCTTGGCATAACCACGAAGGATGGAAGACGGCCTCACGGATCATGAAATTGGCGCAAGTTGTTGACATCATGGTCAAAGTAAAATCCCTGAAATGGCAATGGGCTGGACATGTTGCTAGAAGAAGTAACCACCGTTGGACAACTGAAATACTTGACTGGATTCCAAGGTTCAGGAAAAGACCCAGAAAAAGACCATATGGGAGATGGGTGGATAAATTTCGGAAGCATGTTGGAGTGATATGAAGGAGCCTGGTTCAAGAGATAAAGTTGTAGAAGGAATCTGGAAGACCTTCGTCCCACCGTGAAGAGATAATGATGATGATGGCGATGATATATATATTTCTACCAAAATCTGAAAGAAGTAGGGAGAGATGCTTGCTTGATGTAACCAGAAAAGGTAGTGAGAGGAACACATGGATTAGAAAAATGTCAAGACCTGATCATATCGTGATCGAAGTAAAGATCCTCAGGTGCTCATAGGCTAGGCGATTTGTTAGAAGAACTGATCGCAGTTGGATAACTGAAATACCAGTCATTGACACAGTAGAACTAATGCTCTACTGTGTAAATGAGCTAATGCTAGTAAGGCTAAACACAGTAGAGATAATGCTCTACTGTGTCAATGACCGAATTACCTTTTTGATGATAACGAATCTGTGTTTGTGAGTGCACTACAGCGTCTGATGTATCTCGTTCGATTTCTTTTGTCCCAGTCTATGTAAATGTACCATCTTAACTAAAAGTGAGAACTTCTGAGAAATGTATTTCTAACAGAAGCACAGACATACTCACCGTTGCATTTTTAGCATGTTTTGGTATACAGCAATGCGTGTTTTAGTGATATTTCCGTGGAATATTATTTTCGAGGTCTGAATTGCCGAAGACACTGTGGGTTAACAATGTTAGCAAAACAGATTTCTAGTGTTGCATACAAAACGGCTTCTCCATGAAAAAAGTACATTAACGAAGTGGTTATGATTAAATTGCAAATATGCTTACTTAAGTAAACAACCGGGATTCTTCTCGCCCCCTCCCCCATCGTTCCTCGAGTGATCACAGAGCGTGGTTTATAGGTTTCGTCTCTTTCATCCGTTGCTCCTTAAAGCCCTTGAGCTCCTTAAGGCACTCATTTGGATCAAAATGTGTCTGAGATAAGTTTGAAATGAAACCCCAACATATCCCCCAGACGCGCAAATCTTAAATCCTGAACAGTGATTTATATATGTTCTGTGATGCTGTTCGGGCCACGTAAGTGGCCTCCCGCTATCGTTGAAGATCAGTAAGTAATCCTCTTGTGAAGCACACCGAAGGCAAACTTTCCGCCGTGACTCCATCTTATGTTAGGAAGGTTTTATTCCATCGACATCGTAACAGAAGTGCCAACAGCGTTTCTATCGATTTTCCCCCGTGAGTCTCCGTGACAAGCTCACATTCATCAGTGGTGCCTATCTCTTTGCTTCCATCAAAACATTCGCCGTGCAAAACGAACCGGCGGGAGAAACATCAAAGATTCACACCGGGATGTTATGTACAGGGAAGAGCGATCCGCATACGTAAATTTCTGGCTTTCGTAAATTGATGTCCTTCTCACTTTGCTTATCGCCCTTATTTCGGTCTTGCAGTTCGAAAACAGCGAAATTATTCAGCACGCGTTTGCTAAGTGTTCCTCTTAAAATGCATTTCGTAGCATTGTTGGTCCTTGCAAATGTAGTGGAGTTCCTATTAAGTTTTTGGTCTTTTCTCCCATAAATCTTCTTATTTTGTAGAGTATCGTTTTGGAAGTACAGATATCTATCTGCCTTTATTCCACACACTTCCCATTCTTTTCAGTGGAAACGCAGAAAGTTGCTTTATTAGGACTACTTTGTTTTACTGTTTTCTGAGGGTTGTGAAGCGTTTGCTTATTCGAAAAACACCACAAAGTATAAATTGGATTTCAGAATAATAATAAATTCTCAAAACATATCCAGTGCACACAAATTAAGCCTTTCAGCGCATGAACTCGACCACAATGTCTAAAAATAACAGAATATGTTTGCGTAAAACTATCATAAAACCGTAGATAACTGAGACTTACAAATTTAGAAGAAACTAACGTCGTGCCGACATGGCTGTACTCATTTACGCTTTCCAACCGTATGTTGAAGAAGCGTATATGCTCCAGCTTTGTCCGTCTGTCTGTCTGCCCGTTTGCACGATAACTCGCGTAAAAATGGTTCGATTTCGAGGAAATTTTAATACGTGGTATGAGACCACCTTGGGACGAACCCTATTGAAAATGGGCGAAATGGGATTAAAGGTCAGGACGTAGGAGCGGGATTTATTTGATTGCTCTTATGCGTCATAAAGTGCGTAAAAATGGTTCGATTTCGACGAAATTTTAGTATATGATAGAGGACCACCTGGGGACAAATCCTGTTCAAAAAGTGCGAAAGGGGGTCAAAGGTCAGGGCACCGGAGCGGGATCCATTCCATTGATCTTATGCGTCATAACTAACGTAAAAATATTTCGAATGCGACACAACTTTATCATATTGTTCCGGAGCTATATTGAACCTGTTCTGCTGAATATCATCGCAAAGGGGTCAAATGTGAGGACACTGGAGCGAGATTATTCCACAACCATTATCCTCATAATTTGAGTAATGATTTATGGTCTGTTGGAAAGCGTATCATAATCAATGCATTGCATGATTTTACTAACTTGTTTTTAACCTAATAACTGTTTTCTCAGCAAGAATTTTGGTAGAATTTAAAAAAATTACATTTATTGCATAAAGGAAATCTATTTACTTGTTGACTTTTATTTTCACTTAACATTTCAATCAGATTTTGGGACTTATTTGTAGAATGAAGAAACGATGTTTTGTATTTGTCGTTTGATCAATAGAGTGAGCGGTAATTCTTTTGTTAGACGTAATCACACATCTGCATAGCAAACGATTTGACCTAATGATTTGCATAAGAAGATACATCACTGTACTTATTATACTGACCATGTAGTACATTAACTTTGGTTAGAGCACAAAAGCAGGTGGAAAAACAGCTGAGAAGATTTTGTTTTTCTGAATAACTTTGTACTATTTGCCAGTCTTTCTAATCTGATTCTCTGCCAGCCGCTAGAAAGTGCACTAACGATGGGGATAACGTAGTTGCCGGGTCGACGTAATTTTATTTACATTTCATGTTCCGGGTCTTAACGACCCTTGTGATTTTCAAACCGTCTGTCCGTAACTTAGGGCCAGTTGCTCTAGGGTAGGGACTGAACCAGCGTAACAGAATAAGGAAACCTCTCATGCCTCATCTGGAAGTAAAATGAGGCCTCAAAGAGAACGACCACTGATCACCCGGCAGCTCGGCTGATCATGTAATTTTTGGTTACTTGCGCAGCTTATTCCTACTTCTTATGTTATGTTCAAGATTTTAGATTAATTTTTTTACAAGTTAATGTTTTCACTGCAATAGATTTCTGAAACGATATTTCAAAATGATGATCTCTGAACGTCCCTTCCTACAAACAATGAGAAGTTTTAGTTTCAGAGCATTGTGTAAAGTAAGATAATAATTCAAAAGCATGAGCAATGAAATAGTAGTGTAATGTTCCAACAATACTACGGAATGCGGGTCATCTGCTATCCAGTCGTACAAGAAGTGAGCTAAAATTAAATTAAATTATAAACTCAGTTAATTGTAACCAGTTACCTCTGCGCTGACCGTCATGTTGTCAACGGTTAGAAATTATGTATCATAAGAGTCACACTCCAAGGAAGATACATACAGAATGTCCCAAAAGTCCTTCACATTTTAATAATTTATTTAGAGAAAACTATTCGGGATATGAACATAATTTTTGCAGATTTTGTCAACCTATTTAGCAAAGTTTTTTTTCGGTTTCCCAAATAGGTCACTAGGTGGTGCTACTAATCCAGTCGCAAGGTTACTTGAAAAAATGTCTACTCCAGCAGAGATAAGGGATATGTGTTCACTGGTTTTTCGAAACGATGTCTGTTACCCAAGTTCAAAGAAATTTTCGTTCAAAATTATCCTCGTAATAGCATCTTAGCTTGGCACAAGAAGTTTCTGGAAACTGTGGAGGTGTCCTTGTTAGGCGAAGATGTGGAAAACCGAGCACGGGTGAAGGCGACTTTGAAAGCATTCGTGAAGCCTTTTCACGTAGTCCTACTAAATCGATACGAACTGCCACAAGGGAATTGACAAACGTGCATCGAGTCTTACACCAAAAACTCCGCCTGTATGCCTATAAAATGCAGATATTGTAAGCTTTACAGCCAAACAACAAGCCGTTTTAGCTTTGCTGCGGACATGCGAAATCATCTAGAGGCAGATAATGACTTCCTACGAAATACTGTTTTTACAGAAGAAGCAAATTTTCATGTTCCATGTACAACCTTACCCCCAATATCAGAATTTGGGGTATAAGAATCCAAATCACTTCATCGAACATGTCCGGGATACTCCTAAAGTGAATGTATGGTGTGACTTCCTGGCTGACCATGTGATAGGACCTTTCTGCTTTACACAATCCTCAGTCACAAAAGAAATTTATTTGTCCATGATTAAAATTTGTGCTGTCTCTCAAATTTGCCATTTACATCCTAAAATCATTTGGCAACCAGATGATGCACCGCCACATTATGCCCCGCTCTCCAGATATCACGACTCTAGATTTCTTCTTATGGGGATATGTGACAGATAAAGTTATTCGTTAAAAGTGCAAAATGTTGAAAAACTGAAAACTCGCATAGTTCCTGCAATTGCATTTGTTACAGAATCCACTTTGGCATGCACACTGGCAGAGATTGAATATTGGCTTGATGCACTTCGTGCAACAAAAGGTGCACATATTGAAGTTTATCAACTATGCGAGAAAAAACTTTTAGTGAAGTAAATTTACAAGATCTGAAAAAAATTTGTTCCTATCCCGAGTAGTATTTTTTCAAATAATTTTTAAAATATGACTTTTGGAACACCCTGTATGTTCGAGATTAATTTCAAAGGCACAATGCAGCACCACCATGTTATGTACGTTTCTACCTGAGAAGTGCCATGCAAACATTTGCATTTGCTTATGCTGTATAACACGCAGAAATCACACAAGACTAGCTATGCGTAAAGTGCCTGGCCGTGTACGTTCGGCTTTTCCTTACAGAAAACGAAATGCGTGGGTTGGTAAATGAGCAGTGTGTTAACAAGATTAAATTCCAAGGAAGAACCTGGACTGCAGAAGTTCGGTTCTTCTCTGATGCACTCTCACCCAATTAATATGGGTGAAACGCCGAACTTCATTCCCACTTTCTCAATCAGCAACTGATAGTAGAATACAATACAACTGCTTCCCAGGGCTTCAGCATTAAAGATGCAAAGGATGATCTGTATGCAACATATTAAAATCTATGAAGACGGGTAAGAATTTTACAGGGTGTCCCAAAAGGTGTAACCAATTTCAAATGATGATAACTTTGGATACAAAACTAATATAAGCATTTTGTTTGTTGCAAGTGATAAGGAATGCCCTCAAGTAGTTCTCTAGAAGTGTACCCAATGGATCCTGCGACGAAAGCACAGATTGTGGAGTAGCTTATTGAAACCCGATCCAAAGCGTAGGTTCAGCGGAATTTCAGAAAAAAAAATATGGGAGAAAACCTCTCACACGTAACAGCATCAGAAAGTGGTACAAGTCATTCAAGGAAACTGGTGGCGTCTTTACAAAGATAAGCGCTGGACGACCATCGCTGGTTCCAAAAAGGGAGGAGGTTGTGAGACAAATATTCACTGGTAGTCCTCGAAAGTCAATGAGACAGGCATCACGACAGCTGGCCATCCCCAAGTCGTCAGTTCACAGAATGTTACGTCAGAGATTGGAAATGCACCCGTATAAACTGGAGATAACCCATCACATAACCCCAGATGATGATGTGAAACGTAAACAGTTTGCTGAAGAGATGTTGGAGGACATTGCAAGTGCTGAATCTTTCTTGAGACAAATCTCTTCCTCGGATGAGTGAACTTTACATATTTCTGGAAAGGATAATAAACAAAATGTGAGAAGTAGGGGAAGTAAACTCTCGCATTGCACGCTGGTACATGAACATGCTAGCCCAAATGTGAAGGTTAGGTGTGGTATGATGGCCGACTGTGTTATCGTACCCTTTTCCTTTCAGTAAGCGAAAGTGAGAGCTGATAATTACCTGGACATGATTGAGCAGTTTGTGTATTCCCAGTTGGATGAACTTGCAAATCCAGTCATTTCTCAACAAGATGGCGCGCCATCTCATTGGGCTTTGATTGTGAGGAGGTCTCTGGATACCAAATTTCACAATCAATGGATTGGGGGTGGGGATCCAGTTCAATCGCCCCTCACGTTCGCCGGACGTAACACCCTGTGACATTTTTTTATGGGGATTCATCAAGGGTGAGGTTTACAGCACTCCTGTTGCAAGCATTGATGACCTAAAGAGTAGGATTACACACGCACTGCAGAAAGTCGATATGGACATTCTCGAAGGTACATGGTTGGAACTGGAATACTGTTTAGACATTGTTCAGGTGACAAATGGTGCCCATGTCGAATGTCTGTAAAACTTCATGATTTGTCCTGTTAATTATCCTAAATTGTGTATTGAAATCAATTATATTAAAACTGTTATGATTATTTGAAATTGATTACACCTTTATGGGACACCCTGTATAAACAGGTTGCTTCCAACGTCATTGTGTTGGGAAGAGCACGCACACAGATGGTTGGGTGCTTGGTGATGTTATCTGAACAATAAAATGCTTAGTGAATGAGAACAGAATCAAATTAAAATTTTAGCGTTGCTAGAAATTCGGTACGATCCGGTTGTATGGCTTATGAGGAAGTTTATCTAGTGCCTCACTGGTAGCTTCGTGGCCTAAGCGCTTCTTCTGAGTGAGCCTGCGTTTGAATCCCGGTTGAGGCATGCATGGCTAGCTTTTTCTACCTCACTGGCTCTTTTCCCTCACCGGGCCCCAGATTAAGGGCGGGAGACTACTCAGTGCTCTAAGAGTTTCCCATGGTGGATTTTAGTGTGATTCATGATGTTTTTTAGTGTGACTCATGGTGATTTCTAGGGTTCCTTATGGTGGTTTTCAGAGTGAGTCGTGGTGGTCCATGGAATCTTTCATTGGTGTCTTTTAAGGGGGCTCATGGTGATGTTTAAGTTGCTCATGGTGGTTTTTAGAATGGCTCATGGTGGTTCTTGGAGTTTCTCATGATGATTCTTAGAGTCAGTTGCTGCTCATAGTGTTTTTTTTTAGTTGCTCATAGTGGTTTTTAGAGTTACTCATGGTGGTCCTCAGAGTTGCTCTTATCCTATAGAACTGCACTGGATATGGATATCCTCTCTTCAAGGAACGCACCAGAATGGGAAACAATACTTACACATGAGATCAGGGAGTCCTTTTTTAGGGAATGTTTATATTACGTGGGCATCCAAGATTTTAAGGAGTTACCCGTCCTAACTTAGGACCACTGGTTCCTAGAAAAGCACAGTATCGGCGCCATAGGAGACACTCCATGCCTCATCCGGGAGTTGAATCAGGTCCCAACTTGTATGATTACTTTGAAACCAGCGCTTTTGTCTATTGTTCACCGGAGGTCGGTGCTCTGACTTAACTGACTTGCGACGCAAAGGTTGATCTTCAACAATTACACGCTACATAAAGATTTATATGGAATTTCTGGTGCAAGAAAACAAATATGTTCACCTTTTCTGTCTCTAACCGCTTCCCCGAGGGAAAATATTTTCTGCCGTAATTTGGAAAAGGTAGTCGAAGTCAAACGGTTTGTGCGGTCGCTCAACGCTGATTTATTCACACTTGGACTCCAACTTTTGTGCACCGCAGGTAGAAATAGGAGCACCACAACCGCTATGAAGACTATGTGGAAAAGTAGGAACAGAAGCATACCTAGAGCAGGGCAAGCAGGGTGGCTCCCATGGGCGCAGCCTATGGGAGGGCGCAAAAATAACTACGTACATTTCTGATTGAAATTGGAGTTGAAACTTTTACAGAAGTTTCTGGTACAGTTTTTCTTCACCATACTTTGTCGTTTGTCTATTTATAGAATTTATTTATTTGCTCAAGGACGACCCTAAGACTCTCCCGAAAAATTTCGCCTGCATTATTATTATTATTATTATTAAATTGAAAAACATTGCCGTCTCTTGCACGATTTTAATGACAAAAACTATATATAATTAAAATAAGTATATGTTTAAGACCTTTCAACACCACAACGGTGTCATCCTCAGAAACAATGCAGCAGTGAGCACAAAAGTGAGAGACCTATATACTTTAATAAAACAATTAGCTGTTAATGCTCATCTGCAATAACGGCAAAGTCCAAATCAAGTTCGGGGGTAAAAGCATAGTTGGTGGGCGTGACCTGGCCCAAAAGTGTTCTCCAAAGATCGGGGACAAACACGGGGAGGGCAAAATCTTTCGCCATTGACGAATATGTGCATACCTGCGGAGAAATGTGCTGATTGACGATTTCTAGGAGAATCCAGGATAATGGTATCATTCCAACATGGTAGGTAAAAATCATTTAAACTAAGTCTCGACAAAAATGTAACACCAGAATGTGTCCTGAGATTATATTGATATTCGTAAATGCGGCGCCTCAAATTACAAGTGGTAGAACCCACATAACATAAATCGGACTCAGCAGGGTTAGTAGATTTTAGTGGAACCAAATATACACCATGACCGTTCACACATTTATGGTTCACACATGACGGTTCGCCGTTATTGCACATGCGCATTAACTGTTATCGTTTTATTAACGTATATAGGTATCTCACTTCTGTGGTACCTGCTGAATTGTTTCTGAGTATGACAATGTTGTGGTGTTGAAAGGTCTTAGACATATACTTATTTTAATAGTATCTATTCAAAAAGACAGTCATTGTTTTAAAAAATCGCCGCACGTACTACACTTGTGATAGGATCATAAATGTTTTGTTCCTTGTGCAAGTAAACTCACCAAGTTTTATTCGGTATCTTACAAATGCTCAACATCAGCGCCGTGTCGTACATCTATATGGAAGTCGATTTCTTTTTTTTTTTTTTTTTTTTTTTTTTTGATTGGAGGTTTAACGACCGCCGTGAGCAACTCAATGGGCTATAAGCAGTCGCCCGTCCCTAATTTAGGGTCACTGGTTCCAGGGAAGGGAGAGAACCAGTGCCGTAAGACAAACACAACATCCATGCCTCACCGGGATTCGAACCCGGACCCCGTTCGTACGAATGATCAGAGGCCATCGCTTAGACCACTGCGCCACCGGGGGCGGCCGATTTCTTTCCATACACGGCGTAAAATCTTAGCGTTGATGATTTGTATGGCGTTGGTGATGCTCATCTTGAATTCCGAGATAGTCGCGGGTTCCAAACTGTCGGTTGTGATATGCCGAGTTCCATTGTAGCAGTTTATTTTCTTTGGGGGGGGGGGACTTCGTATGTAGGCTTCTTTGATCTGTTCCACTTTTGCGTCTTACAGTAGGAACGCCCAAAACATTTTTACCCTATATACGAACCCTGTCTCTTTAAATTTGGTACACCACCTACGAATGAAACTGTCGGAGGGCGGATCTTTCCCAAAGTTCATGCAGAAGTACCGCTGGACAATGAAAACGGACTGACTTTGATGATATTTGAGGACACAAAAAGCTTTCTAGTTTCCGTCAGACCCCATCTCGCAAACACGTAAGTTACTGGCTAGCGAGACGCTCTGCTGATCGTCTTTAAGAGTTTTGCTGTCCAGCAGTACGGCTGTAATTGTCGTATATACCCACAAACAGGTACTGAAACCACGATAATCATTTTGAGTAGCCCTGTATATGGGAAGTATTTTCTGAAAAACGTTTTTGCTGACTCGATGTTTTTACTAAACCGAAAAAATTATTCTACTTTGAGAATATTTTGAAATACATTTTTAAACTCCAAAGATACTTTATGTAAGTTCTACTTCATGCAATCAGGTGTTTTCATGTAAACTCAGAGGGTCTTCTTCTACAGAAAAATAAACCGAACTTACAAAAGTTCTATTTCATACTTGCTGAATTTGTTTCTCAAAAGTTTTAAAATGGCAAATCTAGATAGACTACTCCTGTCGGAAAAGTGCTCTGGAATTCAGTTTCTTCTGATATTTCAAAATCGCCAATGTGCTACTTACTAATTTTTTAGGTTCATACTTTTTGCGATTTTTTTATTTTTAGCTTGTGTCAGACATCTGCTGAATTATTTATGCTTGAGCGCTTTATTCCCTCTTGACTTTTCAACGTAGTGCGGAGTAAAATGCAATATCCACTCACTTGGTGTCCCTGCCTGACCCGAAATATAGCATTCTCAGCAAAAAAAAAAAAAAAAAAAAAAAAAAATGCTCTGCGAGTTTTACAAAGAGCGGGTAGCGAAAAAAATGAATTTCTACTAGAACCACAGGAAATCAAAATGAAATATCTTCTCATCAGACAAGCCGTAAATTCCACAAAGTGTTCAGGCGGAAAGTGCTAAATCTGAGAAAAAAGTGTTTCATCTAGGCTCCCCTACCTACCTGCCTTTCACTCTGCTGTAATTTTTTGTGCTGACATGAAGGGTAGGACGTAAAAACTGTGGGGAAACACATTTCAGTTTCACCACGGTCTGTACGAGTAATTAACATATTTTACCCTATCATATATTTTTCGAATCGCTTGAAAGGGTGGTAGCAGCGGCATTTCATTTTACCTATCCAAGATCGGGAAAAATAAAGACTTGCATTAGGAAAGTTTGCCATCTTGGTAATTATGATTTCTCTGTATCACAGCACATGACCCCAGTTTTACCTTTTCCAGACAGTTTATCTCAAAATGGAGCAAAAATAATAAGGTTTTCATTTCCTCTGAAAACCCTTTAGCTGTGCTATCCATTTATTTTCTATAGGTGTGTGTTATTCATTTTAGAACTGTTAAGTTGCAATAATATATATTTTGTGTTTGTTGCAATCTCTATTTTTAAAAACCTCCTGCCAAACATTTTTTGGGTCGATAATGTGAACAATTCCAAATGTTTACATAAGATTTTAAGTTTTTTTAAGTGCACAATTTCCCTCAAGCGTAAAAATTTCGCATTGTTTGGGGACAAAAACCAATGCTAACTGTTCTTCAAAGAAAATGGTTATAATACCAAAGCCCTTTTTCACCACTGGATTTTTAGAATTGAAGGTGCTTTTTGAAATAGAAAGATAGACACACATCCCCTAGCAACAGAAGTGAGCGTTATGAAAAAGTAGAAAATACCTTCAAATCATTCTTTATACCGGAATTTATGCAAAGGAAAAATAATTTCTGAAGTACGGCTTTTAGTGTGAAAACAGCGCATTGTTTGCAGTTGATAATGTTTAAAATCGTTACAACAGCGAATTGTATGCAGCACACACAAAATCTGTTTAATCATATTTTAAAAAGCGGAGATGCAGATACACATTTGAAGCCCTAACATTCACCCCTCCGTGTTAGGAAAAATTCCAAAATATATGAAAAAATATCTCCTGAGAAATTAATTCTTCAAATCGGACTCTTAGAAGCAGAAACATCGCGAAAACCGACTACACGCTTATGCCTTCAACAGGAAGACTGCTCATTACATTTATCAAGAAATATGAATAAAATGTATTCCGTAGTGAGCGGCTCATGACCTTAAAAAACATATTTTTTAAATCGAGTATTTTGATCCGCGCGTACGGTTTTAAATATTTTGCAACACAAAATATGCACTCTCGACCACTAGTTCAAAAATTTAACATCACGAAAAATTGGAAACGACATGAAAAAGTATCCGTTGCGAAAAGAATTTTTAAAACCTTCATGAACCCGATCCGTTGTGTGAAGAACTTTTAAAATGCTACATAAGTTCACGCCTCGATGGACGAAAAATTTGCGTATTATTTTTCAGAGGAAAGATGAGCTAAATATTTCGCGCTGTGATTGGTGTTTGATCAAGAAGATTTTTCTTTTTCATTATGCTTTTATAGAAGCACAGATGTGCATGCAAATATGTTGCAAACGGAAACACGAGCTTACGCCTCTATTGGCAACACTGTACATTAAATAAAATTGGGAATTATAAATAATTATAAATGCAATTTCGACCAAGAACACTATCGAGAGCTAAAATAATTTTTAAATGGGGATTTTGAAAGCAAAGATATCGGGAAAAATACGATATACGTATGCGCCTTCTAGCGAGAAAGCCATGCATTATTTGAAGAAAAATTGGATACGAAATGGCCTTGGTAAAAAAAGCAATTGTAGAACGAAAAAAAAGTTGATTCATTTGGAGTTTTAAAAGGTATAATATGGAATAAGATATATTTTAAATTCAACAGCATCTACATTTTGCCATCTGGTGGCGAAGATATGCATCGGAAAACTACCGCTAAGTAAATTGATAACGAGAAACAGTACACCAGTTATGTAGGAAATAGTAATACTATACTAGTGATCCAATTTATTCCCACATCAATTAGATGACTTTTTCAAGGAAGTTAGACTGAAACTGCAAACTGAATAATAGAAAGCTTTAACAATTTGAACGTAGGAACTTGACAATAAATATATACGACCTTATATTCATTTAAAGATACGAGGCATCACGTTGGTTGTGCGCGCGGTATCATGGTAGGGAGAAGGCGTTACTGGAAGAACTGGTTCCAGATTCGTGGCAACTCGAGTGAGACGCCATCATTGAAAGTATCGCTGTTGGTAATGATCACCAATGTTTCCCGAATGGCTGTACATTTAGGGGTAGAGTATGTAGCTAATTTTTTTATATCATCCCTCATAGGAGTAGCGGACTTGAATTTGATTTCTCTGGATAGTGCCGTGGCTACTTTACCGTATTTTGTGTCCCTTTTATGTTCATTGACTCTGATTGCAAACGAATGCTTGGTCATTCCAATGTAGTATCGTTTAGAGCCGTCCGGATACTGTAGGGGGATCGCATGAACACCTACTTCGCAAGAGAGAGGTGGTTTTTCACTATTTCTCCTTAACATAGTATATAAAGATGCAGGAGACCTTATGCCGACGCCGTAGTTCATCTTCTTGAAGGCGTTCTTGAGTTTGTAAGACACATTAGGTATGTAGGGAATTGAGCCTAAATAACGAAGCTGCGGGCACAGGAAGATTAGAATGTTTTACCCCGGCTTATTGGATAAAGTTACGTATCTGACAATGAAAATCCTGCATCTGTGGCCAACTTGAAGATGCTTTCAATTTCGTGTTGTCTAGAATGGGTATCGGAGGAAACGGCGGAGGCTCTTTGAATTCGAGAACAAAAGATAGCTGTTTTGTATTCCGTGGAACAGAAGGAGCTGCGGAGTATCAGGTTGCGGACGGACGTGGGTTTATAGTAGACTTGTGTGTCAAGGCGATTGTCAAGCGATTTTCTCAATAAAACATCCAGATAAGGTAAAGCTTTGTTTTGTTCAAGCTCCATCCTGAAATTGATTGTAGGATGCTTATCATTGATTTTATCAAGGAATTTTGGAAGAGTCTCATTTACGTGAAGCCACACGAAAAATACGTCGTCCGCATAACGCATCCAGGTGGTAGACCGTATGGTAATGCTGGGTATATTCTGCTCAATTAGGCAAAGTATGGCTTCTGCAAGGACGGGTGAAAGTGAGGATCCCGTCGGAGCGTCATTATTTTGTTTATGCACTTGTCCTTGGAAACTGAGGAAGCTAGTATTAGTGACCAAGTCGATTAATTTGAAGATCCTGAGGCATGACTCCTGCGTATAAAATGCTAAATTTGATATGGCCTCCTTTAATGTTCTGACGGCTTCCGGAACAGGGATTGAAGGCTAAAGAGAAACCGCGTCGAAGCTGCCGATAATGTCGCCTGGCAGGACAGTGAGTTGTTTGGCTTTCGTTATAAAATCCAGAGTGGAATTTATTGCCAAGTCCGATTCAGGAAGGAAACTATGCAGGAATTTCAATAGTGCTTTCTCTAAATGGTACGTTGGAGCAGACTTCCTGGATACGATGGGTCTCAGTGGGTTTCCGGGCTTATGGCGCTTAAAGAACTTTTCAAAGAGGAGTAACAGGTGCACAGATATTGTCACCACTGGAGGACCAACGGACATAACGAGAACATAATCGTCACACTTTTTATCCCCCTTTTTTTAGAAGGCGGGTTTGAAAGTGAAAAAGTGAAATGTATAAATTTTGAGCAAACAGTAAACCATTATATTAACCATGGGTCTTTGTACTCAACAGCCAATTAGGAAAAAAAAAGATCTGGGCGTTATTATAAAATGCTCATTTCAAAATATAATAAATAGACGGCAACCAGGTCTATAAAAAAAGACCAATCGAAAAATCAATAGAAAGAAATCGAAGGAGGATTGCCCGCTATATGGTGACTATGTCAAGTACGATGAATAAAAACGAATTCCGAAAATAAAAGGAAAACATCTAGGAAGCACTATGCCATATGCTGTGTTTCACTTTTAAGGTGATAAATAAAAAGCAATAAAAAACGAAGAGAGGAAAACGTGGCAGGGACTGTAGATTACGTGCTGCTTACAATTTTTTAATCGCATAAATAAGTCATCATGGCGAGTAAAGAAACTCTAGAAAGAACTAAACACTATGTGAGGTTTGTTTTACAGGAAATGAATAAAAGAAACCTGAATAATGCGGAACCGAAGAAGGATTATGCACTCTGACTTAATGAAAGTATAATGTTCTCAGTTTTTTTCAGGGTTTAATTCTCAATAATATAACTATGGTATCATCAGCTATTCTAAGAAATTTATTAAACACGCAAAAGTTCAAAACACTGAATAAATTAAAATAAATGTTTCATGTTATTTTTTCTGTTAAACTTAAGCTGTCATGAAGAAATAAATGCATATATGGCTGAACTAATATTCTTGAAACTCGCTCCTAAAAAAAAAAAAAAAAAACATGTTTCCAAATCGGACTCTCAGAAGTAGGGATATTGACAAAAATAAAATATTCATCTACTCCCCCTGGCGGATAAACTATGCATTATTTTAAGAAGAAAATAGTCCGAAATGATTTATCGACATACACGGTATCAATCCTACAGAACTTTTTCAATCGAGCTTTTAAACGCTAATATTTGCTGCAAATACATCAGAAGCAGAAATTAATATTTACGCCCCCTGGTGACTAAATCATTCTTTACAAAAAATTAGAAATTATGTTGAAAACATTTCACATCAGCAGCTGTAAACGGTGCAGGAAGGATTTTTCAAATCTGTGTTTTAGCAGCAGAGATATCGGGGAAAAGACAATTTATGTTTACGCCCCTAGCGGAAAATCTATGCATAACTTTAAAAAGTGACTGTACCTAGAATAGTCTACATATATGAAATCCAAGGGTAAGAGAATCTTTTCAATCAAATATGGAGAAGCAAATATATGGAATAAAATATATTTTGAGTTCGATATCACCTGTATTTACGTCCCCTGGCGGCGAAATCGTGCAACGTAAAAAAAAAAAAAAAAAACTGAGTGCAAGGAACATCATTCACACATTTCAAACTTCCCAATGCGAAAAGAATTTTTCAAATCGGACTAATAGTTGCTGAGATATGGTGCCCACTGGCGACGAACAGACGGACAAGCCGATAACATAGGAATGATCTTTTTACAAAAGACATGCTAAAAAAGTAGAAAATGAGCACTGCTGCTATCCGTGAGATAAAGAGAATATTTCCCAATCCTGATATGAATCTCGGTTGCTAACTTAGCTCTATCAGATAATGAATCCTTTAGCAAAATCAGATTTGCACCGCTAGCGTGAGCCAGTAAGATTGTAAGTACGTAAGCATAAATAGAGTGATCATATACTAAAAATGCTTACTCTGTTTTTCGTAGGCCTTCAGTCATTTCATAATCTCAACTGGTTGCAAAATTTACCTTGAGTTGCGGCTTAAAGTGCAGCAAAATTCGATCTTAAGGGGCGCTTCCGTGCAGCGATAACTTTCCGAAAAGAAAAAAGCAATCCATGGAGTTAGTATCCTAATATATAATTTGCTAGAGCCCTCCTCCGTGCCACTGTTTAAGTCGTCATAGCAACAACGGAGAAACAAATGTTTGTGACGTCACGCTTATCTTTTCATGTTTTCATGTAGGTGACGTCACAACCTACGCGCGCGTAGAGTTCACGCGTATACCACTTTGTTTTGTTGTCATAGCAACAAAGAACACAGCTGCTGGCGTGACGTCATCTAATCAAATCATTCTCACATGACGTCAGAGATGCGTTACGTCACACTGTCAACTCCAGAGATACAAAAATTTTTTTTTGTTTAACGACCACCGTGGGCAACTCAGTGGGCTATAAGCAGTCTTCCGTCCCTAATTTAGGGTCACTGGTTCCAGAGAAGGGAGAGAGTCAGTGCCGTAAAGTAAACACAACATCCATGCCTCACCGGGATTGAGAACCCGGATCCCTTTCGGACGAATCATCAGAGGCCATAGCTTAGACCACTGCGCCACCGGGATGGCTACGAAAAACTTTACATCAGGAATTTTGGTTCACTACCTGAACAGTAATCTGTATGTGGCAACATTAAGAGTACGACGATCTGACAACGTTAAGATACAAATAGTTCACGGAAAAGAACAGGGGAAATTGATACAGGGTTCACAGTCAGTGTATGCGAAAAATGTTGTGTACAAGGAAGTGTTGACGAAATAGGGACTAAAGGTTTTTCAAAACACATAATAAACAGACAGCCTGTCGTATCGAATTCCATAACCGACTGCTCGGGAAATTTTCAGGAAGCTGTGAGCCAACATCGCCATCTATTGGCGTGGAACTCCAAAAATTCAATAAATGAATGTCAATAATTTCTGTATCATAAATTTTATTTTTCTCCGTTATTATTGACGGGCTTCCATCTAGTTAGAAACAAACTCCGAGTTAATTTAGAAATTTTAAACAAAACGCAAACACTTTCAAGCTGACTTTGCGCATTTCCGAATCATCAAACAAAGGCCATTCTGGTCAATCTTCATAACGGTCGATCATTTACAGAACTTGATCTTTCCTTTCTTAAGAGTTTCAATGGAAATTAATTCTTCGGTTAGTTTCTTTTAAATTTGGCAGAGGTCTGCAAAAATTTAACAAAATATACTGTATTTCTTCCACTCCCCCCCCCCATTCCCGAAAAAATAAATGTAGGTTTTAATGAAATTTTCCAATAACTAAGGTCGCTGCTAAAGAACAGCTGGTGTTTTCGCTGATGATTGTATTTGCGAAGTTACTATATTCTTTGCTCTAGCCCACCTGATTTTAATCAATTTTATTTCATTTTTCTTGCGCCACATATCCTTTTCCCGTTTGCTGCATATAAATTTGTCGCATAATCTTTTAAACTAATTTCAAATATTTGTCGAGCGAGGCAAGGCGCTTATGTTTTGATTCAGCACGAGTTCATAAAGTAAAGATAATGAAACCCACATTTTGAAATTCGCTGCTGAAATAAACAGCATAGCGATTGTGCAGTGACAAAAGCCAGTTAACACAGCTAGTAAAAAAAATTGTAATGATCAAAAACCTAGGAAAGATAATTATGCATATTGATAAAACTAAACAATTCACAAGTGCGAAAAAGTTATGATAAATGACACTTTTTTAAGGTTTGTCATTTTTTTGCATTTATTACCTTATGCATATTTTTGGTTTAGCTTGCGCCAAGATAAATGCTATTCCAATTTTAGGCATATGTGAAAGCACTGACAAAAAACTTCAAACCCAAGGCGATTTCTCCTTAGGGGGTAATTTTGTAACCAAGATTAATTTCGGACCCATTCCGGATGGGCAAGATTCCACTGAGCGTTTCTCAGTTACTGAAAACTGAATGAAAGCTCTTTCTTTAGAACTTTTATGTATACTGCTCTATCCGATGCTCACTTGCAGTCATAAAGATTTCTGAAGTAAAAAGGAACATGTTAATTTATGAAGAGAGTTTTATTGATCCCAACTCTAAAATTCAACCTGTCTAAATCTTAAAAGAGAAATAGCTATTCATTGATGTAGTTAAACGACAAGGATTGCTTAGTTACACTTGTCAAAACAAAAAAAAATTACCCGGAAGGAAGCAACCGACAGAAATGAAACTTGAGGATTGTTTTGACATCGTGAGACATGCAAATGATTCAAGTATCACGCTCGGCAGCGCATGTGACGCCAGCAAGGAGGGGTCGTGGCGATGTGCCTGACCGGCTTTATAAGGTCGTCCCGTTGCGCATGCTTGTCCTTCTGACTCGCGCTGTTGTGTTGGTCGCATCCTCTACAAGTGAAGTATGCCTCCGAGAAAAGTTCAGAAGCAATTTGAGCAGTTCGAGATAGGCGGAATCGTAGGGCTCCGACAGGTGTGATGGCCTTATCGCCGTATTGCGCGCCATACCGGTCGTGCGGACATCACCATAGCACGCTGTTGGCGGCAATGGATAGAATAAGACATACTGCAGCGACAGTTAGGGTCTAGGACACCTGGACGAACCATGGAGAGAGAGAGGAACGACTGGTTGTCCGACATGCGCAGAGTGACCCAACAGCCACGATTGCGGATATTCAGCGAGCTGTGGTGCCCTCCATGCATCGTCCAATTAGTGCCAACACCATTGGCAGAAGGCTGTACGACATAGGCAGCCAGACTGTCAAGGAGCCACTCAGAATGGCAGTGGGTGATCTTCAGTGGCGTATCCCGCTTTTGTTTTGGAGGAGGATACCAACGAATCCGTGAGTGAAGGCACCGTAGTCAGCGCCAAGGTGAACGTTTTGTTGTCAAGTGTCACACGTCCAGAAGGCCTGGTGTCATGGCGTGGGGTGCAATTGCCTACGATTCCAGGTCACCTTTATGTTCATTACAGGAATTTTAACAGCCCAACGTTACGTTCATGAGTCCTGGCTCTACCTTTTCTGAACGTTCACTCTGGTGCGATTTTCCATTGGCAACCATTGGCTCTACCTTTTCTGAACGTTCACTCTGGTGCGATTTTCCAATAGAACAACGCTCGTACGCATACTGCAGCTGTCTCGAGAGCTTGCTTTCAAGGCACTAACACTCTACCATGGCCAGCCGCATCGTTAGACCTATCTCCGATTGAAAATGTGTGGGATGCTATCGGACGCGCTATCCACAATCCACCTCTACCGCACAATCTGCAGGAACTGCGTGAGAAGATTCAAGTTGCATGGGATAACTTTTCGCAGAACACCATTAGGAACCTGTACAACTCCATGCCGAGACGTCTGGCATGCTGTGTGAGCAAACATGGCGGCCCAACGCCATACTGAGAGACGCTACTCATTGGCATGTAGGTCAATAAATATTGCCCATATCAGTCTCAATATTTAATCATTTATTGTTCCTGGTAACCTTTACCTTCCTCCCGAATAGTATTGCCATCCGACACGACCTTTTGGGCGTGACTATTTTTTTGACGATGAATGTATATTTCATTTAATTTAGAAACAACGTTTATGAATGCAATATTTGTAACTGTTTGCAGCGAAACTATAGTAGACTGTGGTCCAGCTTCATCAGGACTTAGCGTTTTCATTTGTTGCTTGTTACGATGTTACCAGTTTCACGCTTCAAACTTTTCCTGGCGGCCATCGGTGCTAATAAGTGTTTAAGAACAGCTCAATAGGTATGGGGATGAAGATAAATCATTTACCAGGTTATTACTGTTTTGAAAAATGTGAAATGCTTCTAAAATGTCTAGGTCAAATATTGATTTAGGTCTATCTAGCAGTTTTGCGTCATCAAATAGAAATTGGTAGTTATTCTCCCAACCGTGCTGGCCTATGGAAGACTATTTAAATTCACCCTTTTTAATATATGATGACTATTCATTCTCGGCTTGTGTAACGACTTCGTATAGAACGGAGGCACCATGTGAAAAATTTGGTTGTGCGTTCCAAAAGAACAAATTTAGCAACCAGAACTAATATGTACACTGCCGGACAATTGCTAAGGACGGATGACAATAGCAACGATAGCAACCATAAAATGGAAGGCAGGAAAATGTGGAAATTTGCTTAAGAGCGGGATACAGTAAGACATGCTGTGCGTATGCAAATTTTAGATTGCCGAACTTGTTCGTGACTTCATAGCGCTGATAAGAGGTATAAAGGATTTGACGCGTATTGACCGTTGTTGTTCAAACGCAAAGTTGAAAAGGAAAGAATCAATTGACGAACTTGCAATTTTCAGTATGTTTTCCCGACATCTCCTAGAGGATTTTACGCGTAGCTGTATTATTGGCAAGATTGAAGAAGGGCGAAAAATAACAGATGTTGCCAGGGAGTTCGACGTCAGCCACAGTGTTGTTTCAAGGCTTTGGAAATCATTTCAAACAAATGAAGAGTGTAGCAAACGTCACGGGGGAGGTCGTGTTAGCAGAGACGACACCTGCAGAAGATCGGTACATAGTGCTATCAACAAAAAGACACAGGCGCAGCACAGCTAGTGAGGTAGCAAATCAGTTTATGGCTGCTACTGGCAAGCGGATCTCCCGAAAAACTGTCGCCAGACGTTTGCATGAAGGAGGACTATACGTCCGCCGTCCTGTTCTGTGCATCCCATTGTACAGACGCCACCGTACCGCCCGTTTGCAATGGTGCCATCAACATCGCAATTGGACTGATAACGACTGGTCTGCTGTCCTCTTCTCAGATGAGAGTAGATACAGTCTATCGTCTGATTGTCGACGACAACTGATCTGGCGTGATAGTGGTACTGCATATTGTCCAGCAAACATACAGGAAAGGGACCGATATCCGACATTTAGTGTCATGGTATGGGCTGGCATCATGATCAATGGCCGTACGTCCCTCTATGTGCTTCCAACTGGGAGTATGACTGGCCAACGATACATTAATGATGTTCTGCTACCTCATGTTTGCATGTTCCGTGGTGCTGTCGGAGATAGATTCATTTTCATGGACGACAGCGCAACATGTCATCGAACAGTCGCTGTCCAGGAGTGTCTTGAGAGCGAGGATATTCAACGCCTCGTATGGCCAGCACGTTTTCCAGATCTTAATCCCTTTGAAAATGTGTGGGATGCTTTGGGGAGTCTTGCTGGTCGCCAATGCCCTCCAATAAACAAGGACACCCTCATCCGTCCGTGCACTGACAGTGGAATGGGATAAAGTACCCCAACAGCTGCTTGATAATGTTGTGCAAAGCATGACACGACGTCTGGAATCTTGCATCGCCCTCCATGGTGGCCATATCCCGTATTGGCATCTTACGCCGGAACGCCTGCGGACGGTAACTGCATTTTTTTCACGTTTACGTATTCTGCACAAAATGGCCTGTTTGTCCCTAGAACGCGTTCCAGAGCCTTCTGGATTTCAGAGCACAATAAATTGTCTTTCTTGTAATGTCCTGGCATTCTGACATTATTTTATTTCACTTGGCATCCAACCACACTTACTTTTTTATGCGCTATATAGCCATTTATGATCCGTCCTTAGCAATTGTCCAGCAGTGTATAATGAGCTGCTTCTTTTCTGAGCTCTTAGAAATGCAAAAGAAAAAGAACAACTGTGTCCTTTGACATGGTTTTGGTAAATTCGTGCTCCTAGCGTTACCGCAATCAGCAACTTTTCTTTACCGTTAATATACCTCTATTGAAGGTTGCAGACAAACATTTGCGATTATGAAAGGGTTTTTCGTATTTATGATGTATTAAATTTAATGCTCCGATATTTTTTTTTATAAAATTTACATTCCCTTATCAAATTTCTGCAGTAAATTCATTACTTTCTGCAGATCTATGCAGTACTTTGGAAGAGTACGTCAACATGCTATCTTCTCTTTTTGCATTTCTTTCTTGATCAGATGTCTTTTATGTCTTCCTCCTCTTGATCTTCATCATCATTGTCAAACATTATCAATCCACTGCTGGACGAAGGTCTCCCCAAGTTTGTTCCACAACGGTCTGTCTTGTGCCAGTCTCCTCCATGTTACTCCAGCATTCTGCCGAATTTCATTCACCCATCTTCCATGCAGTCTTCTTCTGGGTTTTTTCCTGTCCCTTGGAATCCAGTCTAAAATTTCAGCTGTCCATCTATGGTCTGTCCTTCTGGCAGTATGTCCAGCCCATTGCCATTTCAGGGATTTTACTCTGATCATGATGTCTTCCACCCTTGTCATTTTTCTGATCCACGAGTTCCTCTTCATATCTCTTCTAGGTTACACCAATCATGCATCTCTCCATACCTCTTCGAGTTGTCTGCAGTCTTTGTATGTCTCTTTTACTTAAGATCCACGTCTCTGCACCATATGCAAGCACTGGAAGGATGCACTGATCAAACATTTTTCTTTTAAGACATAATGGCATATTGCTCTTGAAAATTATACTGTTTCTTCCAAAAGCTCTGCAGGCAAGTTTTATACTCCGATTAATTTCTTCATCAATGTGACCCTCACTTGATATCTAATGTCCAAGATAAATGTAGGTATTGGCTAACTCCAGCTTTCTCCGATCAATCGATTAATCTTCATTTCTTGTAAAAGCATTGTACATCACTTTTGTCTTCTGAAAGTTCATTTTAATCCCACTTCTTTATTCTTGTCAGCAAGTTCCTGGATCATATTCTGCAGCTCTGAAGGGGTAGTTGCAAAAATGACTACGTCATCAGCAAAACGAAGGTGAGTTAGATAATCTCCAGTAATCTTTATCCCTTTGTTTTCCCAGTTCAGTGATTGAAAGACGTTTTCCAATGTGGCATTAAAGAGTTTGGGAGATATAGTGTCACCTTATTCCCCCCCCCCACCAATTTTTATCGGTGATGTATTCTCAGATAGCGGAATCTTTGCAATTGCATTTTCATAGATTTTATTAATAATAGTTAGTGTATGCATCTTCAGTACCGCAGGATTTCAGAGTAAATGTAACTGCTGATGATTTATCCGAATTGAATCAAAGGCTCTTTTCATAATCGATAAAAGCCATGCGTAATGGATGTTCATATTTCCTCGCTCTTTCAATTAGTTCTCTCAGTACGTGGATATGATCTATAGTGCTGTAGCCACTCCTGAATCCAGCTAGTTCTCTCGGTTGAGCCACGTCCGGTGTCACCTTCAAGCGGTGTGAAAGAACTTTAGTGAAGATTTTATAAACCACTGGTAGAGGCTGAAAAGGTCTGTAGTTCCTGAGATCCTCAACGTCACCTTTTTATGCAGCAGGATCATTGTAGCATTGTTCCAATTCTTAGGAATCTTTCCCTTCATTAAGGCATCGAGTGAATACTTGGGCGAGTACTGTTTCAATTTCTCCACTTGCTTCTTGTATGATGTCTACTGTAATTCCATCTTCTCCTGAAGCTTTCCCCGGTTTCATGTTCTTGATTGCATGTGTAACTTCTGCTGGGAGGACTGGAAGACCTCTGGTACCTTTTGTAATGTCTGGAGTACATGTATCATCCCTTTCATATAGTTTTGAGTAGAAATCTTTCTCTCTTGTCAAATTTTCACCTCTATTTCTTGTTACAGAACCATCTTCTTTTCTCAGAGCCATAATCTGCTTTCTTCTCTTATTCAGATGTCCCTTTGCTCTCTTCAGGCTTTGGTTGTTTTCAATTGCTTTTCTCACTAGTTCACAGTTGAATTTCCCTAACATCTTCAGTGATACATTTTCTTACCGTCTTGCATAGCTCTATATATTATACTGTGGAAGTCACATCTCCCTTGGTTATCCTCATCTCTCTTCTTTCTTGCATCAACATTTTGGTTTTTCCTGATAATTTGTTCGTATGCAACTTGTTGTTGGTACCAGCTATTTTTGTTGCTGTTTCCGTAAGAGCCTTGGTTAGTTTTCTGTTAACTTCAGAGATGTCCACTTCTTCCGATGTTAGACCTTCTAGATCAGAGAATCTGTTCCTCATTTCCAATTTGAATGTATTATGATGTTTTTAAGGTTGGTCATGTCAATACGCTTTGTTTGTTTTCTGAGCTTGCCACGTTCGAGTTTGGTATTGCGGTGCATCTTTACATCTTACCATTCTATGGTGACTACCTGCGTTCAACTTGTTTAGAACACTGCAGTCTTCCATGACAAATTTCTTGTTACAGATATTAAAATCTATTTCACTTGTCAATCCATTGGGATGCCTCCATGTCTATTTCCTGTGTGGCTTTTTCGTGAAAAAGGAGTTCAAGATGAAAAACCCTTCTGCCTCTGCAAATTCAACGAGAGTATTTCCACGCTGGTTTTCTGTTGCCGTGACCGAATTTACCTACTGAAGTTTCATTCTGCGGCCGTTACCCTATTTTCGCATTGAAATCTCCCATAATTATCTTCAAGTGCTGCTTGCGTTTATTATTTAGATGACGAATTTCCTCATAGAATTCTTCAATTTCTTCTTCAGGATGACTTGTGGTGGGTGCATAAGTTTGAATAATCTGAGCCTGGTATCTTCTCGAGAGTTGGATAACGAGTCGTGCAGCTCTGTCAGAGGAACTTTCAACTTCTACAACTTTATCCTTCAGTTTCTTGTTTATTATAAATCCAACACTACTAGTTCTGCCAGTATCTGTCCCACGATAATAGAAGATATGTCCACTTTTTAGTTCAATGAGATCTTCTCCTTTTCTCCTTACCTCACTTAGCCCAAGGATGTCCCACTTGATCCTTTGTAGTTCTTTTTCCAATTCAAGTAGCCTTGAATCAGAAGATAGGGGTCGTCTGTTATACGTAGCCAAGGTCAGCATCAGATGGCAGCCTAGTCCGGTCCTCCGGTGATTCTTAGCACCATCTGCCTTCATGTCGCACTGGCCGCTGCCTTGGCCAGGTACATTCCAGCAGCCGGAAACGAAAATGAGGGCCAAGATTTAAGTTGTGAAGTCATTTTGGAGGGATTTGGCCATAACTAACCTGGCTGGCCAAGCGGGTTGATGAGTGTGGGTCAGCATTTCCTCTAATCCCGATGGTATAGTTATATCGCTATTGGCGGTCGTCAGAGCCCCTTTAGCGGGAACAGGATGCACCACGAAAAGGCGGGGTTGAGTAAGGAGAGGCTGTAGTACGTTGCGCATCACCTGACCTTACATCCCTATATGATGTTATATCATTCAAAATCATACGCAGCTGAGCTGTTGCCTGTTATGTGAAACAATACAGGAATTACAGAATGTCTGGCAGGAAATTGAAAAGATGATTGCTGCGGTCTATGCCATGACGTCATATGTGGCTAATCGATTTCCACTCACGTAAAATATGTGACCAAAACTCTCTGAGCATTATAAAGGTAGATAGTCTCTTCGAACTTTTTCGTGCGTTTTTTCAGAGAAAATGAACACTCCAAAGATGCATTTAGTGGCCTATGTTTATGAGACAGTAATTTGAAACAAAGACGAATCTTGAATTATAGAGTACATGATATTTATAGAACACAGAAATAAACATTGGAACATCTGGCAGCTAAGGTTTGTAAAATATTGGGAAAGATTTCAACCACGTAACAGCAATGATTCATTCCCAGCATAAACTGGTGGATAAAGTTTTGAAATGTTTGTGAAAAATGATAACCCCATTGACAAGTCTTCCTGATGTATCATCCCCTAACGCAGGTTGGCGACCACCTTGGCAAAACTTGTACGATCGACTTCAACTGTAAAAAGATGTTCGATGTTCATTCCAGTTCACTCCTTAATATTGTCCATCCAGGTTATTCTTCTTCTTTCCCTTCCTCTTTATCCTTCTATTCTTTTTTCAATAATCACCTGGGGTTTTTACATTTGTTGTTTCTGAGTACATGCCCTAGGTATGCGGTTTTCCTTCTCTTAATGTTTAATAACAATCCGCGGCTTCCCTTTATTTTCTTTAGAAATTTTCCATTTGTCACTTTATCCGTCCAAGGGATCATCAGTATCTTTCTGTAAACCCACATATCAAATGCTTCTACTCTTTTAATGATGGTGGAATTTAGCGTCCATGTTTCAGCGCCATACAGCATCACAGCCCAAATAAAGTACTTTATCATGTGAATTCGAAGATCCAGGTTTAAGTTTCCATTATATAGCATAGACTTCGTGTCAAGGAAGCTTTGTCTGGCCATTTCTATCCTCGATTTTATTTCCATTTCAGCGCCATTAGTGTCATTTATGCAGTAGCCTAGATATTTGAACTTGCTGACTTTCTCTATTTGTTTTCCATTTAATATTAAGTTTGTTCTTGGAATGGGACTACTGTTGAGAAACATTAGTTTAAAAAATGATTGGTTACGGACACAAAAACAATGACGTCAAAAGATCACGTGCATCAAAGGAGAATTCTGAACTAATCAGACAAATTAAGATTAATTTGTCAACAAACAGTTGTTGAAAATGCCAGCAAAGATTGCTGCTCGAAATGCATCCAAACACGGGAGTACGACTAGAGGTAAACGACGTAAAAAATTTTAATCATCTAAAGTATTCAAATATAAAAAAATCGGCGATATATCTACAAATGTATTACGTTTTTAAAATAAATAATTTATTGCGCATGCGGCTGAACTAGCAAACTTTCGTTAGAATTACGACAGGTGCTGGACTTGTTCAAAATTCTGAATATCCAACGACGTTATAAACAAGAACTGGATATGTACGGCAAAACAAAGGAGTGGACTGAATTTGAGCTGAAAATATCATACATACGATATCACTTAAGGCCTGCAAGAGAGATGTAACAAAGGACATGTTTCGGAATATGAACACAAAAGCGGATCGAATCTAACGACGTTAAAGCTGTAAACATGATATGGTGAACATAGGAATTCAGAAATCAAGAACAGATCTGGTAAATCTAATATGTCCATATTAAATAAATAAAATTAAAGAACAATAATGATTAATTGTTTATCTAGTCTTATATTTCATTTAAAAGCAAATATGCATTGAAGAACAGAATAAAGAAAGTATAAAATACTTCAAAACTCAAATAATAAAAAAATTAAAGCCATGTAATCACTGCATGACAAGTAAAAAACCTAAATGCAAAATTCGCATAATGCCGGTATTTATTTTTACTTTCATAATGAATACCGACAAATTCGCATAATGTCGGTATTCATTCTTTCACTTTCATCATTTACTCGATGCAGTAAGATCTGTAGGTCTTGCATGTTAGTTGCAAACAATGCAGTGTCGTAAGCATACGTACCTTAAATTATTTATCTGTTTTCCATTAATAGATATTCTTTCTTCTCTGGTGTCCAGTGCTCTTTTGAATATGATGTCAGAGTATAGATTAAACAGGAGAGGCTAAGTCTAAATTCAGGAAATAAAGATAAATTTCTTTTCATTTTTAACCAAAGATCAGAACTAAAAAAGGCAAAAAACTCGTATGTGTCAAGATGACGCCTAAAAGCAATGAATCAGCATCTTGACAAGCAATACTTACAGTGCTCTGTTTTCCAGTCAAAAAACAAGTGCCTCAGTGTTAGAATACAAAATTGAAAAAGCCTTTGCAGTTCTCATCAGCTTTCAAAGGCATTTCGAACAGTGCAGGAAACTGATTCAGAAAGCTTTCGAAGAATGATTTCAAGTATAATTTCGAGTTAGTTAGTGCGAATTAATTGTAGACATTCAGATCAGCATTTCGGTGAAGCTGAAATAAAATTCTGGGGAAATAACTTCAGATACGCTTTCTAAATATTATTTATTATACGACGTAAGAACAAAATGAGGAATGTCCTTTGACGTTTCAACATCGCTCTAAGTCTAAGATATGACTACGTGCGAAGGAATGTGAAAAAGTAAAGTGACAAAATTCTTGAAGAAAGGCGTGTATCTCACTGCCCAATTTTACATGGTTTTTATCAAAATACTCTCCACGCATCGCATCACATGGCTTTCACTAACATTGCTGTACTATAAGCATGGCATCCAGCCCATAAAGCGCAAGGCGTTTGAGAATCGTATCCATGGCTTTATCACTTCCTTATACGTTGAGCAACGCTTACTTTTTACTTTCGAAAATTATCAGAATTCACACGAAGAGAGATCGGGACTACATGGAGGTTGAGGAACTACATAGAATACATTCTTTTAAAAAAAGTCTATTATGACAAGAGAAATGTGTGAAAGCTTGTTATGGTGATGCAGAAAAAATTCATCTATCTTTTGTTGGCTTTTTCTTTCTGAAATGCTACAACATTGCGTTTTAAACTGTGAGGTAATTTTCACGAATAAATCTTGTATATGACGGTGTAGCATAGTATTTATTGGCAAGTGAAGTTTTCGTGATCACTGATAATCATCATGGCAGTTGACACTCATTGCAACTTTTGATTTTCTGCAAGAATGTGAATACGGCGCTTTCCACTGGCAGCTCTGACGCTTTGTTTTGTGGTCAAAGTGGAACACGTTAGACTAGCCAATTGTCGTACAATTAGGTACGAAAAGATTACCTTCACTTTAAACCCGTCTCAGTCTTTGCACCTCGTAGAAAACAGTAAAGCGATACTGCATTAATCCAGTGACGCGGAATGAGAAATCCATCACCAGGCGACTTGTTTCATTTCCAAATATTTCGTTAGAATTGCCTGAAGGCTATTATGTATATGAAAAACTAAAACTTTCTGCTCGTTTGTGAATTGCAAAATAGAGTAAATTGTTAACAGATGTTATGTTCACCATCACTTATTTACTCGAAGCTGGAAAGTGCCCGGCTTTCTTCTCCACCTGGACGACTTCTGTTCATTCTTGGAATAATACACTGACGGAAAAAAATCCCAACACCACGAAAAAATAGTTGTAAAGGAATGAAATGGCGGCAATGCATTTGTATCTGTAATATATTTAATCGATTAAGGTTTCAAGATCACAGCTTCATGTAAGCGCGAGAAGAGCCATTTTAAATGAGAAATCCTGGTACATTAATAACCGGTGTAATCGCCAGAATATTAAATGCAAGCACGCAAACGTTCATGCATTGTGTCGTACAGGTGCTGGATGTCATTTTGTGGGATGGAGTTCCATGCCTGTTGCGCTTGGTCGGTCAATACAGGGACGGTTAATGCTGGTTGGGGGTGACGCTGGAGTTGTCGTCCAATGATGTCCCATACGTGCTCGATTGGTGAAAGATCATGTGATCTAGCAGGCCACGGCAACATGTCGACACTCTGTAGAACATGTTGAGTTACAACAGCGGTATGCGGGCGAGCGTTATCCAGTTGGAAAACACCCCCTGGAATGCTGTTCATGAATGGCAGCACAACAGGTTGAATCACCAGACCGACGTACAACTGTACCGTCAGGGCGCGTGGGATAACCACGAGAGTGCTCCTGCTGTCATTGGAAATTGCTCCCCAGACCATAACTCCAGGTGTAGGTCCAGTGTGTCTCAGCCGCAGACAGGTTGGTTGCAGGCGCTCACCTGGCCTCCTTCTAACCAACACACAGCCATCACTGGCACCCAGGCAGAACCGGCTTTCATCAGAAAACACAACACATCTCCACACCGTCCTCCAATGAGCTCTAGCTTGACACCACTGACGTCGCAAACGGCAGTGGTTTGGAGTAAGTTTAATGCACGCTACAAGGGCGTCTGGCTCGGAGCTGTCCTTCAAGTAACCGATTTGTAACAGTTCGTTGTGTCACTGTGGTGGCAACTGCAGCTCGAATTGCTGCCGCAGACGCGGTACGATGCGCGACGGCCATACACCATACACGGCGGTCTTCCCTCTCGGTAGTGCCACGTGGCCGACCGGAACTCGATCTTCTTGAGGCAGTACCTTCCTTGACCACCGCTGCCAACAATCATGCACAGTGGCTACATTCCTGCCAAGTCGTTCTGCAATATTGCGGAAAGAAAATCCACCTTCTCGTAGCCCTATTACACGACCTCGTTCAAACTCCGTGAGCTGTTGATAATGGCTTCTTCGTCTTCTTAAAGGCATTCTTGACAAGCATCAACACACTACGTCGAATCTCAACTATGACTAACGCTCACGAACGTTACAGCGCGTATTTACAGCAAACCTGCTTTGCATGTTCCGAGGGGCGCTACTGGCGCCAACACGTATGCGCCGAGCTCGAAATTAGCATAGACGTCATCTTACAGATGTACTCTCACCGCCTATCAACTGTCGTTTATCTAACACAACCCCTTCTTGGTGTTGGGATTTTTTCCGTCAGTGTATATGCCACCCATGTATACTGGCACGTTACATTTAACCATATGCCTATTGAAAACGTTTCGATCGAAGGTATTCTTAAACTGCCGTAAAACGTGTCACATACTGTTGCTTGAAACTCTGTTCTATCATTTGTCTAAGACGCCAGTAATCACAGTCGTCTATCCCATAAATTAGCTCTCTTCTCCAACCCCAAATCGACAGCCTTCCGAGGAATCTTGGAAGTCATCCCTAGCCGTTATTCGCGCATTGACAGCGTCTCCTCAGAGGTGCTACAAATTTAGATCTAATGCCTTAATAATGTTTCTCCCTTCCAAATTGCCACGTGCTCAACGAACACACTTCGTAACTTCAGATGCAGAAAGCTCTCTATATTTAGTCGTTCTTTATTTGTTCAGTCAAGTCATACTTATATTTAAATTGTAACGTTATAGTATTCTTTTTTTTCTCTGCTGTTAGCCTTGATAAAGTCATCCCTTCATGAGCAAAAATTTGGCAAAATATTTGTTTAATTGCTTAAGCCACTAAACGGATAGTTAGTGGTTACTATAGTTTTCTACATAATTGGTTATGTATCAACCATGCTATTATGTAGTTTTTATATACTTTGTCGTGTATCAACCGGACTGTTATATTGTTTTTATATACTTGGTGGCGTATCACCAGTACTGCGTGCGTGTTTTATGGTTTTTTAATGTACTGTTTTTAATGACAGCTTCAATATAATGAAGATTTCTTTAGTAATTTGATAAAAATATTCCAAAAACGGTATTCAGAAGAACTGAATAGAAAAACGCTTTTGTTCGCTACTAAAATGTTCACTTCCTACAATTCAAATGTAGCAAAACCAGGGACAGCATAAAATTCGAAGTTCTTGTGCGGAAAATTTTCTCTTCTAGAGCCGATGTTCTGGTTCCACCAGTCTTACTGAGACAGAGGCGTTTTGTTGGATGTTTAATTGTGGCCACTTTTGTTTCGTGAGCCAGCAACACTAACATAAATATGGGGAACTACTAATCGTTTCGGAGGCTGATAACTAATTTTCAAATTACCAAAAACTAAAAAAAAAAATTTTTTTGTCTCATCCGTTGTGTAGATGAAAATTTTAAATGCATTGCAGTTTTATAGATCAGTTAATCATGATATTATCAGAAACAAGCACAACATTAAAAGCAAGTCTGCATTCAGTGTGTGAGCAGTGGGTAGAAAAGGTATGCATACAAGGCTACTTACGTGAAGGTTTTTGAAACTTTATTCTTGAACTACGAAAATAAATTCCTTCAAGTAAAAAGCGACCCCCCCCCATTTCTTACCTCACACCTGCATAAAAAGATATGCCCATGCCTCCCACACAACGCGAGCGCTAATATTAGATTTTCTTCGGCATTTTTCGAAAACCATTTTGAGACGAAGATTTACGTCGTGTCGGCAAAGAAATCTTCGTGCACATACAATTGGAATCCAGAAATGCCACTTCCCTCTCCGACTTGCGATAGGGAGAGATATAGAAAGAAAAAAGGAAAAATCTACTTTACCTCATGAATATATTCTGCGACCATCAGTCGAAGTCGAAGCAATATGTGGACTTGCGATATTATGCCGATGAAAAATGATATCGATTTAGCTTTCGAAAGTTGGGGGGCCGAAGCGGGATGATTTTGCCATTTCTAAGTGACCACATAAAATTGAAGTCGTTAATCATTTTTTATTTTGTATTATATAGTCAGAGGCATGCCTTAACCTGCATTCAAGATAGCGGAAGTTAAGAAACAAAATATTTCCTTAAACGTAGGATTGCGCATAAATTGAGAAGTCTTTCTCTCCCTTCACACAGTGATTCTTAGAAAGAAAAGATAAACTTGAAAAAAAAAGTTTCGTCTCTAGAAAAAATTAATCCAGAGTTTACTTTTTCTTTCATCGTATTAGAAGTGGAATCTATGGTAGCGCTCTAATTTATGCCTCAGGAAAAAAGAAGCTGCGGGCCTATTAGCCGAGTTTTCAGAAGGGCTGACTTGAAGCTAAACTTCCGAGCTGGAACTCGGTTCGAGCCCGGATAAGACATGTGTGATATGTTTTAGCAACAACGGTTTTCTTTTCCTTCACTGGAATCAGAGACCTAAATCAGGGTCATACGAGGCGCACACGGGGGTTATTAACATACACAACTGCAATAAGTACAAAAAAGAAAGATGCTGTAACTTGTGGGTGATACGATGAGCAGCATCGATAGCACCGATACTGTAACTGTTAAAAACAGCGAGATAAGGTTGCTAAAGACAAGATAATGTGTACGTGACCTTGTGAAAGTAATCAAGCCTAGTGCAACCAAATGTTTTGGATCATTGTGCAATAGTGTGAGGCAGTGAATCACCTGAATTCCTAGTGTCAGCATCTTTTTGGAAACGTACCTGAATGATATTACTAGCTGAAGATGAATATATCACCATCATCAATCCACTGCTGGATGAAGGTCTCTCCAAATTTCTTCCACAATTGTCTGTCTTGGGCCTGTCTCTTCCATGTCACTCCAGCATACTTTCGAATTTCATCCAATAACGAAGTGAATTTCTCCGTCATTTCTATCCGCGCCAGGATTCGAACCCGGGTCCACTCATTCCGGAATAACTTGCTCTACCAATTGAGCTACGCGGACATTTTATTCTGATTCCTATCTGCCTTTATGTCGTGTGCGTCCCTCTGGCAGGTACGTCACATCTCCTAGTACGTTACATCATCTCCCCCTTATTTTATTTTTTATTTATTTTTTTTCAAGTGCTGCTCTTATTTTTCCTATCTCGCGGTGTGGAAATAACATCACACCATTGCGAGATTGTGAACGGTCGGGTCATCCGGATAGTTCGGGCGCCATTATAACGAAGTGAATTTCTCCGTCATTTTTGGTCTACGCCGGGATTCGAACCCGAGGCCGCTTATTCCGGAATAAGTTGCTCTACCAATTGAGCTACGCGGACATTTTATTCTCATTCCTATCTGCCTTTATGTCGTGTGCGTCCCTCTGGCAGGTACGTCACATCTCCTAGTACGTTACAATCCGTCCATCTCCCACGGGGTCTTCTTCTGGGTCTTTTCCTGTCCCTCGGAATCCAGTCTAAAATTTCAGTTGTACATCGGTGGTCCGTTTTTCTGGCAACATGTCCAGCCCATTGCTATTTCAGGGATTTTATTCCGATCATGATGTCTTCCACTCTTGTCACTTTTCGGATCCACGAGTTCCTCGTTTTATCTCTCCTGGTTGCATCAAGCATGCATCTCTCCATGCTCATCAGAGTTGTCTGCTGTTTTGTGTGTCTCTTTTGTTAAGGTCCATTTCTGTGCACCATATGTAAGCACTGGCAGGATGCATTGATTAAACACTTTTCTTTTGAGACATAATGTCATACGGCTCTTAAAAATTGTACTGTTTCTTCCAAAAGCTCTCCATCCAAGTTTTATACGCCGATTAATTTCTTCATCAATGTGACCCTCACTCGATATCTGCCGCCCAAGATAAATGTAGGAATCGGTTGTCTCAAGCTTTTCTCCATCAATCGACATCAATCGATAAATCCTCGTTTCTTGTAAAAGTATTGTACATCACTTTTGTCTCCTGAAAGTTCATTTTTAATCCCACTTCTTTACTCTTGTCAGCAAGTTCTTGGATCATACTCTGCAGCTCTGAAGGGGTAGTTGCAAATATGACTACGTCATGAGCAAAACGAAGGTGAGATAAGAAATATCCATTAATCTTTATCCCTTTGTTTTCCCAGTTCAATGATTGCAAGACATTTATGTGTATATACAGTATATGGATATTTATTCTAAATGTCTGCTGCTTGTAGTTGCTTCACTGTAGCATCATTTTGTGTAGCATTGCAACACGCAGATCGTCTGAAAATTGTCATGGTGCAACTGCAGTTTACTGAGGGGGGATTAAACTTTTTGCAGCCCAATATAGATAATTTATAATTTAGGTTTTCGTGATAGGTAATACGTATTTCCAATACGTTCCGCCACCCTTCCTGTGTCTTTACAGAAGGTTCCAAGTTCGTAACTATCTTCTTTTCCTTTACGGAAGGCACTGAAAGTGTTGAAAGTGTGATGGTGAATGAACATAGCAGCTCTTGATTGGATTAAGCACCGTACGGTTATTGAGTATCTCCATTTAACAGGAATATCGCAGAAATAAATTCATGACGATGTATAGCAAACATTAGGGGAATCATGTGCTTGCCACAAAATGGTCAAAAACTGGGCTGTGGACGGGTGGAAGAGATAGTGTTGAAGATGCACCACAGGACTGCTACAGTGTCAACACCTGCAAATGTGGATGCCATTCATGACCTGATCATGCAAAACTGCAAAATAGGATTAAAGTTCATTGAGACGAAATTACAGATCTTCCATAAGGGATATCACGATATCATGGCTAATATTTTAGGAATGAAAAAGGTTTCTTCGAGGTGGGTCCGTAAAGTTATGAATGCAAATCAGAAATGGAAAATAGTAAAATGTTGTCATTTCCAGCTGTTTCAAGGAAGGAAGAAAATCAAAACCGGTACGGTAAGACTAGGCTGATGACTTTACCTGCACCGTCTAAATGCAGACTTCGCAGGGATATCTAGAACTCTCTCTAAGGTTAAAGTTCACGGCGCTGAGTGAGCAAGACCTTAAGAATCCGGAAACCACAGTCTTTCACCCGGAAAGGATCGGTCTTGGGACCGGCAGGGGTCTGCTGCCCCCACGGGACCAGCACTTCTCACATTTCAGCCATAGCCCGGATGTGCGACGTGCTAGTGGACGGGGCATTACATTTTCGCGTCTCTAGCTCAGAGAAAAGTTCGCTAACGCGAGTTGTTGGGACAAAACACGACATCCGGGATTTGCAATATGGAGAGCTTACCGGAAGAATTTACTGGCAAGTTTTTGCACCAGACACGTCAACTGTCTCCGCAACAGTAAATTTTTCATTTCGGATGAAACTGACATGCTGAGGAAATGGCAATGTGATTTCTTTAACCTGTCCAAACCGTTCGCTTTGTTTCGATAAAGGTTTCTTTTTTTTTTTTTTTTTTTGATTGGAAGTTTAACGACCACCGTGAGCAACTCAATGGGCTATAAACAGTCACCCGTCCCCAATTTAGGGTCACTGGTTCCAGGGAAGGGAGAGAGCCAGTGCCACAAGACAAACACAACATCCATGCCTCACCGGGATTCGAACCCGGCCCCCTTCAGACGAATGATCAGAGGCCATCGCCTAGACCACTGCGCCACCGGGGCGGCCGATAAAGGTTTCATTAAGTATCAAAAAACGATTAAGCATATTTATATCATGCAACTCTAATTTCAATATAATTGGCCCGACTGTTATTTCCTCTCTTTGTTTCCGTCAATGTAGTATCATGATGTACCTTTTAAGGTGGCCACTCAGTGAATAGCTAGCTAAATTTAAAGAATGAGCAAACAATATATTGTAAAATGTTTAATAACACAGCCCTGCGTGTAGTTTTTCCTTAGAATAAGAATCGTTGTTTCATACAGAATATGATGTGGTGAGTTCGAATATAATGCTTGTTTTTGCGTATCTTGCACCTTTTTGACGTAGAACTACGTCAAACTCCGCGGATAGTATGGGGCGACTTATGGCCGTCCGCCTGTGACAAAAAAATAGGTCCCAATTAAAATCATTACAGCGTTAAAAATACGTGATGCACACAAATCATGTTAGCATATTCCTAAACAGCATGGAGACAAAATCGAGTAATACGCAACCCATCATGCTCGCGACGCTCGCCTCGTTCCCTGTGCGAGGGGGACGTTATACAATATTTCTGCGTGTGCCGCCGCGTTTGACTCAGTCTATTTCGGCAACCGTGAGTGCAACACGACTGTGCGTGGTACCGTTTTCAAGCTCTCGACGAGACCTATTCAAATATATAAAAAACATATAGCAGAGATTTAAATTAACATTTTTAAAAATTGTTTTCGTGGGAACAGTTTAACATTTTCAACAATGCCGCAGGAATTCGCAGAATGAAATCAAGCAAAAGTGGAGAAAGTCAAAACGAGAGGCAAGAGCAAATTAAAAGGAATGTAAGAAGACCAAGAACACAGAGCACCACGTTGGGTAATTCGTGTTTCGATCTCTGCTTTGTGTTCGCAATGTATCCAGCATTATATGTAAAAATTATGTAAGTTACTTTTCATATCATAGATCTGTGTTGGCTATAACAAATTAAATAAACGCTTTCAAACTATATTCGACTAGCTCATTTCAACTCTCCAATCTGCATATCGTAGCCCTACGTTCCAAACTGACGGCTCAATCAGAACTGAGTTTAACCGGTATCATCATCATTGTCAACCATTGTCAGTCCACTGCTGGACGAAGGTCTCCCTAAGTTTCTTCGACAACGGTCTATCTTCTGCCAGTCTCCTCCATTTTACACCCCCATACTTTCGAATTTCATCCACC
Organism: Macrothele yani; assembly: GCA_039090855.1. NCBI lineage: Eukaryota > Metazoa > Arthropoda > Arachnida > Araneae > Macrothelidae > Macrothele > Macrothele yani. Next base: position 142,952,601 of record CM076989.1, read on the forward strand.
CATCTCACATGTGGTCTTCTTCTTGGTCTTTTCCTGTCCCTTGGAATCCAGTCTAAAATTTCAGCTGTCCATCTATGGTCTGTCCTTCTGGCAGTATGCCCAGCCCATTGCCATTTCAGGGATTTCACTCTGATCATGATCTCTTCCACTTGTAAATCTTCTTCTTATCTCTCGTGATTACACCAAGCATGTATCTCTCCATGCCTCTTTGAGTTGTCTGCAGTCTTTGTATATCTTTTTTAGTTAAAGTCCACGTCTCTGCACCATATGTAAGCACTGGAAGGATGCATTGATCAAACACTTGTATTTTAAGACATAATGGCATATTGCTCTTGAAAATTATACTGTTTTTTTTTTCAAAAGCTCTGCTGGCAAGTTTTATACGCCGATTAATTTGTTCATCAATGTGACCCTCACTTGATATCTGCTGTCCAAGATAAACGTAGGTATTGGTTATCTCCAGCTTTTCCCCATCAATCAATAAATCTTCATTTCTTGTAAAAGCATTGAACATCACTTTTGTCTTCTGAAAGTTCATTTTTAATCCCACTTCTTTACTCTTATCAGCAAGTTCCTGAATCATACTCTGCAGCTATGCTGGGATAGGTACAAAAATGACTACGTCATCAGCAAAACAAATGTGCGTTAGAAAATCTCCATTAATCTTCATCCCTTTGTTTCCTCAGTTCAGTGATTGAAAGACATTTCCAATGTAGCATTAAAGAGTTTGAGAGATATAGTGTCACCATGTCTCACCTCCTTTCCAGTTTTTATGGATGCTGTATTCTCAAATAGCCGAATCTTTGCACTTGCATTTTCATAGATGTTATTAATAACATTAATGTATGCATCTTCAATACCGCAGGATTTCAAAGCCATTGTAATTGCTGTTGGTTTCACCGAATCAAAGGCCTTTTCATAATCGATAAACGCCATGCATAATGGAAGTTCATATTCCCTCGCTCTTTCAATTAGTTCTCTCAGTACTTAGATATGATATATAGTGCTGTAGCCACTCCTGAATCCAACTTATTCTCTCGGTTGAGCTATGTCCAGTGTTACCTTCAACCGGTGTGAAAGAACTTTAGTGAAGATTTTATAAACCACTGATAGGAGGCTGATAGGTATGTAATTCCTGAGATCCCCAATGTCACCTTTTTTAAGTAGCAGGATCATTGTAGCATTGTTCCAATCCTCAGGAATCTTCCCTTCATTAAGGCATCGAGTGAAAACTTGGGCGAGTGCTGTTTCAATTTCTGCACTTGTTTCTTGTATGATGTCTACGGTAATTCCCTCTTCTCCTGGAGCTTTTCCCCGTTTCATGTTATTGATTGCACGTACAACTTCTGCTGGGAGGACTGGAATAACTCTGGTACCTTTCGTAATGTCTGGAGTAAATGTATCATCCCTTTCATATAGTTTTGAGTACAAATATTTCACTCTTGTCAAAATTTCACCTCTATTTCTTGTTACAGAACCATCTTCTTTTCTCAGATCCACAATCTGTTTTCTTCCCTTACTCAGATGTTCCTTTGCTCTCTTCAGGCTTTGGTTGTTTTCAATTGCTTTCTACACTATTTCGCAGTTGAATTTCCTTACATCTTCAGTGATACTTTTTCGTACCGTCTTGCATAGCTCTATATATTCCACTTTGGAAGTCGCATCTCTTTTAGTTGTTATATATAGATATTATTTTTTCATGATTTGAAAAATGAATTTTTTGCCTTTCCAAAATACCCCCTCCGGAAAAATGTAATGTAGAATTATATTTTATTTGCTGCTCAGAACTGTAGATGCCACTAGTAGTCCAGGTAAGTATCTGGTAAACCAGGTAATGCCACACATATACGAAACTGGCAGGCTCCTCGCTGTTACTCCTAAGATTGTTTTGCATTTCTATTTTTCTCAGTTTACGCATTTTGTATTAGATTTATGAAACACAATTTCTAGCGAGCAAGGTTCGCCTAGGAGCTGGCGTTGGAATGATCTAAATTTATTCTGCGATACTTGTGGCGAGTTCGTTGTGAAAATACAAATGAACAAGATCACTATATTTGTAAGAAAAGTGTATTATGCCTATTGTGGAATGAGTTAAGGTGACCAAGATGAACGATTTGCTCCCCACATTCACTTGTCATTCGTGTGTTACGAAATAATTAAGAAACTGAGTCCTTGGCAAACGCTCATGCTTTCCCTTTGGAATAACTATGGTATGGCGTGGACAACAGAATTACCATGACGAGTACTTCTTTTGCTGGATGCAAGAGTACTTCTTTTGTAAACGAGTACTTCTTTTGTAAACGAGTACTTCTTTTGCAGGGTGCAAGAATACTTCTTTTGCGAACGAGTACTTCTTTTGCAAAATAAAGGATCATCCATTCTCCTTTAAAACAGACTAACAGGCTCATTGGCTCTTAGAGTGGATATGCCTGGTCGTACACCTCCTTATTGTTTGGGTAGTAGTAATGACTCAGAACCGGATTTAACCAAACAAGAAAAAAGATTTGGACATTACTCCAAAGAAAAGAAAGTGAAACACCTCAGCTTTTTTCTTCCTAAAAAGAATTAAACGGTCTAGTGGAGTGTCCCCCGATTAAAAGAAGAAAAATTAGTATCCAGTGGAACTGTTTTCATCTGGTGTAGAAATTATGAGAAAGAATTTCTACCATATTTTACGAAAGAGCTTTCTCTAATTTATTACAACAATAAACTAAAAGTTAGCAGATATCCGTTCGGATCCAAAGGACTGGCGTTTGTTTTGTGACTTATTTAAAAGAAGTTGAGCAGTTTTATTGTATAATGGAAATCAGTTGTCATATGTTTCATTCCAACACTCTGCATGCATGCAGGATACTTATCAAACAATGGAAGAACTACTAACCCAAAATAAACTATAATGAAGAATGGTTAGAATGCGACGATCTGAAAGTTAGTGGCATGCTATTAGGACAGCAAAGTAGTAAAATACGGTTTCCATGTTTTCTGTGCGAATAGGACAGCTGGGCTCGAGATTAGCACTACACGAAAAACATTAGCCGCACAACATTGCTTTGATGTCGCACACTGAGAATCGGATAAATAAAATTTTATTTAATCCACAGAAAGTTCTTTTTTCCCAGCTTCACATTAAATAAGAAATCATGAAGAGATTTGTGGCCGCCCTCGGTGGTGCAGTGGTCTAAGCTCTGACTTCTTATTATCCTTCTAAGTTGGGTCCGGGTTCCAATCCCAGTGAGGCATGAATGTTGTGTTAGTATTATGGCACGGGCTCTTTCCCTTCCTTGAAACTAGTGGTCCTAAACCAGAGCCCATAAAGTTGCTCACGGTGGTCATTAAACCCCGAATTCTAAGAAGAAAAGAGACTCGGAAAAGCTCTAGATAAAAGTGGAAGATGTTTTTAATATGTTGTATCCAAATTTCCTCTCCTGGCTGAAGCAAAATTAAATGAATGAGTATTTGATGGCCCATAAGTAAGAACTTTGATGAAATACCCTACCTTTAAACATAACATGATAGATTTAGAAAAAGAAGCACGAAACCTATTCAAAAATGCACTTAAAATTTTCTAGGTAATTGCAAAGATTCGTATTGAGAACCACTTGTGACAGATATGCTAGAGGGCAACATGAACATCAAGTTTCATTTTCTGTACTCCCACTTAGATTATTTTTGGAAGAACTTGGCTGCCGTGAGTGAACAAGAGGAAGTATGGTTCCATCAGGACATTAAAGAAATGGAACAGAGGTATCAAGGACGATAAGACGAGTACATGATGGAGGATTACTGCTGATGCATGAAACGGGATTCTGGTGTGCATGTTCAGTGTCGGAAATACATTAAAAGCGCATTTTCTGCCCCAAGGAAAAAGATCAAGTTATTGTAAATTGCATTTTATTTGACTGCTTAATAGAACATTTAATACTAAGTATTAAATGTAGTTTTTTTTTACTTACGATTGTTTTAAATGCATTCGGTTTTCAGTTTTTTAATCCTCACTCGCGAAAATTCTTATGTCACAGCAAGAAACGAGTTTTAAATTCAAATTCAGTTTATCAAAATTAATAAAAATCCGTGAAAATTTTTGAACAGGGAATTTTGTTTTCATTTTGCAGGCTTGTGTATTGATTCTCCTTCTCACGACCAAAAAAATATTCAATAACATGTTTCAAAAATTTTAAATAAATGCATCGATTGTCACTAACAAATTTGAGTAGACCAATACGTATCCAAAAAAAAAAAAAAAAGAACTGTGAACATTAGTGTCCTAATATTTAATGCTTCTCGTCAAACTAATGAAGTAATAATTCCAAGAACCTTTTGTGTAGCATTTGATGCGATAATGTAAGACTTCGAGGAAACTTTCTAGCTTAAAATGGTGTTGGAAATGGAACTGCATTTCACAAAGGACACAATTCAGCAGTAATGGAAAATACCATCAAGAGATTTTAAAGAGAATACTCTGAACATTGGATTTATGTTACGAAATGAAAAAATACATATATTAGCTACTTAAAAATAGTTTAATCAGTGCTGTACCTATCATTGAGTACTAGGACTAATCTTGTTCAAACAGGTGTGATTAAACAAATAGAATAAAGTGAAACATTAGAATTTCTTGTACGTATCGCCGTAACAGTTAAATAATTTAGAACATATACTTGCTACAAAGATAGCAATAACTCAGTGGGAAGTAGCAAGACTCAAATGAACTTCTTTGCAATTGAAAATTTCAGCACAGGAGGATTGATTCAAAAGTAGTAAGACTTAAATATAATTTTCATATATGTGTTTCGAAGTTTAACGACTTACACGAGCATTCTAAAGCGACGCCAGCTGTCAGTTTCTTAATTATGATCATTAGTTCCAAGGAAGGACAGAATCAACTCTGTAGGACAAAAACAACGCCTATGCCTCAATCTTGAACTCGATCCCGAGTCAAAATCGGACGACTGGCTTAGAATTACGCGCCTCAGACAACTCACTCGTTGTTAGAGGGACTTTAATACAGCTGAAAAAATACGTATCTAGCAAAGCAGGACGTTTTAGTTTCGGATAAAATTTAACGGAACTTTGATACCGATGATACGTGCTTGGACAAGCGTAAACGTCTTTCAAAACTGAAAAAAAAAATGTCTGTTCAGCAATAGAGAGAATAAGATATAACTATCTTTCTAATATTCAACAAAATCCAGGGCATTGACGGAAAACCATATGAAAACAATATTCACTTATTCTAAAATCAAATGACAATTACTTGGAGATACCGTTACAGTAATTTTTAATGTGTTGACGATGTAAAATTCTTAAGAGTGGTTACAAACATGCACTTACAAAACTGGTTTTTTTTTTAAGCAAAGGGAGGAGGCTTTATTTTTAAATTTTACGTTCCTTAAATGCAGCTCACTGGCATCTACAGTAGACTTGTCAGCGAATCACTTTTCATTCAAGGAAATGTTTTTACATTTCTTAAATGCAGCTCACTGGCATGTACATTTGTTAACAAATCACTTTTCATTCAAGGAAATGTTTTTACATTTCTTAAATGCAGCTCACTGGCATGTAGATTTGTTAACAAATCACTTTTCATTCAGGAAAATATTTGTTATGTTTCTTAAATGCAGTTCAGTGGCATGTAGACTTGTCAGCAAATCACTTTTCATTCAAGAATATATTTTTCGCGTAATTGTTACAAAATATTGCTCTCGTAAATCCTACGAAAATACACCCGGCATAAATTTAACATAAAACAAAGCGATTGTAATTCATTTTGAGTTGTGCTCCGTAGAATGGAATTGGTCTTTTTCTGCCAAGATTTTCTACGTGTACTAATGTGCTTTAAAAATGTTTAAGCGTTGTTATCGGCAATTGAACGAAACCAAACGTAGGAAACACGTTTTCTTTATCATTCGTAAATTTATTGTATTATTGGATCGTTAGTTTTACATAATTGTTTTCATTACAATATATCTTCGCACATTAACCGTTTCATGGCTGCTAGTATTCATTGGTTTGCTGCCTTTAGTAAAAATCCAAAAGATTTATTTCGTACACACCTTGGTTTTGCTCCTATCGGTAAAAAAAAAAAAAAAAAACTCTTCTACAACTGACTGGGGTACTTACTAGAAACAATTCCACTATATTTGATTATTGAAGATAAATCATAGAACAAAAAGGCTTTTCTTTTATCCAGAGCAATTCCGCCCTTAAACTTCGCAGCTTGTTTTTGAAATTATCTCACAGCCACGTTTCCTAATCGATGCACGGGAGGAACAGCAGTAGAAAACTAATTTCTAGAATATATGTGCATATACACTAAAATTGAGATGACACAGGACAAAAAAGTCGTGCGAAGTGAAAGAAGAAACTATCTTGTATCTGAATTTCGTGCAACTGGATTATAGCACACTTAGTGGCACAGTTACTAAAACAAAGTTTCAGATGCAATGTTGGATGACGTCTGCATGTTTTGTGGTGAACGAATTATCCATTTCCGGCCTTCATTTACATTTCCGTCGCTTAAGGCTGTTCAGGGTCTTTTCCTCTTTGGAATTTTCATTCATCATCACAGACTGCTGTAAATCCGTCAGTCTTTCTTGCGTGTCTGTAACTGAAAATTATTTTTGTAAGTTTAAAGCTTTGTTCCGAATTTATAAGTAAGTTGAGATCTACTGCCTCTCTTTAAAATACTTTGCATTGATCCATGCTCTTGCAGTGCAGTTCGTGACATTAATTGTATGAAAATGTTGGCAGCTGAAATTTCAATTAATATCAATAAAAAGAAAGAAAGAAATCACCATTTTAATAACTTAAGCTCTATATGAAGCACAAGACTAGGGATGCAATGTAAGTTCATTGTTCTTTATTTTCATTTCATTTCATTTATTGCATTTTAGTTGTTACAGACATGGTATTACGTAATCATAAATATATAACACAAATAATTTATTTTTGTAACAACAGGGAATGAGGAGGGAAAAGGCCTAATAGGCCTGACGTGCCCTCTAGACATGATTTTATACACATATAAATTATTGCATGATTTTATATACATATAAATTATTACATGATTTATATACATGTAAATTATTACATGATTTATATACATATAATATGATTTTATATACATATAAATTATTACATGATTTTATATACATATAAATTAATGCCAAAATACATTAGCTTGTATTATCCCCTTTTCCTCTCTATAGGTTTCTAATTGAAAGCCAATACGACGTTTTTTTAATTGAAAGCCAATACAAATTTTTTAATTTGAAAGCCAAAACACCGTATTGGCTTTCAAATTAGAAATTTTTTTATCTCGTCGAATAACTGTGGCCAGGATGAAGATTATCAAGTGTTTTCTTATTTAGCTGACGCCAAATTTTCGCGCTAGGCGTCGTTAAGGTATGTTTGTATTTCTCACAAAACATTTACTTTCATACATCGGATTGCAAAAACTTATTTTTCGCAGGCAAACCATAACGAAGATTTCTCCGATTATTCTCAGCTTTTCTTGATTGACACATTTCTGCTTGGTGCCGAGAGTGCTCATTTACATTCAGCGTGACTTCTCCGCTTCTACGCCGTGGAATAATTTATTATTTTTCCATGACATGTATTTATTCACTACTCTAATTCATTTTGCCCCTTTTTATTAGATAAAGTTATGTGCATGTCCCAAGACTTTCGAGGACTTTTTATGATATAATTCTCCTTATAAGTGGCAAAATTTTACTTATGCCATTTCTTTTTTGTTTGTTTGTCTGTTTTTCGGAGGTTCAACGACAACCATGAGCAACTCTATGGGCTATAAGCAGTAAACTGTCCCTAATTTAGGGACGGTTTACTGTTTTTAGGTTCCAGGAATGACAACGGGCAAGTGCCGTAAGACAAAAGTAGCTGGCTAATTTTCTCACGTTTCTCTCTAAGTCCCCTGGAAATATCGTTAGGGATATTTCAGCTTCTGATATGCCTCTGTGGAACTTTCATTTTAAACCCGCCCCTGCAACTCAGATGCCAATAGAAAACGTTACGCCAAATTTTGAAGCATTTTCAGCAATTTTGCGATGACTTATTAGTGCGATCACACGCAGAGCCACTCTCTTTAAAAAATGAAGATTGAAAACACGTTCATTTTAGTTTTCATTTTGAAGTAAACTAAACTGACATACTACATTTTACTGTAGAAAATTTTGATTTGAAAATTTACGATCTTCGTAAACTTTCTGAACAATTAAAGCTACATTTTTAAGACTTTGGTAACACCGGAACGTGCTTATTCGGCAATTTTTCGGTGATAGAACTAACAAGAAAGATGACACCGAATTTTCGGGTGTAATAAGCACGTCTTTTGAATCCGTTCTGACGCAAATTAAATTTATCAAAGCTATTCAAAGTCAGTGGAACCGGTATGGAAAACAATAGCATCTGACGGAAGAAAGAAGTTTTTCAATCAGGTTTTCAATCCCTCAGATATTGCTGTAAACGGAATCGTGAGCTTACGCCCTATGGTTGCAGACTTGTGCGTTAAGAAAAACATGAATTTATATAAAAAACATTTCGAACTGGAAACGCTCTCCAACACAGAAATTTTTTAACAGAGATATCGACAAAAATAAGATGCGACTTTGTCCCCTGGTGGGAAAACCATGCATTATTTTAGGAAGAAAGTATTCTCAAAAGGTTTTTCCGTATGAGCCGTATCGGTCCAAGAAAAAAAAAAAAAAATTAATCGAGTTTTCGGCAGCCCAGATTTTGCTACAAATACATCAGAAGTAGAAATTAACACTTATGCCCCCTGGTGGCCAAACCATTCTTTACCAAACATTAGAAGTTATGTGAAAAATAATTTTCATCAGGTCTTGTATGCGATACAGGAAGAATTTTTCAAGTCAGAGGTTTAAAAGCAGAAATAACGCAGAAAACGCAATTTACCTTTGTGCCCCCTAGCGGAAATTCTATGATTTACTTAAAAATGTTGAAATTATAAGAAAATCATTTCGCATCGGAAACACTATCCAACAAAAAAGGAATTTTTCAAATCGGACTCCTAGAAGTAGAGAGATATTGACAAAAATAAGATATACATTTACGCCCCCTGGCGTAGAAACCATGCATTATTTCTAGAAGAAAATGTTCCTAAAAGGTTTGTAGACATGAGTAGTATCGGTCAACAAACGACTTTTTTTGAAATCGAGATTTTAGAAGTTCATATTTTGCTGCAAATACATCAGAAACGGAAATTAAGACTTACGCCACCTGGTGGCCAAACCATTTCTTACAAAAATTAGAAATTATGCGCAAAGGATTTCCCATCGGGAGCTGTATCAGGTGCAGAAAGAATTTTCAAATCGGAGATTTAGAAGCAGAGATTAGGGGGAAACGCAATATACATCTACGCCCCCTAGCGGAAAGTCTATGAATTACTTGAAAATTTTGAAATTATATGAAAAACATGTCACACTGGAAACACTATCCAATTTTTCAAATCGGGCTGTTAGAAGTAGAGATATTGACAAAAATAAGATATACATCTACTCGCCCTGGCGTAGAAACCATGCATTATTTTAAGAAGAAAATGTTTGTAAAAGGTTTGCCAACATGAGTAGTATCGATCTACAAACGACATTTTTTTCAATCGAGAATTTAGAAGCTCATATTTTGCTGCAAACACATCAGAAGCGGAAATTAAGATTCTCGTCCCCTGGTGGCCAAACCATTTTTTTACAAAAATTATAAATTATGTGCAAACGATTTCCCATCAGGAGCTGCATCCGGTGCAGAAAGAATTTTTCAAATCAGAGATTTAGAAGAAGAAATATAGGGGGACACGCAATTTACATTTACGCCCCCTAGCGGAAAGTCTATGAATTACTTGAAAATTTTGAAATTATATGAAAAACATGTCACACTGAAAACACTATCCAATAAAGAAGGAATTTTTTCAAATCGGACTCCTAGAAGTAGAGATATTGACAAGAATAAGATATACATCTTCGCCCCTGGCAGAGAAACTGTGGAATATTTCAAGAAGAAAATATTCAGAAAAGGTTTATCGATGTGAGTGGCATCCGCCCACGAAAGAATTTTTTCAATCGATATTTTAAAAGCTCAGATTTTATAGCAAATACATCAGAAGCAAAAATTAACGCTTACGCCCCCTGGTGGCCAAAGTATTCTTTACCAAAAATTTGAAATTGTTCGCGATCGATTTTCCATCAGGAGGTGTATTCGCCGAAGAAAAACGTTTTTTAATCAGAATTTTAGAAGAAGAGTTATTAGGAAAAATGTAATTTACTTATACTCCCCCTAGCGGACAATCTATGCGTAATTTGGAAAAGTAACTATATCTAAAATACTCTTCGACATAAATGGAATCGAAAGATAAATTAATTTTTCAATCGGATGTTTAGAAGTAAATATGTGGAATAAAACGTATTTTTAAATTCGACATCATCTGCATTTACGCCCTCTAGCGGCGAAATTGTACATCGTAAAAAAACAAAATAAAGGATTACCATTCGCATATTTCAAGCTTCCCAATACAAAAAGAATTTTTCAAATCGGACTGATATTTGCAGAGATATCGTGTTTACAGACAGACAGACGGACGGACGGACAAACCGGTAACATAAGCACAATCTTTTTTTACAAAACACGTGCTAAAAACACGCTAGCTATCCGTTGTTGCCTGCGCACCTGATTATATATGTAGGAATTAAGTATACTAGTCGAAACCCGTCGAAATCGATGGTTAGTTTTTTTGTTTTTGTTTTTCTTAAAGAATAAACTCATATCAGGCAAGCCGCCCCGGTGGCGCAGTGGTCTAAGCGATGGCCTCTGATCATTCGTCCGAACGGGGTCCGGGTTCGAATCCCGGTGAGGCATGGATGTTGTGTTTGTCTTACGGCACTGGCTCTCTCCCTTCCCTGGAACCAGTGACCCTAAATTAGGGACGGGCGACTGCTTATAGCCCATTGAGTTGCTTACGGTGGTCGTTAAACCTAAAAACAAAAACAAAAAAAAAAACATATCAGGCAACAAATATAAACTTTATTTGATTGACAAAAAAATGTTACAAATTCATTCAAACACTTCAATAAAGACAATATTTTGAGTCCATCCATTTTCGACGGGTAATCCAGGTACATCTTCGTGAGTGATCTTTACCGCAACAGAATCCTTTGATCTTGCTCGAGATAGGGTAAGGTAGAGCATACCATGTGAGAAGACTGGTTCTGGCAGGTAAATCCCGATTTTAGCTCTTGACTCTTATTGTCATCGCAAAGAACAATATGATCTGAAATGAAATCCGTTTGATCGCAAAAGGGAAAGTGCTGTCGCTTGGAGTCAATGGAATGCGTGGCAAGGTATGCAACGACCCCTTGTGTTCTCCGCACAAAATTTCCACAGAAATTGTGTTTTGGAAGAGCGACTTTACGATCATACGTGTGCCATCGACTAAATATTTCTTGTGTCCAGGTTCGCGATATTCGAATCGCTCGTCCTAATTTGATTCCCCGGAATCAAATTAGGACGAGCGATTCTCTCTTCTTTGAAAGCAAACTATAGGACGAGCGATTCTCTCTTTTCCTCGGAAACAAATTAGGACACGCGATTCTCTCTCTTCTCCGGAACCAAGTTAGTGACGAGTGACTGCTTTTAGCCCATCGAGTTGCTCATGGTGGTAGGTAACCGCGCCTCCTCCAAAAAATGAGATTCGAACCTAGGCCGTCCCTTTACCCTGTAGCTATAAATGTGCAATATACTTACACGCAGTTCGGATGTTTTGCTGCAATTACTGTGCTGAAAAAAATGGCAGGAGGATAGATAAACAAAAAAATCTTCAGCAAACAACCACACAGCGTCGAAAGAAAAGAACAAAAGTAAACGGTTCACACGTATGCTTTTCTTTCAAAATCTTTTATTCTGGGCTAGACGCACAAGGAACAAAGACTTTAGGCGGCATGTGCGTTACAATGCCTGAAATCATAAGAGCAAGAGCTGGATTTATACAAGGAGTGTGCTATTTACAATATGAGAGATATAAATGCAATGCAATTAAAATATATACAGCTGATGACGACAAAACAAAGGTGCTACAGTGCAGAGGTTTGATGATGCAAAATATGCAGGTGAAACTGAATGAATGTACAAAATAGGCAAAATATGTACAAAATGTGCGTGAACACGAATACACAGAATGCGAACATCAAAATCAAACCGGAAGGGCAACTCCGAATAGGAGCATGAACTCTTTTGAACTCGTGCAATCTGAGTAAAATGTACAAGGAATTAGGCACCTTGTGGCTTCACACTGCCAGAAATCATAATGACATGAGGTGTACTGTATATACAAGGAGTGAGCTATTTACAGCGTGTGAAATGTAGATATACAATGCAAGTAAAATAATGTCGATTGTTGTATTTTTTAATTCGCTTGTATCTGAGCTTTCAGCAAAGCCAGAGACGTAACTAGGGCGGGGCAGTCGTGAGCGGCTGCCCCGGGCGCAGCTCAAGAGAGGGCGCAAAAACCATGGCTAACAACCTAATTAAAATTGAAATTAAAACGTTTTCACAAGCTCCTGGTACACATAAAATTCGAAATCCTTCCTTAAAATGTTCAACAGATGATAATTACTCGCATTCAGAAATGAAGAAGGAGATTTGTAGTTCAATGAAGTAAAGAAGAACCGCGACCTTTAACAATGGAGTACACGATTTTTCTGTAACTGCATGGACAGGGGTTTTCTTTAGTTGGATGGATACGAATGTCGTTCACGTTGTTGAAGATTCTCCGCAAGCTATTCGAGCATTACCGTGACTGCGAGCCACGACTACAAGCTGTATTCGGGCCTCTTTATGTGGTGCCGAAGGTCAAATAAAAGGGTTCCAGTAATACATTATCTGACTATTTAATATGATTGTTAGATTATGTACAAACAACTGTTAAATAAATAAATAAATATATTTAATATAAGTTATTTATATATTAACTTGTATTAAATTAGTATTATATTAACTATTAAATATAATATATACGTATATATGACATATATATATAACCTTTTCTATGTTGTACTTGGTATGAGCCAAAAAATTTTTTTTGCTTCAGTCTCTGCTTAATAGAATGTGAATTCTGAATTTTCATAACTGCTGCGTTGCGCGTTTTGATCTTCAGGTTATTTTGCAACTTTTATTTTGCAACTTTCGTTTTAAATTCTAAAGTTTTTCTTATGTTTTCGGCTTTGCTCTTTAGTAATAAATATATATATACATACACTATCTACCAACAAGTAATTGGACACCTGTGATAGCAAAGAAAAACGATGTTTATTCACCTTCAATAGTTTGTGGAGCCTCCACGAGCGGCGATTACAGCTGCGACCCTCCCGGGCATACTCTCAACCAGGCGTTTTACGACGGCTAGCGGTATTTTCTTCCACTTGGCTTGGAGAAGACAGGTCAGTTCCTTCACCGATTTTGGACGTTGGGGGCACCCCTTAGGTCGACGCTCCAAATCGTCCCACAGGTGCTCGATAGGGTTAAGGTCCGCGCTCTGCGCAATCCAGTCCATTCGATTAATCCCATTGTCACCATACCAAGCCATGGTGGACCTCGCAACATGACAGGTGGGATTGTCATCCTGAAAGTAACATGGGTCCTCCCCGTAAAACTGCCACAACGTAGAAAGAGCATTGTCATCCAAAATGATGCAGTAAGTCTCGGCGTTGAGTCTACCAGGAATTGCGACCAACGGTCCCGTGCCATACCAGGAGAAACACCCTCATAGCATAATTCCACCGCCGCCTAACTTCACAGTTGGCACAATACATTCCGGCAGGAGGCGTTCTCCAGGCAGACGCCAAACCCAGACCCTGCCATCCGAACGGTAGAGGGTGAACCTAGATACGTCGCTCCAGAGAACCTGTTTCCACTGTTCAACGGTCAACTGTCGACGTTCTTTGCACCACTTTAGCCCAGCAGCGCTATTAGACTTGGTGATCAAAATCTTGTGGGCGACAGCACATCTATGATAACCGAGCAGACGGGCTTCCTTACGTATGGTATTCATCGAAAGAACACTCCCGGATGCCTGTTGAAATTCCACGCGGATGGGGCCGATCGATTTGGTGCCGTTCGTCCCAATTTCTCTGGCCAGCACCGGTCGGTCTCTATTTTCCAGTTTTGTGGGTCTGCCGGGTCGGGACACATTCCGACAGTCAGCTCTCATCTTCCACTTGCCAATCACGTAGGACACTGTCGATTTTGGGTACTTCAACTCGCTGGATATGTCACGTATGGATCGGCGATTTCTGTAATACCCGACGATTACACCTTTCACGAAATCAGAGAGCTCCAAACGGCGTGGCATCTTGCATACGACTGGTTGCATTGTTGTTTCCCACACGATATTTAACGGCGGCGGCCATGACGTCTATCAGGATCGCAGACATCGTCGATTGCAGGGGTGTCCAATTACTTGTTGGTAGATAGTGTATATATGACAAACGGGGGTGCAATATTTTGTGGTTTGCCCCGGGCGCAGAAATACCTAGTTACGTCTCTGAGTAAAACTAGTTCTGATTGCTGTAGTTTAGTCATCATCATCATCATCATCATTATCATCAACCATTATCAATCCACTGCTGGACGAAGGTCTCCCCAAGTTTCCTCCACAACGGTCTGTCTTGTGCCAGTCTCCTCCATGTCACTCCCGCATACTTTCGGATTTCATCCACCCATCTTCCATGTGGTCTTCTTCTGGGTCTTTTCCTGTCCCTTGGAATCCAATCTAAAATTTCGGCTGTCCATCGATGGTCTGTTCTTCTGGCAGTATGTCCAGCCCATTGCCATTTCAGGGATTTAACTCTGATCATGATGTCTTCCACTCTTGTCATTTTTCGGATCCACGTGTTCCTCTTCTTATCTCTCCTGGTTACACCAAGCATGCATCTCTCCGTGCTGCTTTGAGTTGTCTGCAGCCTTTGTATGTCTCTTTTAGCTAAGGTCCACGTCTCTGCACCATACGTAAGCACTGGAAGGATGCATTGATCAAACACTTTTCTTTTAAGACATAATGGCATATTGCTCTTTAAATGTATGCTGTTTCATCCAAAAGCTCTCCAGACAAGTTTTGTACGCCGATTAATTTCTTCACCAATGTGATCCTCACTTGATATCTTCTGTCCAAGATAAACGTACGTGTCTGTTATCTCCAGCTTTTCTCCATCAATCGATAAATCTTCATTTCTTGTAAAAGCATTGTACACCACTTTTGTCTTCTGAAAGTTCATTTTTAATCCCACTTCTTTACTCTTGTCAGCAAGTTCCTGGATCATACTCTGTAGCTCTGATGGGGTAGTTGCAAAAATGACTATGTCATCAGCAAAACGAAGGTTGGGTTAGATAATCTCCATTAATCTTTATCCCTTTGTTTTCCCAGTTCAGTGATTGAAAGACATTTTCCAATGTGGCATTAAAGAGCTTCGGAGATATGGTGTCACCTTGTCTCACTCCCTTTCCAATTTTTATGTGTGTTGTATTTTCAAACAGCCGAATCCTTGCACTTGCATTTTCATAGATGTTATTAATAATATTAATGTATGCATCTTCAATACCGCAGGATTTCAGAGCCATTGCAACTGCTGATGGTTTCACCTAATCAAAGGCTTTTTCATAATCGATAAAAGCCATGCACAATGGAAGTTCATATTCCCTCGCTCTTTCAATTAGTTCTCTCAGTACGTGGATATGATCTATTGTGCTGTAGCCACTCCTGAATCCAGCTTGTTCTCTCGGTTGAGCCATGTCCAGTGTCACCTTCAAGCGGTGTGAAAGAACTTTAGTGAAGATTTCATAAACCACTGATAGGTGGCTGATAGGTCTGTAGTTCCTGAGATCCTCAATGTCACCATTTTTATGTAGCAAGATCATTGTAGCGTTGTTCCAATCCTCAGGAATTTTCCCTTCATTAAGGCATCGAGTGAAAATTTGGGCGAGTACTGTTTCGATTTCTCCACTTGCTTCTTGTAGTTTAGTAGATGCTACTAAATTGCCGCGTGTTCAAAATGACACTCGGAAGCCTGTGGAAATTCCGATTTCAGGCACGATAAATTGTAAGCATTTTTTTTAAAGACATTTACAGTTTCATAATAAGAAACATGCTCCGTGGAAAAGGGAAATCTGATTTCCCCCGCTTTACTAGAGTGTGGAAATAAGAAAACAAGGTCTGTGAACAGTTAGCTTGAGCGGAGTTAATTCTTCTGTGACTCGAACATCTTTGGGAGTTCGTTGGTAATCTCATCAGATAGTGCTTTCAAATAAAAAAAAAAAGAGAAAAGAAAGAAAGAAAGAAAGAAAAAAAAGATCCCTCGCCATCAGTAGCGGTTTCTCACAGACTGAAGTGGACCGTGAAGTACTCGCTTTTTTTCTTTTACCTTCTTGAAACTTTCTTCAAGAAGGTACCTTCAAAGAAGGATAGGGTCACCCTTTGCGACTGCTACGAAAAGCGCATGGAAAACATGTTTTTTTTTTCTGTGTTGTGCTTTGTTTTTTATAGTTACGTAAGTAGTGCGCTTTTTTGTGCAGGCATTTTTCTCATTTTTTTTTCTGGTAAATTCTAGGTTGCACAGATTTTGCGTAACGTATAAGAAAGAAAACAAAAACATATGAGCTCCTTGTTCTTAAGAAAAAAGGAAACTCATCCCCTCTAGCGATTAAAAATATGCCCAATAGCAAAAGAAAAATGTTTATTACCGCGGATTTCTTTTTTTTTCTTTCTGTTTGCTCGTGGATCCACTGCTACTTAAAAAGGAATATTTTTTATGCCGAAACCAAAAATTCGTACATATACATTGCCTTAAAAATAAAATGATGAAAAAAGTAAACAAAGTGAAAGTTACTCTGTTTTTAAATATCAAAGAGTGGTATTTTACACGTAGTTTTCTTAATATAGAAATAACGGTATTTTGCATATTGAGGAAAATAAGAAAGAAACATGCAAAAACAACATAATTTGTGTCGCGGATGTAATCTGTACTAATATATAAAGAAACAGTTTGTTTGTGTGTTTGAGGTAATCTCGAAAACTACTGAACCGATTTGGAAAATTCATTCACCGTTGGGAAGCTTATTTCTTTCCGGAGGACATAGGCTATTTCGTTAACTTTTTCTTTTATTATTATTTTTGTCTGTACTACCGGGTCAGATTCGAGTAGTTTCCGATTTCCCGTGTATCGTTCCGCTTTGTTTACATACCCTGATCACACCCAACGTGAAAGAAAGTAGTTCGCAATAATATATGCAATTTGTTTTACTAATGTGGAATAATATTGACATGCTCCATTTAGGAACAACATGAGAGCTCATTTAGGAGGCGGAGATACCCAATTTTCTACTTAGCTGCTACGTGTCGGTAATGGCAAAGTACCTAATCAGAACGGTTTGATTCCTGTACACAGTAAATTGGAAAGCATTTTAAGATCTATTAATGAATTAGTTGACTAAATGTATCCTAATGTAGAAAATGTGCTCCAAAGTAGTTACAACTGGATGTGTAAACGAGCTATCGTGTCTCTAAATGTCGTACCCCCAGACCGATGGTGGTTGGGAGGGACACCGGAAATATTTAAATTATTGTTCTAGTGAGCCGAAGAGTTGTGTTTCCTTCCGGAGAGGGCGACACAAATTTTCAGCCGGACGATGCGTTGTGTTTTCATATGAGCACCTGCACAAAAATGTGCGCGCACTCATATGCCGCAATATTTTTGAGAACAAATTTTGAGGGAAAAAAATGTAAAGACCGAAATTTACAATAGGTTAAATAAGTGGGGAGTAAAGGCAAAAGGAAAATGTCACTCTCGTTCCAAACTCTAAATTTCTGTCCCACCACACCTATTAGTGTTATCCCCTTATCAAAATTAATTTCTTTCAAAATAACACACACTATGCCAACTTGTTCCGAAGGAAACAGAGATAAAGAAATAACAATAACAAATCGTTTATTCACTGAAAATAAGTTGGTAACGTGGTGAAGAACCTATAGTGCATTAAATTTACTCCTAAATATTTGATTTCAAATGCAACTTTGATACTTGTAAAATCCATCTCTAGAGAATGGTTTACTCTTTAAGAAACACTTTAGACAATTTAAACTTATCGCTCGGAGAAATTGTGCCAATTTTCACCTAGACATGACTTCATTATCAATTTAAACATTTTAACTAAAATAAGTGGATTGTCAGGGAAATTAAAATGACTCTACCTTGCACCTTTCGTCCAAGACGTCATCTATGGCACTTGTTTTCTCTCGGTGGGAAAGGGGACTCTCAACCGGCACATTCTAGGAAGGGGACCTCCGTTCATTTAACGTAACGGCCGCTCGTGGGATTTGCCGGAATCACTACCGTTAGTGGGCGACTCGGGCTGTCCACATCTTCCTCCGAAACATCTGTCGGTAAGTCCCGACCAGTTACTTCTAAGAATTTTTGAGAAATGCATCCAAAATTTTGTCGGTAAGTTCCAACTTCTCCTAGGATTTTTCTAAGACTCCGCCTCCTGGTTCTTTACTAAAATTAATTATTCCCGCTCATTGGTCCGAGCTGAAGAAAGAATCTATTTTTTATTCGCTCTTACCGAAATCACCAACTTCTGATTTGGTTGGACCCTCTGACCAATTGCGTATGCCCAGCTATCTACGTTTCCCTGAAATTCAAGACCGTTAGCTATCAATTTCAAAAATTTATGACGCTGTCAGTCTTGTCATTTTTAGGGTACCCGATGTGCTTCTCCCTTGTTGTCGAGTGTGTACGCTGGGAGTGTTCCTGTGTCCGTTGGTAGCGCTGATTGCTTACTTCAAAGAGAAGCGAAACAATGTTGTCGAACATTAGGCCTGGAGATTGCCTTGGACGCCGTTGCCTTCCGGTGTCAGTCCTTTCTACCTATTGTCCGGTGTTACCCTGGGGGTTCAGAGCTGCTTGGAAAGCTCGCTCTCTCTGGCTGAGGTTGGGGAAAACCCAGGTAGGGTGACTTGGGCTCTGTTCACCTGTCCTTCGAGCGTCCACTGCACGCTAACTGGAAGGGGGTCTAAACATTTGGGGTTCGCTTGCCTGGGAAAAAAATAAGAAAGATTTATTTCTTGTCTTTAACCCCTTTGGAAAAATTATTGAACCTAAAATTCATTCCTTATACATTCCCCTTTTGGTCCTAAAGCCTAATCCATACCTCACGCTATGAAATTTAACCACCTCCCTTCTTAATTTAAACTTCCTCGGAATGTAAATTAATGGAATTTTAGCTTCTCTCCCTTAATTTAAATAAAAATAAATAAATGTGGCCGACAAACGTAGTTTGGCGTGGCAACATAAGAATGCATCTGTTAATGAAATAAACGATGCTATTTTGCAAAAACTGCCGGGCGAATACATAATTTACACATCGATCGATACTGTCGTTAACTTATATGAAGAAATTAACTCGTGCACCAAAAGCTGTTAAATTAAAAACCATTGCCGTCTCCTGCACGATACACTTTAATGATAAAAAAATACGTACAATTAAAATAAGTATATGCTTAAGACCTTTCAACACCACAACGGTGTCACCCTCAGGAACAATGCAGCAGTGAGCACAGAAGTGATAGACTTATATACTTTAATAAAACAAATAGCAGTTAATGCGCATGTGTAATAACGACAAAGTCCAAATCAAGTTCGGTGGGTAAAAGTATAGTTGGTGGGCGTGACCTGGCCCAAAAGTGTTGCAACATATTTCGCCGCTGACGAATATGTTAATTCTTTCGAAGAAAAGTGTTGATCGACAATTCGTGGGAGAATCCAGGATAATGGTGTCATTCCAACATGGTAGGTAAGAATCATTTAAATAACGTCTCGACAAAGATGTAACACCAGAATGCTTCCTAAGATTATATTGATGTTCGTAAATGCGGCGCTCCAAATTACGAATGGTAGAGCCCACATAACATAAGGTTGGTTGGTTGGTTGGTTGGTTGATTTTTACGACGGAAGGGCCATGTTTGGCCAAAGAGGGCCAGACAGAAGACAAACAAACAGTATTAAAAACTTGGTATAAAGATTAAAATCTGGCTGATTCAGTAAAAGTGAAAAATGAGAATGATGGAAGGTAAAATCTAGAAACGTTTAAAAAAGTCAATTTGTTTTAAAAATGAAGAGACAGCGTCTGTATCGCAGTGGTCATTTATGAGCCGCTGCAGAGAAGCGGGGTCCTCGGTCACCACATAACATAAATCGGACTCAGCAGGGTTAGTAGATTTTAGTGGAACCAAATATACACCATGACGGTTAACACATTCAATACAGTATCTGTCCTGTTTAACAGTGTTAAATAAAGTATGAGACTTTACACCAAACTTGAGTTTGTGCTTATGACATATGTTCTTTAAGATGTTGCATACCGGTGGTATATATGGAATGGATCCCTCAATTGATAGTCACATTTACCTTCAAGCAAAGTTGTCTGTAGTCGATCAGTTGATTTCTTAACAATTAAGCGATCAGTCATGTGACGAGGGTAACCAAAAGTCAAGGCAAACTGTTTAATCTTAGCTAACTCTTGGTTACTGAGATTCTGTGTGAACGAGTGTGTAAATGCACGATTAATAAGGAAATGATGAGCAGATAACTTTTGCTAGATTGGATGAAAAGAAGTAAAAGGTATAAACGCGTCAGAAAAAATTGGTTTACGGTAAACAGAAAATGATAAGGAGTTAGCAGAAAGATCACGAAAAAGACAAAAGTCGAGAAAAGGAAAAATGCCAAAATTCTCGAACTCAACCTCGAACTTGATAGAAGGATGTCGTGAAGAAAGTAAATTGGCAAAAGAATTAAGCTCATGAAAACCTGAAGGCCAAACAACCAATAAATCGTCGACGTACCTAACGTAATCTTCCAAATTAACGATAGTTAACTTGGAAGATACAGTGCATTATCCACATGAATTTTTTAATTCTTTAAATCCCTCAGGACTTCCACCGCATTGTCCAAAATTGAAAGTTGGTATTCCTATAATATTATTACGGAACCTGAATCCTCCAAACCTGTGCAATGGTACAAGATTGCAGGTCAAAGCGCTGCGTAATATTATTATTGAAGCCATTATACTAACTGGGCCAGCAATTGGACAAATGGCACATATATCCAGGATCCCGATGATTCCTATGGATTTGCCTTGCACGTTCAAAATATTATAGTTTCCTATTAAACTATCCTTCGCTATAACGATCAATAAATCCCAGGGCCAAACTCACAAACATGCTGGATTGGATTTGCGTCAAGAATGTTTCTCGCATGGACAGTTATACGTCGGCTTATTGAGAACCGTCAGTTCAGACAATAAATTTATTTTAATAACGACTGGAAACGAGACAAAGAATGTTGTATATGCAGAAGCACTATGACTTATTTAAAACAATTATGTACTTAAATTTACATAAAAAATTAATTATGATTTTCTTTCACTTGAAAAACTAAATGCCGACCACTTAATCTTTCAGTTAATTTCTTCCGTCGGTTGCTATGAAATTAAATTTCAGTTCTTATGAATGGATCGGATTACACGTGTTATCATAGCTCTGTGTTCTGTGATATCTTCCACGCGAGCGAAACCGTGGGCACATTTAGTAGAGCATATTTCTTTGTGTTTCCTAATATCACATTCAATTTCTATTGCTCTTAAAAAAAGTTCTGAACTAAACTAATGCGTGGAAAATGTATTTTCGCTGGTCTTCAGAAAGTGTGTTCATTAGCAATCTGCATGGGCCTTAACTGGGACCGCTTTGCTTAGTCTAAACTTAGTCTAATCAATGTGGCCACAGACGTTCTGTAATATTGAATGCGATATAGTCCGTCCTGTGAAATGCAACTATAATAAAAAAATGTGTCGACTTTATGACCAGTTTTTCCCTTTTCTGTTCTACTAAATAGTCTTCGTCTAATATATGTACATCCTTTTAAGGAAAACCATACAGATAAAAAAGGAGACCAAGTGGTGAAGACCAAATTTTACTTCAACGTCTCAGAGTTTAGCATTTCACCTGGACAAGAACAGCATTAATGGATGATGATGACGGAAAGGGAAAATTCTGTTGAGAAATCCGAAGGAATAGCCCTTAAAATATATTTTTTTATTTCAGGTGACCACCACTCGTGTGTAAATTAAATTCGATAACTTTTTTAAATTACAAGTTTAGGTCATTAGTATGGGGAAGTACCGATAAAGTGTACTAATTATACTTTTAGGTGGCGCACTTGTCGGAACGTTAGCTCCTGGCCACTCGTCTGAAATGGGTATGGGTTAGAATCTCGGTAAGGCATGGATGTTGTGTTTATCCTACGGCACTGGCTCTCTTCTTTCCCTGGAAACAGTGGCCATAAATAAGGGACGGGCGACTGCTTATAGCCCTTAGAGTTGCTCTCGATGGTCTTTAAACCCCCAATAAAAACATACTTTCAGGCATTGTTCACTTCTCTGGTCGAAATCTCTTTTGTTAATCTTAAGCTAAAAGTTGAATCTCTGTATTGAGTCATACGTGATTCGGCTTAAACAATAAAGACCTGGACCTGTTCTTATTTTGATTCCCTTCAAAACGCTCTTCCGTTTGACTTGATACATTCACATCCCGAAGTATCTATCACGCCTCGAGACACTGCTGGAAATCATTTCCTGAAATCCTTTCAGCACTGTGTTGTTCTGAAAATAGTCAACTGATTTAAGAAGAGTTCCTCTTAAGTAGTTTGTTTTCTTATTCAAAGTAGTAGCATTGAATAACAAGATGACTGTTGTGAAACACTTACAACTGAAATCTGAATTATTGTACTCGATCGTCTAATAGCAACGAACTTTGATGGACGACTGGATATATGGGCTAGTTCCAAGTACGACAGAACAGATAATTCGTTTTCTGTCATTCCAGTGATGTCTCGGTAATTTTTACAAAATGTCACCCGAGTTATTTAAGTGCCTGACGACGTAACTTTGATTATCATTGGAATGTAGAATATCGTCCGTTGCAAACAATCCCTTTTTAGGTGCTTCGCAGAGCATGTCTTAGATGAAAACTTAGTTGAAGCAGATTGAAATAGTCAATACCACTGATATGCTCACCAAAACAGATTCCTTATTGAAATTCTTTTCTCTGGAAAGTGACAGTTCTACCGATGTTCTTCGTATTACATCAGACTGTTTCCTGTGGGGGTGGGATACAAATGCAGCAGCGTCACTTCCTGTTGTGACAGTTTGATGATCTTCATGTTTAAATGTATTCCGTGTGGTGCGTTTAAAGAGAACACAAATTTACAAATACTCCCATTCCTCTCCATAGCTTTTCCATGTCTCTGGGAGGTTTCCTAGGACCCGTTCATCCATTGGAGATACAACAAGCGCTTTCACGGAAATGTAATGTAGGGGGAATTACGTGAATTCGGTTTTCCTGCTCAAGCTTGTGAATCTGATCCCGCATCACCGGCTAAATGTGACTAGAATTCTTATGACGATTTTCCAACACATTTTCCATTTGGCATCAACTAAGGCAGATCTGTTTACGATGAGGAGAGATCAAGAGGTTAGTTTAATGGTAAGAAGGATTACTCGTAACGTTTTTCTTCGCCTTTTCCAAGGCATTCTTTGTATCATTTTCGAAAAGGCGCCTGCTGCCTGTTAGGGGGTAATGAATTCCAAGAGGTTTGCAGCATTGCCGAGGTATATTTTCATCTACAGCTACAACGAAGTGACATTCGTCATCTGACGCCACTGTTCCCACAAAATCTGCAGCTTGACTTGCTCCGACCTCGTCGTTTAGAAGGAACCTTCTCCTTTGCCTCTTTTGGAGATCAGTTAGCTTCAAATTTTGATGATAACATGAACGATTAATTTCATGCGTTTTCAACATTGAGCGCAATATCTGGTAGAACGTCTGGTGTTTGTAATCACATCCACAGTGAAACTTGAGGTGCGTCTTCTTTTCGAACGCTTTGCGGACTATGCAGTTAGTCCATCATTGTCGCGGACAATTCCGACAAGAAATGTGTAGATTCTTTACCGAAAAACGATGAATTCCCCCTTCTTTGCATGCTGCCACTATCCACTACTAGGAATACTTTATGTCGTAAAGGTCAGTGATGTAGCTCAGTTAAAACAGACGGCTTTTATATGGCATAATTATTTCAGTACTGGCAACGAACGCTCACATGAGCTATCCAAGCGCACATGCAGCATTCTCTTTACTTGTACATGTTCAACCAGTTTTCGTTAGAAATGATCAGCAAAGCGCGCGACTATGGAGGGCTATCAAAAGCTTCAGCCATTCCAGCTCTTCTGTAAGCTAACCCAGATTACTCACAAAAAGCATTGTAACATCACAGACACTTGATAACAACACAGAACATTTATTACATGTCTATTTCACACAAAAACATAAACTGGAATACACTCCGCGGTACAAACTGAACTTGTTGTCTTAGCCAAAGCTCGGCATGTCCTACTCCTTCAATATCTCTCACGCTACTCTCCTACATCCACTCACCACACGCTCAAGTCATTAAATGTCAATGTATCATTCCGCACTTTTGTGCGTGGAAGTTCGTATTTTACAGCATTTAAACATTTAGAATACATACCCAGTTCAGCAAATTTAGAATTCAGCAAACTTAAATATGCTAGCTGACTTCGCGTATCTCATGTCACAAAGAAAAATTCATGAAAACCTCTTACAGCAATGAAAATTTAAAAGAAAAGAAAATGATGAGATAAGACTAAATCTCGAAAACAAATACTTGAAAGCTATGAGAGTCCGAAAGGGGTCCGGTTTCGAATCCCGGTGAGGCATGGATGTGGTGTTTGTCTTGCGGCACTGGCTCTCTCCCTTCCCTGGAACCAGTGACCATAAATTAGGGACGGGCGACTGCTTATAGCCCATTGAGTTGCTCACGGTGGTCGTTAAACCTCTAACTAAAAAAAAAGCTATGAGAAATCGTACCCCGTGGACTTTTCTCTGCCTGTTGTGTACGAAGAATAAAGAGCAAATTCTCGATGACATTTCTTTAAAACTGCTGACCCTGTTGTAACTGTCCTTGCTATAGGACACTTGGCAGACACTTAGCCGCTTATTTATCCAATCAGCTTTGAACGATGGAAACCCTACTGGGAATGGTATATGCTCCTGGTGAATTCATACCTGCGGTCGTTGTACGCCACCGAAAATCAGTTTTCTCGGCAGGTTACATCACCTTTCCGCTGTCTGGGAAACATTCAGATCGTTCTCATGTTAGGCGATTGTTATTCTGTGTAAATATTCACAGGTGTAGGCATCACCTGAAATATTTTGTATCTCAGCATTAAGTGAAATGCTTAAAAATATATATTTAGGAAAACTATATCATTGTTGAATAGGAGGAAACCACTAATGCAGGTTGACCTGCCGTAGACCATGAAAAAAACAACTGACATGCTGATCGAAACAGCTATGAATTCAGCGCTCATGTTGGTGTTGTCAAAAGTCCGTAAGAAATGCTATTGCCGGACTAAATTACTGAAATTCGCATTGCTAGTACCAAAATAGTATCTTTGTCCAAACATTCAAATAATATTAATGAAGTTCTCATTAACAAAACAAACTGAGACACGAGGATGGATCTAATATGTCCAGAATTCATCCGTTTCATACCCTAAGGACAATACTGCATAAAAAAAATCCTTAATGACGATTATTTGTAAAGGAAACTGTAAAAAAATGGTTTCATAGAAATTTAAGTGGTTTCCATCAGAGTGGCACTTGCAAATGAAAACGGCAAATAAGAGGGAAAAAAGAAATAGAAAACAATACGGAAATGCCAAGTATACACCATTAAAGGATTTCTTCAAAGAATTGGTAACATCAGTTTTTGAGTCAAGCCTCATATTGATGTCCATTCCTACAAAAACCGAAGAGCTGACTTTGCTTACTTCATTTATGCAATAGCCGATTTAGCATTGATCGTCATTACAGCAAAGCTAAAAATAAGGGAAATACAATTTCTTTAGTGAAGGAAGGCTTTTATCTTCATGTCAAGGAGCACTTCAGGGCCCTTTAAATTGGTGCTCATATTGCATGCTAGAAATAATATGACAGTAATCTGTCTGCAGTTTGCAACCTTAAATTCCTGGAGACTTGAATTACAATGAACCAAACAAAAGCCATTTAGAAGAAACAAGTAGCATTCGCTTCCTCCTGAAAAGCTTTGTACTTCAAAGCTGAGTTCTATTACTACTGCTGTAAGGCAGAATCCTTGCCATTATCTCTATGTAAACTAAATGAAATTTCAGATGACATGTCAAGAGATACAAAGGAAAAACACCATTATTAATATCGACAGAAATGCATAACGCTCGATCTTGCATTGTCTGATCCATATATTTATAACCACTACTAAGCTAAGGGATTTGATTTTTCTCCTTTTTTTTCCTTTGCTGTAATGACGATGATATTTTGGCATCATTTATTCAATAAGATTCGCCCTCAGAAGAGAAAGGCTGTAAGCTTTGCATAAAAAGGCATTTTCACAAATTCCGAGAAAAGAGGAAATAAATCTGATGGTTTTTCTAGCGATCTGCAAGCACCTGGAGGCCCCAAATATTTCGGAATAAGAAAAGAAAGGGGAAGAAAAATCCATTTTTTCGCTTCCTCACTACACTTAAACCGAAGATTTTCCTAAACGCCAAAAGTATCATCGACATTTTATTCAAAAGACCTTTCGAAAAATTTGATTCAAATAGTTGCTTAGGAGTTTCTGGCAACAGATCAGATTTCTTATTCGTGTCTAGAATTTATTTTCTTCTTGGGTCACAAAGGTTGTTTACACGTTCACGAAGATATTTGATGTAGAGGTATAACGTTGGTTACCGATGTAAGAAAAGTGTGATACGTTGCTCGTGATTTGATTTTAAATATTTAATTTCACATTCAAGTATTTCATGATACATTTCCTTCGCTTCTAACACATGTACAAAATCCAACGATAAGTTAAAAAGGCATGCGTTCGGAGGTATTAACAGTACTGGTTTTTGTGGTTTGCGTACTTCAGGGAAATGATTCCGTAACATTTGAATTCGGTGTTGTTTGCAATTACACTCAACGGATAATGAAATTTGCGCAACAAGAAGGAAGCATCGGATTGAACTGAAATTTTACGGACGTAATGATGCAGATGAATCATACACATGATGACAAAAAGAGAGGTGCAGAACAATTACAGAGGGGCCATCCTGGTGGCGCAATGGTCTAAGCGATGGCCTCTGATCATTCGTCCAAAAGGGGTCCGGGTTAGAATCCCGGTGAGGCATGGATGTTGTGTTTGTCTTACAGCACTGGCTCTCTCCCTTCCATGGAACCAGTGACCCTAACTTAGGGACGGGCGACTGCTTATAACCCATTGAGTTGCTCACGGTGGTCGTTAAACCTTCAATAAAAAAATACAGAGGGATCTGCGGCATGCAGTCCGGTTATCTTCAATAGTGCGTTGAACTGCCTCGTGCGGCGATACATGCTGCAATACGGTTCGGCATGGAAGCGAACAGAAGCCTGATGTTGCCCTAAAGCAGACTGGCCCAGACGTGTTGGACGGTGTGCTCCAAATCCCGGATAGTGCAGCACGGCAGTAGCCGGCTTTTCAACTGGTCTCACACATGCTCGATAGGGGACATATCTGGGGAGCGAGCACGCCATGGAAGTGTCTGGACATGACGTAGGCAGTCCTGGGCAACCCGAGCCGTGTGCGGGCGGCCTTTATCCTGCTGGTACACCGCACCTGGAATCCCGGCAAGGAATAGGAGCACATGGGGCCGTAGGATCTCATCCACATACCGCTGGCCCGTCAATGATCCATGTACAACTACTAGAGTTATCGGTAAAGGCTCTCCAGACCATAATGCCTGCAGTGGGGGAGGTGTGGCGCTCGTTAGCCAGATTGGCATTCTGCCGTTGATCCGGTGACGTCCACACCCGGACACGCTGATCATCTGTCCACAAAACGAAGCGGCACTCATCGCTAAACACCACACGTCGCTAGTCTGTGGCATTCCGCGTCGCTCTGGCCTGGCACCACTGTACATGGAGCCGACGATGTTTCGGTAGTAATGGCAACACACTTAAGGGGCGCTGGGATCGCAGATTCGCTTCCTCGAGGCGTCGGGAAATGGTTTGTGGGCACACAGAAGCCGCTACATCTGCGTGTATAGTGGACCGGGTCCGTTCGTGACTGGCATATAATCCGTCGATCCTCTCTACCGCTGCTCCTCCTGGTCCGTCCGGAGCCCCTCCGCCGTGTGGCAGTGCCGTCACGTGTCCACTGCTCCCACCACAGTTGGACGGTATGGTCAAGCCTGTCTCAAAGTCCGTACGTTGCGTAAATCGACATCTCTGGCGTCTACCCGGCATTCTTGTCACTCTGTACTTTTGCTTGCGTTGGCCGGTGCTTTTTCGCTTTCATGGGGTATCGACGACACGCCAGTTTATAAGGCTGCCGGTTCGTCCTTGCAGCGTCACCACAGGGTGTGCAGTCATGCGCACTCGCACCGAACGTGGATCATTTGTATACCAGCATGCACTCTAGCTATTTGCAAAGTTTCGCGGTTGTAGCATGTTTTCTTCTAGGTGCGAAAATTTTATTGTCGGTGAGTGCATCTGACCTGGAACCAAAATATTGCGGACAAATTGTAAAAACATTAAATCAAGTTAATTTTTTAGTACATTGAGAGAAAGTGACACGATGCGTACAGGTCACGGCTAAATTTCTGATTGTTTATTAAATACTAGCTCATAGCCCGTGCCATGCTCGGATGAAAAATCTGTGACTGAAATTTTTATAACACGAATCGCAAAATATATATATAACTAAAATAAACGATTGAATTAATTATCAATGGGCAGTCTATAAGATAAGCCTGCGATTAGCTCTACCTTCGTTGAAGTCATGCAAAGTATTAGAAGATTGGTTTGCACGCCATCGCCGTTCTCGTCATCTGTTTAAGCGACGTTTTCTACCAGCATTATCTTCTTCCATCTTGTACTACAAAGAAAAAATTCCACGGAACCAATATTTTTTAAATTTCCATCACAGTGAATGAAACTACGCCTGCAGTTACTTTCTTACAATTTTATTTGTTCCTTTTTATGAAATAAAATAACACTTATTCCTTTTTATGAAATTACTCTGCAATTTTATTCCTTTTCATGAAATTGCTCTGCAATGCGAACAAAATGAAATAAAACATGACATAACACCTTCATAACAGAATAAACGTCGCAGACAATTGTTCGAGCACGTGCATGTTGCCACAGATGAAGTCGTTTGTCTTACTAACTTTATCTTATTTTCCGGTATTTCTCCTTGATTTTAGGTATGGTGCGATAACGGTGAGCTTAGTTCCGATTTCGGCCACCGGATAAAAGCGCTGCAAGTACTGAATGACGTCAGAGTGTTAGGAACAGACGAATCCTATTATGTAGGTTTTATATGCACCGCAGGTTTCTTTGATCTTCAAAAGATCTGAAGAAGAAAATAATCTTGAGAAAAGACAGATGAACTGAATGTACATGCTTCAAGATATAAAGTATGGAATAGGAAATGTATCACCAAATTCTAAGAAAGAATTTGTGGGGGAGGGGGAGAAAAAGAACACGTCTTTTGATAGTAGTCTAAAATCTAGTACCCTAGGAGAATTTTAGGAATTTGGTTATTTTTTTCAAGTATGCAATCGGAAGCTTTCTAAAGCGATTTCTCACCATGAATTAGAAAAAAGTAACGTATGAAGCAGTGGTGTTAATCACAGCAGTCGAATGCGGAAATAGGTGTGAGCTTTCAAAAACATAGATGTAATATGAAATGCACTACACTTCTAATGAGGAGTCGCCCCGGTGGCGCAGTGGTCTAAGCGATGGCCTCTGATCATTCGTCCGAACGGGGTCCGGGTTCGAATCCCGGTGAGGCATGGATGTTGTGTTTGTCTTACGGCACTGGCTCTCTCCCTTCCCTAGAACCAGTGACCCTAAATTAGGGACGGGCGACTGCTTATAGCCCATTGAGTTGCTCACGGTGGTCGTTAAACCTCCAATCAAAAAAAAAAAAAAAAAAAAAAAAACTTCTAATGAGGAAATAGAGATTTCTTGATTATTTATATGAAAATAGTCAAGAAATCTGAAAAAGTTCCAGATTCTTTATCCGAAATTACGAATCCTTTCGTTTAAATAGATAAAGTAAAAGCTGTTTATAACCATATCATATGTATATCTGAGCTAATGTAATTACAAATGGCGTAGAAGAGAAAAAATAAGGCTTGCTTCCTAAAACTCAGATACCAAACATTTTGTTGGTGTATGCTATGTTCATATACAGTATATTTCTCCACATTCGTACGATTATATTTGAAACTGTCTTCTCAAAATTGTAGCTCCCTTAAATTTATGGAAGGTAGTATTTTGCACATGCTGGGTTTTAATTGCAAGGCGCTGAACTGCATGTGCAAGTTTACTGAAATTTTCCCACAGTGTTATACATACAGAATGAGCAAATGCTGCATGCTATCTCATTAACTAGGACTTACACTGAATTTTTATTCTCAAAATTTTTAGAATTATTTATACTCTCTCTCTCTTTCTCTCTTTTACCTCTTCCTTTCTAAATCTCTGCAACTTCCTATCTCTTACTTCCTTTAAGATTCTTTCTGGCATATTCTATCTCTTGGTCTCTCCAGCTTTTTTAAATTCTGTCTCACAGATCCTCTTATTGTACATTTTCTTTTCTTCTAAGAGCCTCGCTCTTTCTGTATGTCAGTATGACTCAGTTTCTATTTCTTAGTCTCCCAGTCTCATTATCCTTCTTTTACTACATTCGGCCCCCCCCTCTCTCTCTCTCTCTCTCTCTCACTCTTCTCTCGTCTCATCTCTGCCATTGTACCACGCTCCTTTCTGTCCTTTCTCTTTAAATAAAATTGAAAACCACTGATTTCAGATATGCGAGAGTTTATTGTTTAAAGTGTCATAGCTGACCGCTGAAAATTCGGGAAATAATTGGCTACATGCGCACTAGTAAAAAGTATTCTGCTGTGAAATGGTTTGGAAGCATACATGGTGCAACAATTTGAAAACGGGACTACATAGAAATAATGAATCACTGTAGTAAATCATGAAGCATGGTTCATTCGAAGTAGCTTCCTTCGGCATCTTTACACTGGTCTTTAAGCTCACGAAATGCATGTAATGTCTGCTGGAAAGCAGTTATAGAAATGCTGTTAAGAACCCTCATCACAATATCCTGGAAGGTGTGTACATCTTCAAAATAGCACTCTTTAAGTGGTGCTCTGAGTTTGGAAAATAGGAAGTAGTCACACGGAGCTATGTACGGCGAATAAGGAGGGCGTGACAAAATGCAGACCTTTTTTTTTTTTTTTTGCCAAAATCTCTCGAACAGGGACTGTCTTGAAGTAGCACCAGCCGTGCGCACACACACACACCTTCTATTTCTTTAAATCTTACGTTATTATTTGTTGAATGCTTTCCTTATCACCTCTAGATATTTTAAAATCATATGAAGTGTTGCATTTCTGTCAGCAGAGATGATTTCGCTTACCTTTTCAATCATGTCTGGACTTCGTACAGTCCTTGCTGCGCCCGGATGTTCGTCGTCTTCTAGCAACTTCTTCAACTGCAGAAACGTCTATGCCATTTGCTAACACATGCACAATATAGAAAACTATCCCCATACATTTGCTTCATCATGCTAAATGTTTCTTTAATACTTTTACAAAGGCGCGCACTAATATGCTCTTTGCTCCATTCCACTATTTCGACGATGTAAAGCGACACACGTGGAGTTTCACCCATCTCACTTTCTAAAATGGCTACATAGCGAGACGACCTTGACGACAGGTATTGGGAGAGTACCCTTCTTTCATTTCATGTTCTCAAATGGTAGACAGCAGCTCCACCTTCTCATAAAATCAGTCTGGTTTTCAAATTTCCTCAATGTATAAGTTCTATTGGAAAACGGGAACTCTAATCAAGAATCTTTACAGCTCTGGACCCAGGCAACATCCAAGGCCTATAAACGTGTTTTTAAGAAAGTAACATCATGTCGAACTGTTTCGCAAACACTTTTTTGACTCCATTGGCGGTAGCTGTTTGCAATTTATTTTGGGTACCTTGATCAAGTATTTAAGTTGATAGTAATGCAAAAAATGGGGATTAAAATGGCGACCACCTGGTAGACTGAAAAATCTTCTAGTCCTACCCTCGCAAAAATTAAGAGTCTTTCTTCACAATGCACGTTTCCAATATGCTTCTTATTATTGTTTTTGTTGTTGTTGTTGTTGTTGTCGAATTTCTCCGCCAGGGCTGGTGAGAAAACTACAGAGATGTTCATCTGAGACCTGAAAATTCAAGATATGGCATGTCTGTAGAATGTCTCCTTTTTGGATTGAGTGAAGCAATCAGTCTCTCTCTGGCAATTCTAATTCCAGGAGACTTTTTACAAAGTTATTTGATACTACTGCGGTTACCGAAATGACAGCAGGTACGATCTGTGTTATGCTTTGCTTCCAGATCCTTTGGAATCCCATTCGTAAATTTTCACATTTCGATATTTTCTCAGTTACTGTGCTTTCGATGTTTTCTATAAGGGGAACCGCTATTTAGTATTTATTTGTAAACACATCCCTACAGATCACATATCTAGTTACAGGAATTGCTGTAGTGTTATTTACATTGCCAAATGATATTTACAGTTTTTCAAACATGCTATACGAAACAAAATTATGGCTTAAGTTAAAAATATCCGGACATTCTTCAAATGAGTTGTAAAGTCGATACATTTTGCATAACAGAGAATTTTTTCCAGTATAAGTTCTGCAAAATGGTTCTGCAAATAGTTCCCATTTTGTCCTCGGAAAAGCGGGACACGGAATCGGGATGTCAGCTATATAAATACCAATCGATTTGTAAAAAAGGTGTCAAAGAATTTTTTTAACTTTCTCGATTTCATTTACTAGAGTTACGAGGCTAGGGATCCAAATGGTCACCGTATACTCCAGTGAGGATCTGACCGTAGTCTCAAAAATGCAAATAAGTGTGTGAGGATTCGAAAAATACTTGAAATGCCGCATGATGAATCCAAGATTTCTATAAGTTGTACGCACAGTTCTTTTGATATGACTTTTTGGAGTCCAAGTTGGAATTAAATACGACTCTCAAGTCCTGGACATCGTTTGACCGGCTAAGAGAATTGTCGCCATCTTTGTAGTAAAAAAATTGGGTTTCTTTTCCGCAAAAGGGAAACGACATGACACTTGGAGATGTTGAGGTGGAAATGGTCTATTAGTTGCGTCTTCTTCAGTTCTTGTTTACATTTATACTGTTAGGTCGTTTGTGGTCATTTATGTTTTCTGTAATGATAGGTTTGTCTCAGTACATTATGTAATTACAATTATCAAAAACAGATTCTGGTTGGTACTTGTAGTGAGGTGGAGTATTGCCTCTTACAAAGCCTTATTTAATGCAAAGCTCTTGATGTAGGGTCTTAGCTTACTGGTCCTACCGGTTAAAGTACTGTTTTGATGCAAGCAGAGAAGCTGGCTAAAATATGTTCTACAGATTCATTGGGTTTTCACACACTCTACAGGTGTCATCATCTGCAACTTTTATCATGCGTTCCTGTAGTTCTGTTAAGTTATCGGGATTCATAGCGCGGTCATGAATCCCGATAACTTAACAGTAACTGGATAACTTAACAAGCGTTTCTGCAAAAGTACTAGGCAGCGACGCTGGGAACCTCTGGCCATATTCCTAAGTTAACAAAAGGAGCATCAAACCACGTGAGTTATGGATGACGGACCTCATGGATTCGAATCTTCAAGGGCTGAAGAAACGCAGTAATTAAAACCAGAAGCTCGGATAAATGAAACAAACATATGCACACAACACAAGATATGAATACATTACTGTAGCAGTCATTTAGGCGCTGAACGTTTTTACAGTCTCAGAACACTGAATTAAGGAAAGAAGCGCAGTGATTCTGTGACGTACCTGCCAGCAGGACGCACACGACATAAAGGCAGATAGGAATCAGAATAAAACGTCTGCGTAGCTCAATTGGTAGAGTGACTTATTCCGGAATGAGGGGATTCGGGTTCGAATCCCGGCGTAGACCAAAAATGACGGAGAAATTTACTTCGTTATAATGGCGCCCGAACAATCCGGATGACCCGGCCGTTCAAAATCTCGCATTGGTGTGATGTTATTTCCACACCGCGAGACAGGAAAAATCAGAGAATTCCTTCCCCAGCGCTTCGAAAAAAAAAAAAAAAAATGTGTGATGTTGCATTCCACACAGCAGATTGACTGGGAGTTCTCAAGTGCACGTTCTACAGTGGATGGCTGCCTGCAACGATTCATGGTCACGGCTGACCCGTGGGCCATGCCCCCGGCCCTCTTTCGGGGGGGGAGATGTGACGTACCTGCCAGCAGGACGCACACGACATAAAGGCAGATAGGAATCAGAACAAATGTCTGCGTAGCTCAGTTGGTAGAGCGACTTGTTCCGGAATAAGCGGCCTCGGGTTCGAGCCCCGGCGTGGATAAAAATGACGGAGAAATACACTTCGTTATAATTCAAACCCTACAACAAAAACCCTTTTTTACCGAAAGAAGATTAAATACACCGACGAGCAATAATTGCTTGTTTTACGCATAAGCTGAGCACGGATAGCACAAATAACGTTTAAAAAACTAATGCACTGTTGTTCAATTCCATCGATAATAGTTTCCTTTTCTAGGCATTAAAATGCTTCCGAAAAGAAGGAGTATTAATTTTTTGACTCGTTGGTAGAGTACAAGTAACTTCTGTAAACCAAATGCGTCTCAACAACATTTCATGGAAGGTAATTTTTTTCTTGTTCATTCGTGCGGTTTTTGTGGGAAGTAGTTCTATGAAAGCTGTTGAGCAGAGCTCAAATACTTTACCGTAGAGGCCATTTAGGTGCTGAACTTTGAGATTGTCTCATAAGACTGAATAAAGGGAATAAGAGCAGTGATTCAAATACGAGAATTTTAGAGCGATCAATATATCGCATAAAATGTTTTTCCTTCCGGTTCAATATACAAAGCAAATTACCATGAAACACACTGACATGATGAAGTAACTATATCTTCATACATTTTTTTATTCTTCGTTTAGTAATTTATTCATAAGTGACGTCTTCATCTGCTTGAAAATGGCTCCACTTTCCCTTCCTCTTTGAAAAGAAGCCGAATTATGGGTTTTGGATTATTCTAAGGAAGATTCCTTTTTTTTACTTTTATTTCTTTTTCT
This sequence comes from Macrothele yani, assembly GCA_039090855.1. Classification (NCBI taxonomy): domain Eukaryota; kingdom Metazoa; phylum Arthropoda; class Arachnida; order Araneae; family Macrothelidae; genus Macrothele; species Macrothele yani. Next base: position 142,987,973 of record CM076989.1, read on the forward strand.
TCTTTGGAAAAGATCATTAACCGAACAGGCAAAGTAACATCATCTGAAAAAGAAAGAAAAAGAAAGATTATGGTAATTAAAATATTTTGAATGCTCATGTTTTGGGATCCCGGTCACCAATCTGAAGCAAGAGTTTGCCTGCGTGTTTTTGCTTTGCGGGCAATTAATTTCCCTCCTCGAACTGTTTCTTCCTTCTTTCCATCTCTTTGTTCACGTGAATTATTAAAGAAAGACGTGCGTCGAAAACCCGATCGAAGGAGGCTATTTATGAAATTCTTGCACGCAAAGAGGATCAATTCAGATTTTACATTAGTTTGATTCCTAATCTTTTTTCCCTACGAATCTCCTCTTTGTCGAGTTACAGCTTCTTAGTTTTCCTTTTTATTCCCCTTCTTTCCTTATGATTTAACATCGGAAATTTAATTTGTACCCTCAAGTTCTTGCTGGTTTGATCCTGTAGATGACAGGCTAAAGTTTAAAGCCATGAAACCTATCAAAAAGACGCCTAACTCCTCCTAACGCTAAAGAAATTTGAAAATTGGTCGAATATTGGCATCCATGACAGATTCTAAGGTAGCATCTATTAAACAAAGTTTTATTGAATTCATAAAACTAAAGTAAATTCACAACGTAAAAATATGTTTAGCCAAATAGCTCCATTACAAAAACTTTTATTTTTGATATATAGTATGTCCCATACTTACGTATATTTTCCTTTATATATGTATATATGCAACTCTAGGAATGCAAATGCAAGGTCAGGTGATGCGCAAACATGTAGTCTATCCTTAACAAATGTCAACTCTGCCTTCTCGTGGTGCATCCTGTTTCCACTAAAGGGGCTCTGACGACAGACAAATAGCGGCATAACTTTACCACCGGGATTAGAGGAAATGATATGACACATTCACCAACCCGTTTAGTCACCGTTCTGAGTTATAGCCAAATCCGCCCCCAAAAGATGACTTCACAACGTAAATTTTGGCCCTCGGTCTCCGCCAGCTGGAATATACCGGGACAAGGCAGCGACCAGTGCGTCATGAAGGCAGAGTGGGCTAGGAATCACCGGACGACCGGACTAGGCTGCCATCCCATGCTGACCTTGGCTATGCTTAACAGACGATCTATATCTTTTGATTCAAGGCTGTTTTAATTGGAGGAGGAACTCCAAAGGATCAAGTAGGACATCGTCGAGTTAAGTTAGGTAAGAAGGAAAGAAGATCCCATTGAACTGAAAAGTGGACATCTCTTCTACTATCGTGAGGCAGATACTGGCAGAACTAGTAGTGTTGGATTTATAATGAACAACAAACTGCAGGACATTGTTCTGGATGATGCAATTTCATCGGAGGAGCTGCGCGACTCTTTATCCAACTCTCAGAAAGTTGCCAGGCTCTGATAATTCAAGCTTACGCGCCCACCACAACTCATCCTGAGGGAAAAAGTTGAAGACTTTTACGAATAAATTCGGCATCTAAATAATAAAAACAAGGAGCATTTAAAGATTATTATGGGTGATTTCAATGCAAAAATAGGGCAACAGCAACAGAATTAAACTTCGTTAGGTAAATTCGGACATGGGAACAGAAACTAGCGTGGAAATACTCTCGTATTGTTTGCAGAGGCAGAAAGGTTTTTCATCATGAACTACCTTTTCAAGAAAAAAACACATAGGAAATGGATATGGAAGCATCCCAAAGGAATGACAAGTGAAATAGATTTTATTATGTGTAAAAAGATATTTGTTATTGAAAACCGAAGTGTGTTGAACAGATTCAAGACAGGGAGTGACCATAGAATGGTGAGATGTAAGATGCACCTCAACACTAAACTTGAACGTGGCAAGCTCATAAAAGAAACAAAATGTATTGACATGACCAACTTTAAAAAGCTTCGTAGTTCCTTCAAATTCAAACTAGGGAACATATTCTCCGCTCTAGAAGATCTAACATCAGAAGAAGGGGACATCTCTGAAGGTAACAAAAAATGAACCAAAACTCTTATGGAAATAGCAACAAAACTAAGTGGTACTAAGAAAATATCAGGAAAAACAAAAATGTTGATGCAAAAGAGAAGGGAGATGAGGACAAATAAAGGAAATGTCACTTCCAAAGTGGAATACAGACTGCATATAGAGCTATGCGAGACAGTACGAAAAAGTATCACTGAAGACATAAGAAAACTCAACTGTGAGCTAGTGATAAAAGCAACCGAAAGCAACCAAATCCTGAAGAGAGCAAAGGGACATCTCAGTAAGGAAAGAAAACTGGTCATTGCACGGATATTTTAGTTGGATCGCATAAACACCTGCTTCGCTGGAAAGAGGTAGTATTTTAGTATTTCTGTTTAGCATAGTATATAAAGATGCATGAGACCTTATGTCAAAGCCGTAGTTCATCTTCTTGAGGGCGTTCTTGATTTTTTTTTGTTTTTTTTTTTGGAAGTTTAACGACCACCGTTAGCAACTCAATGGGCTATAAGCAGTCGCCCGTCCCTAATTTAGGGCCACTGGTTCCAGGGAAGGGAGAAAGCTAATTCCGTAAGACAAACACAACATCCATGCCTCACCGGGATTCGAACCCGAACCCCTTTCGGGCGAATGATCAGAAGACATCGCTTAGACCACTGTGCCACTGGGGCGGCGTTCTTGAGCTTTAGGACATATTTGGTATGTAGGGAATTGAACCTAAATAACGAAGCTGCGGTACAAGAAGATTAGAATGTTTGACCCTGGCTTTTTGGAAAAAGTTATGTATCTGATTTACTGAATGTCCTGCATCAGTGGCCAACTTGATGACGCTTTCTACTTCGTGTTGTCTAGAATGGGTATCGGAGGAGACTGCGAAGGCTCTTCTAATTCGAGAACGGAAGATAGCTGTTTCGTATTTTGCGGGACAGAAAGAGCTGCGGAGTATCAGGTTTGGAACGGATGTGGGTTTATAGTAGATTTGAATACAGAGGCGTTTGTCAGGCGATTTGTTGAATAAAACATCCAGATAAGGTAAAGCCTTTTTGAGTTCATGCTCCATCGTGATTAATTTGAACAGATCATTCTAATTGGTCCCATAAATTCTGAGGTCAGGCGATCGAGAGGGGCCATTCCAGTGTGGTAAACTCACTTGAATGTTCACTGGAGCCAATTGGTCGCCACTTGGAAAGTATGCAACGTGGCATTGCCATGATGAAAGATGGTGTCATGGTGCAGAAAAATAATCTTTACAAAGGGCTGCAGGTGGTATGCGAGTATGTTCATATAACTTGTGCTGGTAACGGAGTTATCGGTTGGGAGGAAGACTCCCAAGGACGTGCATGTAAACTCACCCCGAATCTTACAGCACCTCCACCTGCCTATATGACCCCAACTTGGAATGCTGGGTCCATCGCGTTTTATGGTTTACGACATACACTCATCCTCCCATCGGCGTGATAGAGTTGAAACCGTGATTCGTCAGACCAGATGTCGTGTTCCCAGTTATCCGTGCAGCAGTTGCGATAAGGCTTTACAAACTGCAGAATAATCTTTGTGTGCCTTGTAGTCAACAAGGGGACATAATGTAGACATCGACTGCTATAGCCTATTGGACAGCCTTAGTTCATAAGCTAGCGGATGCACTTCATAAGTTCTGACATTTGCTCTGCCGTAGCCGTGCGATTCTTGTAATGATACGGGATGTTCTGCTTTCACCTTGAGAGGCCAACTTCACGTTTACAGAATGATTTCTCCCGTTGGTTGGAAGTTGTGTAGTATTTCACATAGTCTTGTTATACCACGTGCAACCGTCTGACGAGGAAATCCCAACACTTCAGCAGCCGGTCTTTCTCGCAGCTGCTATCCGACCAGGTTCAAACTCACTTGCTCCGCTGCCTTTAGCCACGATTGTATTTCAATGATTGGTTTAAAACGCTTAGAAACCTTTTCTATTCATCGGCATTGCTAGTTTCAGTGTCCCACGTGACTGGCCACGATACTTCGGATTTGCATATTGTTATCGTGGTGTATATGATAATTTGTACCATCAGTGTATTTTGCCGAACATATAAAACGCCAATTAAACATCGTATAACTTATTTTTGTCTCTATGCAAGATGTGTGTGTTTTCGTTTTCTTCTCACATAACATCCGGAATTTGCGTTGTGTCTATGGCAAAACTCTACTAAGGGCTTCAATTTAGTCGCCTCTCAAAATTGGCAAAAAAAAAGAAAATCATGTTTTGAAGGGCGATGATTCTATTTTGGCTGCTTTGAAAAATTTAGGAAATTTGTTTCTCTGAGGTATTCTTCTTCCATTGTTGTTTTGTCCTAAGATTTCTCGTTTTGTCACAAGATTTCGTCATTTCTCACAATATGTAAAAAATAAAAGGATGTATTTCACTGTGTTAAAACAATGGTTTTCGTTCACAATTTAGATAAGGAAGTGCGGTATTTTTGTTTAGTTTTGGCATTATCGACAACCGTGAGCAACTCTTAGGACTATACGCAGTTTACCGCTCCTAATTTTGGGTTACTGTTTCCAGAAAAGGGGAATGCTGATAAAGGAAGAGAAAGAAAGCAGGAAGAGAGAGACGACGAGAGAGAGAGGGAGAGGAGAGAGAAGAGGGAGAGACGAGAGGGAGAGAGAAGAGGGAGAGACGACGAGAGAGAGAGAGAGAGAGAGAGAGAAGAGGGAGAGACGAGAGGGAGAGAGAAGAGGGAGAGACGAGAGAGAGAGAGAGAGAGATAAAGGTGGATCCGTTGGAGAAGCGCACTGCTTGTATCTCGTTCGAAAATCGAGCCTTGATCCAGCTCGGACGACTAGTCAGAAACCAGCACTTCTGACTTCTCGGGCAACGAGGCGGTGCTCTCAAAATTTGCCAAATCACTACATACAAAATGCATTTGTTTTCGTGTCGCTACTAATTCTGTGACAAAAAACATAGTATGGCGTAACCGCAGAGCTACACGAAAGAACTCGAGTCACAATTTCAATCATTTCGTAGAAGAACAAAATTTCACCCCATGGCCACCCAGATCTTCAAATAAATTTCTGCAATAACTTGAACCAATCATATATTATGTTCATATCATCATCATCATCATCATTGTCAACCATTATCAATCCACTGCTGGACGAAAGGTCTCCCCAAGTTTCCTCCACAACGGTCTGTCTTGTGCCAGTCTCCTCCATGTCACCCCTGCATACTTTCGAATTTCATCCACCCATCTCCCATGTGGTCTTCTTCTGGGTCTTTTCCTGTCCCTTGGAATCCAATCTAAAATTTCGGCTGTCCATCGATGATCTGTCCTTCTGGCAGTTATGTCCAGCCCATTGCCATTTCAGGGATTTAACTCTGATCATGATGTCTTCCACTCTTGTCATTTTCGGATCCACGAGTTCCTCTTCTTATCTCTCCTGGTTACACCAAGTATGTACCTCTCCATGCTTCTTTGAGTTGTCTGCAGCCTTTGTATGTCTCTTTTAATTAAGGTCCACGTCTCTGCACCATACGTAAGCACTGGAAGGATGCATTGATCAAACACTTTTCTTTTAAGACATAATGGCATATTGCTCTTGAAAATTATGCTGTTTCTTCCAAAGCTCTCCAGGCAAGTTTTGTACGCCGATTAATTTCTTCACCAATGTGACCCTCACTTGATATCTGCTGTCCAAGATAAACGTACGTGTCTGTTATCTCCAGCTTTTTTCCATCAATCGATAAATCTTCATTTCTTGTAAAAGCATTGAACATCACTTTTGTCTTCTGAAAGTTCATTTTTAATCCCACTTCTTTACTCTTGTCAGCAAGTTCCTGGATCATACTCTGCAGCTCTGATGGGCTAGTTGCAAAAATGATTACGTCATCAGCAAAACGAAGGTGGGTTAGATAATCTCCATTAATCTTTATCCCCTTGTTTTCCCAGCTCAGTGACTGAAAAACACCCTCCAATGTGGCATTAAAGAGCTTCGGAGATATGGTGTCACCTTGTCTCCCTCCCTTTCCAATTTTTATGTGTGTTGTATTTTCAAACAGCCGAATCTTTGCACTTGCATTTTCATAGATGTTATTAATAATATTAATGTATGCATCTTCAATACCGCAGGTTTTCAGAGTCATTGTAACTGCTGATGGTTTCACCGAATCAAAGGCTTTTTCATAATCGATAAAAGCCATGCACAATGGAAGTTCATATTCCCTCGCTCTTTCAATTAGTTCTCTCAGCACATGGATATGATCTATTGTGCTGTAGCCACTCCTGAATCCAGCTTGTTCTCTCGGTTGAGCCATGTCCAGTGTTACCTTCAAGCGGTGTGAAAGAACTTTAGTGAAGATTTTATAAACTACTGATAGGAGGCTGATAGGTCTGTAGTTTCCGAGATCCTCAATGTCACCTTTCTTATGTAGCAGGATCATTGTAGCGGTGTTCCAATCCTCAGGAATCTTTCCTTCATTAAGGCATCGAGTGAAAATTTGGGCGAGTACTGTTTCGATTTCTCCACTTGCTTCTTGTATGATGTCTACAGTAATTCCATGTTCATATATATATATGAATGTTCATATATATATTCTATAAAGAAGATACCTAAGCAAAAAAATACATATATAATTTTGACTCACACCTAGTACAACATAGAAAAGGTTATGTATCTACCTGTGTGAGTAAAAGGAGAAAAGATAAAAAAATAAAATAAAACTACTGAATGCAGAAGGTGTCGAGAATACTGAGCCTTGGCTTTATCAAGGACCAGCAAAAACTCTGCATTTTCTCACTTCCACAAAGACCTAGTTGGAAATGGGTTTCTGCAAGGCCATAGATGCAAGTAACATTCCCACCTAAAATAGATATATATATATATATATATATATATATATATATATATATATATATATATATATATATATATATATATATATATATATATATATATGCATGGCTTTTATCGATTATGAAAAAGCCTTTGATTCGGTGAAACCATCAGCAGTTACAATGGCTCTGAAAACCTGCGGTATTGAAGATGCATACATTAATATTATTAATAACATCTATGAAAATGCAAGTGCAAAGATTAGGCTGTTTGAAAATACAACACACGTAAAAATTGGAAAGGGAGTGAGACAAGGTGACACCATATCTCCGAAGCTCTTTAATGCCACATTGGAGGGTGTTTTTCAGTCACTGAGCTGGGAAAACAAGGGGATAAAGATTAATGGAGATTATCTAACCCACCTTCGTTTTGCTGATGACGTAGTCATTTTTGCAACTACCCCATCAGAGCTGCAGAGTATGATCCAGGAACTTGCTGACAAGAGTAAAGAAGTGGGATTAAAAATGAACTTTCAGAAGACAAAAGTGATGTTCAATGCTTTTACAAGAAATGAAGATTTATCGATTGATGGAGAAAAGCTGGAGATAACAGACACGTACGTTTATCTTGGACAGCAGATATCAAGTGAGGGTCACATTGATGAAGAAATTAATCGGCGTACAAAACTTGCCTGGAGAGCTTTTGGAAGAAACAGCATAATTTTCAAGAGCAATATGCCATTATGTCTTAAAAGAAAAGTGTTTGATCAATGCATCCTTCCAGTGCTTACGTATGGTGCGGAGACGTGGACCTTAACTAAAAGAGACATACAAAGGCTGAAGACAACTCAAAGAAGCATGGAGAGGTGCATGCTTGGTGTAACCAGGAAAGATAAGAAGAGGAACTCGTGGATCCGAAAAATGACAAGAGTGGAAGACATCATGATCAGAGTTAAATCCCTGAAATGGCAATGGGCTGGACATACTGCCAGAAGGACAGATCATCGATGGACAGCTGAAATTTTAGATTGGATTCCAAGGGACAGGAAAAGACCCAGAAGAAGACCACATGGGAGATGGGTGGATGAAATTCGAAAGTATGCAGGGGTGACATGGAGGAGACTGGCACAAGACAGACCGTTGTGGAGGAAACTTGGGAGACCTTCGTCCAGCAGTGGATTGATAATGGTTGACAATGATGATGATGATATGTATATATATATATATATATATATATATATATATATATATATATATATATGTTCATATATATATATATAAACTGAAGAACAGGTTCTCTGCTTTAGAAGGCCTAACATCGGAAGAAGTGGACATCGCTGAAGTTAACAGAAAAGTAACCAAAGCTCTTATGGAAACAGCAACAAAATTAGCTGGGTCTAAGAACAAGTTGCATGTGAACAAATTATCAGGAAAAACCAAAATGTTGATGCAAAAAAGAAGAGAGATGAGGACAACTAAAGAAGATGTGACTTCCAAAGTGGAATATATAGAGCTATGCAAGACAGTAAGAAAAGTATCACTGAAGACGTAAGGAAATTCAACTGTGAACTAGTGAGGAAAGCAATTGAAAACAACCAAAGCTTAAAGATAGCAAAGGGACATCTCAGTAAGGGAAGAAAACAGATTATGGCACTGAGAAAAGAAGATGGTTCTGTAACAAGAAATAGAGGCGAAATTTTGACAAGAGTGAAAGATTTCTACTCCAAATTATATGAAAGGGATGATATATGCACTCCAGACATCATGAAAGATACCAGTACCAGAGTTCCTCCAGTCCTCCCAGCAGAAGTTGCACATGCAATCAAGAACATGAAGCGGGAAAAGCTCCAGGAGAAGATGGAATTACTGTAGACATCATACAAGAAGCAAGTGGAGAAATCGAAGCAGTACTCGCCCAAATTTTCACTCGATGCCTTAATGAAGGGAAGATTCCTGAGGATTGGAACAATGCTACAATGATCCTGCTACATAAGAAAGGTGACATTGAGGATCTCGGAAACTACAGACCTATCAGCCTCCTATCAGTAGTTTATAAAATCTTCACTAAAGTTCTTTCACACCGCTTGAAGGTAACACTGGACATGGCTCAACCGAGAGAACAAGCTGGATTCAGGAGTGGCTACAGCACAATAGATCATATCCACGTGCTGAGAGAACTAATTGAAAGAGCGAGGGAATATGAACTTCCATTGTGCATGGCTTTTATCGATTATGAAAAAGCCTTTGATTCGGTGAAACCATCAGCAGTTACAATGGCTCTGAAAACCTGCGGTATTGAAGATGCATACATTAATATTATTAATAACATCTATGAAAATGCAAGTGCAAAGATTAGGCTGTTTGAAAATACAACACACGTAAAAATTGGAAAGGGAGTGAGACAAGGTGACACCATATCTCCGAAGCTCTTTAATGCCACATTGGAGGGTGTTTTTCAGTCGCTGAGCTGGGAAAACACGGGGATAAAGATTAATGGAGATTATCTAACCCACCTTCGTTTTGCTGATGACGTAGTCATTTTTGCAACTACCCCCATCAGAGCTGCAGAGTATGATCCAGGAACTTGCTGACAAGAGTAAAGAAGTGGGATTAAAAATGAACTTTCAGAAGACAAAAGTGATGTTCAATGCTTTTACAAGAAATGAAGATTTATCGATTGATGGAGAAAAGCTGGAGATAACAGACACGTACGTTTATCTTGGACAGCAGATATCAAGTGAGGGTCACATTGATGAAGAAATTAATCGGCGTACAAAACTTGCCTGAGAGCTTTTGGAAGAAACAGCATAATTTTCAAGAGCAATATGCCATTATGTCTTAAAAGAAAAGTGTTTGATCAATGCATCCTTCCAGTGCTTACGTATGGTGCAGAGACGTGGACCTTAACTAAAAGAGACATACAAAGGCTGCAGACAACTCAAAGAAGCATGGAGAGGTGCATGCTTGGTGTAACCAGGAGAGATAAGAAGAGGAACTCGTGGATCCGAAAAATGACAAGAGTGGAAGACATCATGATCAGAGTTAAATCCCTGAAATGGCAATGGGCTGGACATACTGCCAGAAGGACAGATCATCGATGGACAGCCGAAATTTTAGATTGGATTCCACGGGACAGGAAAAGACCCAGAAGAAGACCACATGGGAGATGGGTGGATGAAATTCGAAAGTATGCAGGGGTGACATGGAGGAGATTGGCACAAGACAGACCGTTGTGGAGGAAACTTGGGGAGACCTTCGTCCAGCAGTGGATTGATAATGGTTGACAATGATGATGATGATGATATATATATATATATACACTGAGTGGCCACTTTATTATGACCACCTGACAGTTTTAAGCAAATGAGCTATGGCTACACGCTGGTGCCGCGAGAGGGCGAGGCTAGTATAAAAAGGGAAAGCTTAGTGCTTGCGACAGCAGCAGAAGTGATTTTTGGGTGACGAGATGGGTAAAAAATGCGATTAGACGGACTTTCAACGTGGGGTGATTGTAGGAGCTCTGAGCCATGGAGCGAGTATCACCAAAACCGCCGCATTCGTGAAATGTTCCAGAGCAGCTGTTGTTAAAGCGTTTAAAGACTGGACTGCCAGCCAAAAAACTGGGTCTCTACGTGCAACGTGTGGTCGTCATCGACTAGTGACTTCTCGGGCGGAACAGAGAGTGTCCAGACTGATAACAGACAACACAAGGGCAACAGTGCAGCAAATTACAGACCACCTTAATCAATGATCCTCTCAAATGATCTCTGCACGCACTGTTTGCCGAACACTGCATCGGATGGGATATGGCAGACGAAGGCCTGTTCGAACACCTTTGCTGTCTGCAGTTAAGAAGAAAAAACATCTCCTGTTCGCACAGGAGCACAAGGATTGGACAGTCGATAATTGGAAATAAATTATGTGGTCCGATGAATCACGTTTTCAGTTGCACCATGCCGATGGCCGAGTGAGAATTTGGCGGAAACAGCGCAAAAGCATGGACCCCAAATGCCTTGCTTAGACCCTTTAAGCTAGTGGAGGCAACGTTATGATTTGGGGAATGTTTTCCTGGCATGCTTTGGGCCCTTTAATTCGTGCTGATCAACATCTGACTGGCACATCATATCTAAACATCGTTGCGAACTTAGTGCATCCTGTCATGTGGATGGCTTATCCCAATGGCGATGGCTACTTTCAACAAGATAATGCGTCCTACCATAGTGCTCGCATTGTACAGGATTGATTTCAGGAACATGACGGTGAGTTTATTTTGCTTAGGTGGCTCCCACAATCTCCAGATCTCAACTCCATTGAGAATTTGTGGGTTGAAGTTGAACGAGCCATCAGACAGCTGGATCCACTACCCTGCAATCTCTCACTCCTGGAAAGTGCTATTCACCAAGCATGGTCTCAGATCCCACAAACCACCTATCAACATCTCGTGGAGTCCGTGCCACGAAGAATCGACGCAGTATTAAAGGCAAAAGGTGGCCCAACGAAGTACTGAGGGGGTGGTCATAATAAAGTACCCACTCAGTGTATATACACGGTTGAGTCACATTTGTGACCACCAGCTAATATCCAGATTAACCGCCGAGTGAAGCGCGGACAGCAGCTAGACGGGCTGGGAGTGACTCAATAAGGTGCTGGAAGGTGTTCACAGGCATGTACAGCCATGCTGACTGCAGTGCGTCCGGCAGCTGCTGAAGGGTGCGTGGTGGAGGATCCATACAGCGAACAACACGATCGACGTGGTCCCACAAATGCTCAATTGGGTTAGTCTGGGAAATTAGGGGGACATGGAAGTACTTTGACGTCATCATCCTGCTCTTCCAACCACTCTCGGACATTCCTAGCTGTGTGACACGTCGCATTGTTGTTCTGGAAGATTCCATCCGCCCCTGGGAAGACAATCAGCATGTATAGATGTACGCGGTCTGCAAGGATGGATTCATAACGAATTCGGTCCATAGTGCCTTCCACAGGTATGAGAGGCCATAACTCTGCCACCACCAGCGTGTGTTCTTCCAGCAATGGTTGAAGAGTGTTTTTTCTCCTATGTTTCCCGCCTGTTACGCCAACATCCAGCCGTTCGATGAAGCAGAAAACGTGACTCATTGGAGAAGGCAAACCTTTGCCAATCAGCGGAAGTCCAATTCCGATACTGTCGTGCAAATGCAAGCCTTTTCTGCTGATGCAACTTCATTAGCATAGGTGCACTGACCATCCGTCTGCATCGGAGCCCCATACGCAGCAGGGTTCGCTGAGCTGTCGATTTAGACACATTTCGGTGGCCCCCTGGTTCATTCGGTCATTGAGCAGCTGCACTGTAGCGTGTCGATCGGCCCTCAAGCACCTTCGAAGCCGACGTTCACCTCTCACATCCATGACACGTGGTGCTCCGCTGTTTCCAAGTCGCTTGTTCGCATTGGTGCCATTTCTCCAATCACGACTCACTTTAACCACAGCAGCACGAAAACAATTTGCAAATTGCGCTGTTTCAGAAATACTGCCACCCTTGGCCCGCAAGCCGATAATCATCCCTTTTTACAGATCTGATAAATCGCTCCTTTTATCCATGACAGCAACGAGTGATATGTTTTTCAAAATGCCTGTAGCATACCTTATATACCCTCCAAGCCAGCTCACGACACGTGCCTTCTTTCATTGGCAACGCACTGTTGACGTCAAAAGTAGGATGTGGTCACAATAATGTGACTCGACTGTGTGTGTATATATATCATCATCATCATCATCATTGTCAACCATTATCAATCCACTGCTGGACGAAGGTCTCCCCAAGTTTCCTCCACAACGGTCTGTCTTGTGCCAGTCTCCTCCATGTCACTCCCGCATACTTTCGAATTTCATCCACCCATCTTCCATGTGGTCTTCTTCTGGGTCGTTTCCTGTCCCTTGGAATCCAATCTAAAATTTCGCCTGTCCATCGATGGTCTGTTCTTCTGGCAGTATGTCCAGCCCATTGCCATTTCAGGGATTTAACTCTGATCATGATGTCTTCCACTCTTGTCATTTTTCTGATCCACGTGTTCCTTTTCTTATCTCTCCTGGTTACACCAAGCATGCACCTCTCCATGCTTCTTTGAGTTGTCTGCAGCCTTTGTATGTCTCTTTTAGCTAAGGTCCACGTCTCTGCACCATACGTAAGCACTGGAAGGATGCATTGATCAAACACTTTTCTTTTAAGACATAATGGAATATTGCTCTTGAAAATCATGCTGTTTCTTCCAAAAGCTCTCCAGGCAAGTTTTGTACGCCGATTAATTTCTTCACCAATGTGACCCTCACTAGATATCTGCTGTCCAAGATAAACGTACGCGTCTGTTATCTCCAGCTTTTCTCCATCAATCGACAAATCTTCATTTCTTGTAAAAGCATTGTACATCACTTTTGTCTTCTGAAAGTTCATTTTTAATCCCACTTCTTTACTCTTGTAAGCAAGTTCCTGGATCATACTCTGTAGCTCTGATGGGGTAGTTGCAAAAATGACTATGTCATCAGCAAAACGAAGGTGGGTTAGATAATCTCCATTAATCTTTATCCCTTTGTTTTCCCAGTTCAGTGATTGAAAGACATTTTCCAATGCAGCATTAAAGAGCTTCGGAGATATGGTGTCACCTTGTCTCACTCCTTTTCCAATTTTTATGTGTGTTGTATTTTCAAACAGCCGAATCCTTTGCACTTGCATTTTCATAGATGTTATTAATAATATTAATGTATGCATCTTCAATACCGCAAGATTTCAGAGCCATTGCAACTGCTGATGGTTTCACTGAATCAAAGGCTTTTTCATAATCGATAAAAGCCACGCACAATGGAAGTTCATATTCCCTCGCTCTTTCAATTAGTTCTCTCAGTACGTGGATATGATCTATTGTGCTGTAGCCACTCCTGAATCCAGCTTGTTCTCTCGGTTGAGCCATGTCCAGTGTCACCTTCAAGCGGTGTGAAAGAACTTTAGTGAAGATTTCATAAACCACTGATAGGAGGCTGATAGGTCTGTAGTTCCTGAGATCCTCAATGTCACCTTTTTTATGTAGCAAGATCATTGTAGCGTTGTTCCAATCCTCAGGAATTTTCCCTTCATTAAGGCATCGAGTGAAAATTTGGGCGAGTACTGTTTCGATTTCTCCACTTGCTTCTTGTATGATGTCTACAGTAATTCCATCTTCTCCTGGAGCTTTTCCCCGCTTCATGTTCTTGATTGCATGAGCAACTTCTGCTGGAAGGACTGGAAGAACTCTGGTACTGGTACCTTTCATGATGTCTGGAGTACATGTATCATCCCTTTCATATAATTTGGAGTAGAAATCTTTCACTCTTGTCAAAATTTCGCCTCTATTTCTTGTTACAGAACCATCTTCTTTTCTCAGTGCCATAATCTGTTTTTTCCCCTTACTGAGATGTCCCTTTGCTATCTTTAGGCTTTGGTTGTTTTCAATTGCTTTCCTTACTAGTTCACAGTTGAAATTCCTTACGTCTTCAGTGATACTTTTTCGTACTGTCTTGCATAGCTCTATATATTCCACTTTGGAAGTCACATCTTCTTTAGTTGTCCTCATCACTCTTCTTTTTTGCATCAACATTTTGGTTTTTCCTGATAATTTGTTCACATGCAATTTGTTCTTAGACCCAGCTAATTTTGTTGCTGTTTCCATAAGAGCTTTGGTTACTTTTCTGTTAACTTCAGAAATATCTACTTCTTCCGATGTTAGGCCTTCTAAAGCAGAGAATCTGTTCTTCAGTTCCAATTTGAAGGTATTATGGTGTTTTTTAAGGTTGGTTATGTCAATACATTTTGTTTGTCTTGTGAGCTTGCTACGTTCGAGTTTAGTGTTGAGGTGCATCTTACATCTCACCAATTTATGGTCACTGCCTGTGTTGAACTTGTTTAGCACACTGCAGTCTTCAATGACGAATTTTTTGTTACACATAATAAAATCAATTTCACTTGTCGTCCCATTTGGATGTCTCCATGTCCATTTCCTGTGTGGCTTTTTCTTGAAAAAGGAGTTCAAGATGAAAAACCCTTCTGCCTCTGCAAACTCTACGAGAGTATTTCCACGCTGGTTTCTGTTGCGGTGACCGAATTTACCTACTGAAGTTTCATTCTGTTGCCGTTGCCCTATTTTTGCATTGAAATCTCCCATAATTATCTTCAAGTGCTGCTTACCTTTATTATTTAGATCACGAATTTCCTCATAAAACTCTTCAATTTCTTCTTCAGCATGACTTGTGGTGGGTGCATAAGTTTGAATAATCTGATCCTGGTATCTTCTCGAGAGTTGGATAACGAGTCGTGCAGCTCTGTCAGAGGAACTTTCAACTTCTACAACTTTATCCTTCAGTTTCTTGTTTATTATAAATCAAACACCACTAGTTCTGCCAATATCTGTCCCACGATAGTAGAAGAGATGTCCACTTTTCAGTTCAATGAGATCTTCTCCTTTTCTCCTTACCTCACTTAGCCCGACGATGTCCCACTTGATCCTTTGTAGTTCCTCTTCCAATTCAAGAAGCCTTGAATCAGAAGATAGGGAGCGTCCATTGTAAGTAGCCAAGGTCAGCATCAGATGGCAGCCTAGTCCGGTCCTCCGGGGATTCTTAGCACCCTCTGCCTTCATGTCGCACTGGCCGCTGCCTTGGCCAGGTACATTCCAGCTGCCGGAGACTGAGGGCCAAGATTTAAGTTGTGGAGTCATTTTGGAGGGGTTTGGCCATAACTCACCACGCTGGCCAAGCGGGTTGGTGAGTGTGGGATAGCATTTCCTCTAATCCCGATGGTATAGTTATACCGCTATTGGCGGTCGTCAGAGCCCCTTTAGTGGGAACAGAATGTACCACGAGAAGGCGGGGTTGACATTTGTCAAGGAGAGGCTGTGATGTTACGCATCACCTGATCTTACATCCCTGTATATATATATATATATATACTGTATATACACGGTTGTATCGGAATAATATGACCACCCCGGAATCAGAGTGTACCCACCCAGGCTCCACAGAGTGCACGTGACAAGGTCTACCACATGGAGATATACGCAGCCGGTCAGGTCAAATGAGCCTTAGTGCGCGACGTGAGCTCAATCAGCAGAGGTAGTGATTTGACAGACGTTCAAAAAAGGAATAATCATGGGCTACCGCACCAGAGGTAAAAGCTTCTCAGAAACAGCAGATCTCGTGAGCTGTTCGCGAGGTACTGTAGTAAGGATGTACCAAGAATGGACCACTGGCACACGGAGTACCTACCGACGTCATATCTGTGGAGCCTTAAAGGCCATCCACCCCAGAGGAGAACATCACCTCCATCGACTGGTAAAGGGCGATCGACGCGCATCAGTACAGCAATTGCCCACGCAAATGAACTCTGGGTTACCCAGTACGTGCCTCTGATATCAGTACAGTGAACTATGTTACGCATGGACTTCCGGAGTCGACGCTGCGTCAAGGCGCCCATGTTAACACAGGTCCATCGACAACGACGTTTGCAGTTCGCATGGGGCTACCGTCATTGGACAGTGAAATAGTGGGAAAAGGTTGCCTTCTCCAACGAATAGAAGTATCTACTTCACATGAATGGTTGGCGGTGGCGGATACGGCGTAAGATACACGAGAACGAACAACCGGACACGCTTGTCGGCCAAGTACATGCCGGAGGTGGCAGTGTGCATGTTTGAGCGATGTTTTCGTGCTATGACCTGGGAGCGCTGATATCACTGAATGGGTACCTGAACGCTAATGGCTACCTGTCCGTTATCGTTGACCACATGCAGCACTTCAAGTTGGATGTCTACCCTGGTAGTGATGGTGTCTACCAACAGACAATGCGCCATGCCGCATCACTCAGAGGGTGCGAGACTGGTTCCAGGAATATGACAGCGATGTCTCCGTTCTCCCTTGGCCGGCGAAATTGCCCGACCTCAATCCCATAGAGCACTTGTTAGACTGTTTCGATCGACATGTTCGACGTGTCGATCCACAACCACGTCACCTTCGGGACCTCCGTGCTCTGCTACAGTCCGAATAGGCACGTGTTTCTCGGGCAATCTTCCATGGCTTCATTACGTCCATGCCACGCCGTCTCGCCGCCATCATCCGGACCGAGGGTGGTTATTCCCATTATTAGGTAGGTTAGATAGGGGGTCATGTTAGGTGGTTAAAAAAGTGCACCCTTGTTTTTCACACTCGTTACGAACGAAAATGCAAAGTCACGTCGAGTAGTGTTACGCAATCAAATTTTGTGCAAAACTGGGAAAAACAGCCGCAGAAACCTTAGAGATGCTGAAGACAGCGTATGGGGACGCAGCTTTGTCATCAGCCCAAGTTTTCAGGCAGCACAAGACCTTCAAGGACGGAAAGAAAGCCGTTGAGGATGAGTAGCGCTCAGGGCGACCTTCAACGTCAAGAACCGATGACAATGTGGCCGTTATCAAGGTGCTCTGGAACGGAACTGATTTTTAAATGTCCGACTAATCGCAGATGAGGTCAGAGTACCAAAAACGGTGGCTCATCGAATCATTACGGAAAATCTCAATATGAGGAGGATTTCCCCAAAATTCGTCCCAAAAGACTTGTCCGATGAGCAGAAGGAGAATGGTTTGTTCATTTCCCAAGAACTGTTGGATCGTGTGACAACTGAGCCCGACGTTTTGCGTAGAGTTATTACTGGGGATAAAACATGGATGTTTGTGTACGACCCCGAAACAAAAAGGCAGAGTTCAGAATGACACACTCCCTCTTCACCTTGACCGAAGAGACCTCGCATGAACAAATCGAAAATAAAATCAATGCTCATCGATTTTTTTTACTGTCGAGGAGTGGTTCACAAAGAATTTTTCCCACCAGGACAGACAGTCAATCAAACCTTTTACGTACATGTCCTGGAACGTTTGAGGAAAAGGGTTTTGCGAGTGCGTCGTGACATTGTGGAAACGTGGATCCTCCACCATCACAATGGGCCGATTCACACATCATTGGCCGTGAGGGAGTTTCAGGCGCGGAACCCCCACCTCACTCGCTACAGCCTTGTCTTCGTACCGTGTGACGTTTTTTCGTTTCCGACAGTCAAACCGCACTAAAAGGTCACCATTTTGGTACTGTTGCAAACGTCCATTTATGCCGCGAAGACGGCTTTGCAGGGCCTCTCACATGAAGACTTCCAGCACTGCTACGACGAATGACAGCAATGCTGGAATAAGTGTGTTCAGTCCCACGGTACTTACTTCAAAGGTGATTGGGCCTAATGGTATGTATTCTGATTAAACGCATTTGTTTTGTAATCATTCTCATTACTTTTGGGACGGACATCGTATAATGCATATATATATATATACACTGGCGGAAAGTGAAAAAAGAACACCAAGAAGGAGACGTCTGATAGCAACGAAATTTTTACAGCATAATAACGGAATACAAAGGATAACGTGATCAAAACATCATGGCAAAATACAGCTGTATTGCTGGTAAACTGAAAAATAACATTTCCATGTAACATGGTTAGTACGAGGTTAAACCGCCATGAACTGCGTCACACTGTGCAATTCTGGCACGGACTCTGTCGTACAGATGTTGGATGTAAGTTTGGGGTATTGAGTTCAAAGCATCCTCAACCTGGACGCGTAAATCGGGGATGGTCGTGGCTGGCCGTGGAGACCGGATAAGTCGTTGTCCCATAAACTCCCACACGTGCTCAATGGGGGACAAATCCGGTGAACGTGCACGCCATGGAAGTTATTTCACATGATGAAGTGCATGTTGCTTTGCACGTGCCGTGTGTGGGCGTGCGTTATCTTGTTGGAAAACACCACGATGGACCGACCTTACAAATGGCACAACAAAGGGCTGAATGATGTTTTTGATGTAGGAGGTGCTGTTTAACGTTACAAACACTAGTTGTGTACGGGAGTGATAGCTGATCGCTCTCCACACCAGGAGACCAGGTGCAGGCTCTGTGTGTCGCTGGCAGATGCAAGAAGGGTGGAGGCGCTCCCCTGTGCGTCTGCGAACACGCATACGGCCATCGGAGGCTCCCAAGCAGAATCTGCTTTCATCGCTGAACACGACAGATCATCTTTGCGTTCTCCAGTGCAGACGTTGGCGACACCACTGCAGCCGTTCCTGACGGTGGGCTGGAGTCAGAGGTACACATGCCAGAGGCACACGTGCACGTAGTCCAGCATCCAGTAGACGGTTGCGGATTGTTCGTACAGTAACCTCGGGTGCAACGGCAGCTCGGATTTGCGTCGCAGTGGATGTTCTGCTTGACAACGCTGCTCTTCTTATGCGTCGATCGGTCCGCTCATCAGTCCGTCTGTGACTCCCGGTTCCACGTTTTCTCGTGTGGGAATGTTCCTCGGACCATCTACGCCACCATCGTACCATCACCGATACTTCCCATTCAATTCGCTCCGCAGTACGACGATACGACTACCCGGCCTCGCGGAGTCCGACTAGACGGCCTCGCTCAAAGTCCGATAATTGCTGAAATCGTACACGTCTCCCATGTCCAGGCATTGCAGCTTCTTCAGGGTCTTCACACGTGTCCGTACGCTGACGACTGATTACATTCACTTCGCCGTACTCCTTAAATACCAGCGACGATAATTTGCATATTATGCTGTGGTGTGGCGTAAGCGCTTACCGGTTGGTCCCGAAATTAACATCACACCTACGTATACTGGACCCCATTAACATATGTAAATTTCATGATCGTCCGCCAATTTCTTCTTGGTGTTCTTTTTTCACTTTCTGCCAGTGTGTGTGTGTATATATATATATGTATATATATTCTATTAAGAAGAAACTGAAGAAAAAATTTTTTAACTCATACCAAGTACAACATAGAAAAGTATTGACCGGTGTGAGTAAAAAGAAAAAAAGAACAACTGAATGCAGAAAGTGTCGAGAATACTGAGCCTTGGCTTTATCAAGGACCAGCAAAAACTCTGCATTTTCTCACTTCCACAAAGACCTATTTCGAAATGGGTTTCTGCAAAGTCATGGATGCAAGTAATTAACCCACCTGAAAATATAAATATATATGTCATGTCCTCTGCAGAGTTGTATGACCTAGCTTTAGTTAACAATTTAGATTGCATCCATAACTCTCCTGGCCCGACCCATGCTCTTCATCTGTTACTATGAACAGAAAGAAGATGATTATAGAAAACTCAAATTGTAAGAGTGACATAATGAACTAGAAATAATTTTCAGTAATTAACAAAGGGATGTAAGGTCAGGTGATGCGTAACATCACAGCCTCTCCTTGACAAATGTCAACCCCGCCTTCTCGTGGTGCATCCTGTTCCCACTAAAGGGGCTCTGACGACCGCCAATAGCGGTATAACTATACCATCGGGATTAGAGGAAATTCTATCCCACACTCACCAACCCGCTTGGCCAGCGTGGTGAGTTATGGCCAAACCCCTCCAAAATGATTCCACAACTTAAATCTTGGCCCTCAGTCTCCGGCAGCTGGAATGTACCTGGCCAAGGCAGCGGCCAGTGCGACATGAAGGCAGAGGGTGCTAAGAATCCCCGGAGGACCGGACTAGGCTGCCATCTCATGCTGACCTTGGCTACGTACAATGGACGCTCCCTATCTTCTGATTCAAGGCTTCTTGAATTGGAAGAGGAACTACAAAGGATCAAGTGGGACATCGTGGGGCTAAGTGAGGTAAGGAGAAAAGGAGAAGATCTCATCGAACTGAAAAGTGGACATCTCTTCTACTATCGTGGGACAGATACTGGCAGAACTAGTGGTGTTGGATTTATAATAAACAAGAAACTGAAGGATAAAGTTGTAGAAGTTGAAAGTTCCTCTGACAGAGCTGCACGACTTGTTATCCAACTCTCAAAAAGATACCAGGCTCAGATTATTCAAACTTATGCACCCACCACAAGTCATCCTGAAGAAGAAATTGAAGAATTTTATGAGGAAATTTGTCATCTAAATAATAAAGCTAAGCAGCACTTGAAAATAATTATGGGAGATTTCAATGCAAAAATAGGGCAACGGCAACAGAATGAAACTTCAGTAGGTAAATTCGGTCACGGCATCAGAAACCAGCGTGGAAATACTCTCGTTGAGTTTGCAGAGGCAGAAGGGTTTTTCATCTTGAACTCCTTCTTCAAGAAAAAGCCACACAGGAAATGGACATGGAGACATCCAAATGGGACGACAAGTGAAATTGATTTTATTATGTGTAACAAAAAATTCGTCATAGAAGACTGCAGTGTGCTAAACAAGTTCAACACAGGTAGTGATCATAGATTGGTGAGATGTAAGATGCACCTCAACACTAAACTTGAACGTGGCAAGCTCATAAGACAAACAAAATCTATTGACATAACCAACCTTAAAAAACACCATAATACCTTCAAGTTGGAACTGAAGAACTGGTTCTCTGCTTTAGAAGGCCTAACATCGGAAGAAGTGGACATCTCTGAAGTTAACAGAAAAGTAATCAAAGCTCTTATGGAAACAGCAACAAAATTAGCTGGGTCTAAGAACAAGTTGCATGTAAATAAATTATCAGGAAAAACGAAAATGTTGATGCAAAAAAGAAGAGAGATGAGGACAACTAAAGAAGATGTGACTTCCAAAGTGGAATATATAGAGCTATGCAGGACAGTAAGAAAAAGTATCACTGAAGACGTAAGAAAATTCAACTGTGAACTAGTGAGGAAAGCAATTTAAAACAACCAAAGCCTAAAGATAGCAAAGGGACATCTCAGTAAGGGAAGAAAACAGATTATGGCACTGAGAAAAGAAGATGGTTCTGTAACAAGAAATAGAGGCGAAATTTTGACAAGAGTGAAAGATTTCTACTCCAAATTATATGAAAGGGATGATACATGCACTCCAGACATCATGAAAGATACCAGTACCAGAGTTCCTCCAGTCCTTCCAGCAGAAGTTGCACATGCAATCAAGAACATGAAGCGGGGAAAAGCTCCAGGAGAAGATGGAATTACTGTAGACATCATACAAGAAGCAAGTGGAGAAATCGAAACAGTACTCGCCCAAATTTTCACTCGATGCCTTAATGAAGGAAAGATTCCTGAGGATTGGAACACCGCTACAATGATCCTGCTACATAAGAAAGGTGACATTGAGGATCTTGGAAACTACAGACCTATCAGCCTCCTATCAGTAGTTTATAAGATCTTCACTAAAGTTCTTTCACACCGCTTGAAGGTAACACTGGACATGGCTCAACCGAGAGAACAAGCTGGATTCAGGAGTGGCTACAGCACAATAGATCATATCCACGTGCTGAGAGAACTAATTGAAAGAGCGAGGGAATATGAACTTCCATTGTGCATGGCTTTTATCGATTGTGAAAAAGCCTTTGATTCGGTAAAACCATCAGCAGTTACAATGGCTCTGAAAACCTGCGGTATTGAAGATGCATACATTAATATTATTAATAACATCTATGAAAATGCAAGTGCAAAGATTAGGCTGTTTGAAAATACAACACACGTAAAAATTGGAAAGGGAGTGAGACAAGGTGACACCATATCTCCGAAGCTCTTTAATGCCACATTGGAGGGTGTTTTTCAGTCGCTGAGCTGGGAAAACAAGGGGATAAAGATTAATGGAGATTATCTAACCCACCTTCGTTTTGCTGATGACGTAGTCATTTTTGCAACTACCCCATCAGAGCTGCAGAGTATGATCCAGGAACTTGCTGACAAGAGTAAAGAAGTGGGATTAAAAATGAACTTTCAGAAGACAAAAGTGATGTTCAATGCTTTTACAAGAAATGAAGATTTATCGATTGATGGAGAAAAGCTGGAGATAACAGACACGTACGTTTATCTTGGACAGCAGATATCAAGTGAGGGTCACATTGGTGAAGAAATTAATCTGCGTACAAAACTTGCCTGGAGAGCTTTTGGAAGAAACAGCATAATTTTCAAGAGCAATATGCCATTATGTCTTAAAAGAAAAGTGTTTGATCAATGCATCCTTCCAGTGCTTACGTATGGTGTAGAGACGTGGACCTTAACTAAAAGAGACATACAAAGGCTGCAGACAACTCAAAGAGGCATGGAGAGGTGCATACTTGGTGTAACCAGGAGAGATAAGAAGAGGAACTCGTGGATCCGAAAAATGACAAGACTGGAAGACATCATGGTCAGAGTTAAATCCCTGAAATGGCAATGGGCTGGGCATACTGCCAGAAGGACAGATCATCGATGGACAGCCGAAATTTTAGATTGGATTCCAAGGGACAGGAAAAGACCCAGAAGAAGACCACATGGGAGATGGGTGGATGAAATTCGAAAGTATGCAGGGGTGACATGGAGGAGACTGGCACAAGACAGACCGTTGTGGAGGAAACTTGGGGAGACCTTCGTCCAGCAGTGGATTGATAATGGTTGACAATGATGATGATGATGAGTTAACAAATAGTCAAGTTCGCCTGAGAGAGAATTCAAAGCTGAATATCAATACAAAAGTATTACAAGTTCTTAACATTTTTAAAGCACAGATTCTTGAAAGAAAACTGGATTATAAAAACCCCCTACTTCACTACTTCTGACTACACAAAAACGAGAATAAAATAAAGACAATAATAAACTAAAGGAATGCTTTGTGAAGGTTATGTTACATAAACAATTAGTTGCAATATGTACGAAGTATTTAAGAAGTGCTTTAAGTGCATAATTAAGTAGTTAATAAGTCTTTAACTGCATTGAAAATACAGCGCAGACTACAAGTACAACGTATCGGGCGGCTGCTTAGCCTTAGTTCCCTAAAAAACGCGCAAAAATACCAAGAAAAGTCAGAGTTAAAATACGCAAAAAAGTTGATAGACTTGCTAGTGCCTAAAAACTTAAAGCAAGAAAAGAAAAAATGTTCAAGAAGTTCAAATATTGAACCCGGAATACCTAAAAACCAAAAGACAAAGAAGAGAGCTTACCTCTTATGCAACTTTGCTTCTTTCACACTAGAGGAAAACATGGCCGACTTTTCTACCCAAACTTCCAAACACCCTGCCCCTCCCAATTCTCTGGGGGGGGGCAGTGTGGGGGCTGAAGGCCTCCACACTCTGAAAAATCCTACTCGCGGAGAATTTTAACCGGAGGAAAAATATATATAACTTATATACTCTCTTAAAATAAATTTTGTTATTTCGTGTTATCCAGCGAGCATCAGGGAAGTGTAGATTTGTTTCTGTCTCAATACAGCTTTACGTTTCGTTTCTAAATTCCTAGATGAAATTGCAAAACGTTACGCTAATAGCATTAGTTCGGTGCAATGTCCAAACGTTTAACTCAAGACAATCTTACTTGTTCGATAACAGAGTTATTACAAAGTTTCATTAAGACGCCGCCATTCATCACTTTATTTAGAAGATGCTATTAAAACTGTCAATAAATCATGTTATGTTCTCCTATTATTTATTGCCCAACCTATTTTCAGCCGACTTGCACAACGAGCTGAGCGTGTTTAAATGGATAATGACGGAAGATACATTGCGAATGTCCTGGGGAATGAATATTCCACACGAACGGAGCTTGATTTGCATCTGCAAACCGTTGGATTCCTAAGTCCAATATTCGGTGAGAATCAAGGTAATGGCCTCCACCTGGAGAAGAATCCAACATCCTCCGAGATACGAGTGAGTGTTGGGAGGGAGACTGCGTGGAGAGAGAGAGAGAGAGAGAGAGAGATAGAGAGAGAGAGAGAGAGATAGAGAGAGAGAGAGAGTCCTCGGAATCGTGTTTAGAAGTCATAAACGTCCATCATCACTGGAGTTACGCGAAAGGTTTTGATTCAGCAACGGATGAAGACGAAGCCCGGTCGATCTCTGGGAGCTGTTCCCTGATGAAACTTGCTCGGAGGAAACGGCTAAGCACGCTTCATATTCCTGTTCTTCGAAACAGTTATATTTGGAAAGAGAAACAGATCTGGCGAATGCACACGTTGCCACCGTATTCCCTGACCAACCATCAGACCGTTATAATTGCTTAATCAACGTGATCCTCGACCTTTGCCAGAAGAGAAATCATTCACAAAAGCAATAAAAGTTCATCGGTGCGTGTTTCCCGCCTTTGAACGAGCTCAAACTTTTATTAATGTGGCTTAAAATGAACGGCCGATTTCTGAATAGGGTGTAAACCTACAATCTGACGCAGTTTTGAATGTTTAACGTGAAGATTTAATTTCAGACGAGTAATGAAGAATCTTGAGTGGCAAAGAGCCATTAACCAAATACTGGTCCTCAGCATTTACGCCTGACGATAAGAGCAAAATTGTAGTGCCGGAGGTTCTCTTTGGTTGTCAGTTCGCGAAGCTCAATGTAATCTACGCGCTTGAGCTTCGGATCTTGTTAGAAATAAAATCATTCACTGATGCATTAAAATAAAATTTAATGTAGATACATATCATTAAACTGTTCCATGAGATTCAGATGTTAGCTCATCATATGTTTTTAATTCAATGAAAACCGTTCACACTTTTGCTATATGCTGCGTTTCAACATGCGCTCTATATCTAAAAAACTTAAACTTCAAAAAATACGAGAGATCAAAAAATGTCAACATTGTGGTTGTAAAACCCAGAATATTTTATTGAGCAAGCATTACCTTCAAACAAATATCTACATCAACACTTAAAAAACAAGTGTTGATGCAGATATTTATGGCGAAATTAGTAGGCGAGTGAATTCTTCATTTAAAGTCGCAGTTGCCTTAGGAGGATTTCACAGGAATGAATATTTCTCATGGAAGTCCCGAATGGAGGTATATGAAACTGTAACTGTCCCTAATCTGATGTACGGTAGTGAGACCTGTGTATTGCAGTAAAAGACGTAGGAGTCGTTTGTGTGTTGGGGAGATGCGTTATTTAAGGGTGGTTTATGGTAAGGCACGTTCTGACCATGTGAGAAATGAAGATGTGTTGCAGATGTGTAATGTGAGGCAAAATGTTGTTAGTAAGATGGAGACTAATATTCTTATGTGGTTTGGCCTTGTTGAAAGAATGAGTGATGAGATGCTTACTAAGAGAATTTATTCAGCCTAAGTGGCAGGAAAGGAAGGGAGAGGAAGGCCAAGAAAATCATGGGAGTACCAGATTCAGTAGTGCCTGCTAGAGAAAAAGATTAGGAGTAAGAAGTACAAAAGGTCTTGTGCGCGACGTGTGATGGATGTTAACGAAGATCGAGCTCTGTGCCGAGATCGTTGTAAATGGAGACATTTGATACACCAACATTAAGTACATTCTAGTTTCATCATTTAAATATTTACTTGGCAGATGACCTTTCTTTGAGGAGCTAACCTCTGAGTCCCAGAGAAGAGCTTATTGTTATGTATGTAAGTATCAACATTTATTCATTGTTTAATCAAGGAAACACCTGAAGTTCAGTTTTCGTAATAAATTAATTTGCGTTGTTGCATTTTAATTAGTTTCCATATCATCTCTCGTGCATTTCAAGAGGGTCTTTTTACTTTAGGGAACAGAAAACAGGTTGTCATTCCTTTTTTTGTTAGCTTGATTTTTAGTAGACATTTAATCAGTTACTAGACATTCAAAAATTTAAGAACCGACAAGCAGTTTTTGTCCTTCGCGTTTTTGGTCCTGTAACGTACTTGATGGAGATAAACCTTTTCGCAAATTTTCATTTAAAATAAATCGAACAGAGCTATTAAAAATTTGAACCACCAGATATGCACGAAAACTCAGCCTTTGCCAATTTAAAGGAAAACTACACATTTTAAAATCCACCCGAAAACTCGTTAGTTCACTGTTTTGTCCCCAAATGTTTTGTCGAATATGTATCTATTTTTTGCATTTTTCTAGCAAAACTCAATTTACAGTGCGTTTTTTTTTACACTAACTTCAATCGATGATTAATTAAGCCCACAAAATCAGTCAATTTTTTGTCTAGTACTGTTCCTATAAATGAAATTTCATCACAATTCATTTACTTTTAGCTTAATTATATGCAGGTTGCATCAAGGCCTACCCAAAAGAGTACATCAAAATTATGTTCTATATGTATTTTTTCTTGGAAGAGTCAATTCAGTTTCAGTCGAAACATCAGTTTCCAATAAAGACAAAACAAAAAAAAATTCTGCGATACACAAACCATCTAGCGATGATTGAAAAACATTTTTTTTTTCGTTTCTGGGTTTCAACGGCAACGTCAGCACTCGGCCGTCTCTAATTTGCTGCCCTGGTTTCAGGGAATGGAGAGTACCATAGCTGTACGACAAGGTAATCACCCATGCATAATCTGGAACTCGAACCTAGATCTCGCTCAGACAGCTAGATAGTAAGTACGCCATTTCAAAAGTTTTGCACTCTGCGCAGGCGCTGTACGTAGGATGATGCAATCGCTCCAATCGTTGCACCAATTGTGAGTCAGACTTCAGTACTCAGAGTTGTGTCTACGTTTGCTGGATACTTGTTTCCTGTTCCGAAAAATTCTGCTTCGAAATAGAGGAATAAACTGAGTCAGGTCAGTA
Source organism: Macrothele yani (assembly GCA_039090855.1). Taxonomy (NCBI): domain Eukaryota; kingdom Metazoa; phylum Arthropoda; class Arachnida; order Araneae; family Macrothelidae; genus Macrothele; species Macrothele yani. Next base: position 143,015,258 of record CM076989.1, read on the forward strand.
CTCGGGTAGCGACCACCGATCCTACCTTAAAATAGAAAATTTGCGAGTACAATCCCCTACCAAAATTCTTATAGCGTTGTGTGCAGTTTGTGGGGTTTGTGTAGTGAATCGTAGCAGAGTGTCACTGTGGGCTTCTCGTTTCCGCCAAAGTCGGGAAAGCATCAAAGACGACCCAAGAAGATGCCGACCATTAGATGCAACGGACAACACTTCTGTGGTTATCGTCAAAGGAATTTTTAAGAAGATACACAGAAAGCATGTGAAGAGATTGTATATGAAGCAAACATGTCTACCATTTCGGTTTTCAGAATCCTAACTGAAACGTTACAGAACAGAATAGTGGCTGCCAAATGGGTTCCGCATAACCTGAGTTAAAAGCAGCAAGCAGTTCTCAGAGGGATCAAAGAAGAATTCAGCGGTATGAGACAGACGGCTAGCAGTTTTTGGACAGAATTGTTGTTATAGACGAAACTTGGATGCGAGATTTTGAACCAGAACTAAAACCTCATTCAGCCCATAGCAAATCCAGAATAACTTTGCCAGAAAAATTCCACTGCCAACAATCGAAGGTTAATTGATGATGAATATGGCCCATGACAACATTGGAGTGTTAGCAACAGACAGTGCCCGGGAAGAACACTGTAACACCGGGATACTACAGAAGCTTTTGCAAAATGTTCTGTCCCCAAAGATTCCCCAAAGTATGCCCGACATGCTCTAAGCTGGTGCCATCAGTTTGCACGACAACGCGAGGCCGCATGTTTCCCGGCCAGTAAGAGATTCTGGAAAAATATTGATGGGAATTGCTTTCCCACGCACCATAGAGTCCTGGCATGAGCCCACCAGACTATGACTTGTTCCCAAAACTAAAGAAGCCACTCCGCGGGAAAAGATTCAGTGCGAATCAGGATGTTTCTAATGAGGTGATCCGAGTAATCCGGCCCTTTAACAATAAACGTTGCCTGACTGGAATACAAGACCTGCCCAGACATTGGGCCGCTGTCATAAATAAACATGGAGATTACTTTGAAGGCCTGTAAAGGTACGTTGTGAAATAAATTAGTTTTTTAAGAGATTACCTACAGTGTGCAACTTTTGAAATGACCCTCGTATACCTTACCAGCTAGTCTACATCTGTCCGTATATTAATATATTTTTCAAGATGAACGTATTAAATAAATATGGTAGCAATCTACACTGGCGTGCAAAAGTTAAGGGCGAGACGGTTTTTCAAATGTAACGTCATGCAGAAGTGCTCCACATCGATTCAAATCATACCATAAGATCCCCAAGATGTAAGAATATGGGACAAGTGAGCAAAACCTACCAAACAACGAATCCAAAGGATACAAAGGCACTTTATTGAAAAGGTAGCTTAGAGCACAACTAGACAGAAGACAGAAACGTCCATGTGACAGACGGCTGCCAAGAAAACTCCAGTCTTTAGTAGGGGATATGATCACCCCTGATTGCGTTGCAGGATTTACAACGTCTGTTTATGTTGATGACAAGGTTGTCAAGGAGCTGTTGAGGCATCGCGACCCATTCCTCTTGTAGCGCCAATCGCAGCTGAGGAATAGTTGCTGGCGGCTGGTGACGTGCTGCCAAGCGTCTCTCGAGAAGGTTCCACACGTGTTCGATTGGATTTAGGCCAATTTATGTGTTGAATATCTTCACTCTCCAACAGCTCTGCGACAGCCACTGTACGATGAGGTGTAGCGTTGTCGTCCATGAATAGGAACTCAGGACCCACAGCATCTCTAAACAGACGTACGTGAGGCAGGAGAACCTCGGTACAATAGCGGACACCAGTGACTGAAACTCCTTGGAAGATGTGAAGGTCAGTACGGCTACAAAGCATGATACCGCCCCAAACGAGAACTCCGCCACCTACAAACCAGTCCCTTTCGATGATGTTGGAGGTGTGATTGCGTGTTCCCTGCTCTCACCAGATGTGTATACATCCAGAATCGCTAGTCAGACTATATCGGCTCTCATCCGTAAAGAGAACTCGACCCCATTGCTGATGTGTCCAGTTCTTGTGTTCCTGGCACCAGAGAAACCGCCGTCTCCGATGAGCAGGCGTTAATGGCACACGCCGTACTGGTCGTCGTGCAAATAGACCACCTTTGTGCAGCCTCCTGGCCACGGTAAAACGCGATAACGAACGTCCAGTTGTCTGTTGCATGTGCCTTGCGAATTTCTCCCGCTCTCTGCCATCTGTCTCCTCTCGCCTGTAGGACAATATGCAGGTCGTCCGTTGCCGTGGTTGCTCGTGGACGACCACTGCTAAACTCTCGGACACATGTTCCTGTTGTTTGAAATTCTCTCCAAGCTTGGAGAACGATGCTGTGAGCGATCTCGAACTGCTCGGCCACACTAGTCACACTTCGACCTTCTTCGAACTTCCCAATGACGTGACCTCGGGTAAAGTCCTCCAGATGTCGTCTACTGGATTGCCTGTTGGCCATATCACACGATGGCAGCAACTCGACGTCGTTCAAACCGATGTACACCGTGCAATAGCTTTCGCCGAATTGGTGAGCGTACACCGCCCGTGTGCTTTATACCCTTCCGACCCCCCCCTACGTCATGCTGCATATATGCGCATCCCTACCGTGCCATCCCTTACTCTATATCTTGAGTGGTCTTTCGGCTCGTTCCGCTGTTATGCTAATTGCTCCTCTTCGTCCTTAATTTTTTGCACACCAGTATATTTTCAATAAAGTTGGTCCATTTGTACCTAGATATATACATCGCATTTTTGTTGTTATCAGCTAATAAAAATATTTGGAGAAAAAGACATCCACGGGAAAAAATCTGACGGTGTAAAAAGCCACAGAAAAAGTCCATGGAAATGAAATCCAACGAAATCCATTTAAATGATCAACATATTTAATTCATTTTAATCCGTATTTCATCCATGTTACTAGGATATTCTTGACATAGCTTTTTAAATGTCTCTTGCATTTCCTCGTGCACACCGCTTATCTTCTTCACTATTAAAGTACACAAAGCAAGTTGTGCCAAGTTAGTTTTTTTGGCAGCTACTTCTAAAACCGTATGCTTGGTGTGTTTACATCAGTGAATTCACATGTTTCCACGCTTAATTTTTATTGCAAGTACTTTTAGCATGAATTTTGACATCAAACCGCTCATATACGAATTTCATCCAGTCGGTGAACACAATTTCTTCGTCAAGCATTTGTTAGCATTCAATAGTGTTCTGATTGTGTAAAATTAAGGATCTGAGCAACTCGGAACGTAGCACGATAACTGGCCGCAGACAGGCCGGTGCAAGCATCTCCCAAAGGGACGTCCTCCTAGGCTTTCCACCCACAAGCATCAAAAAAGTGTACCGTAAATAATGCGACACAAAAAAACTTCCATGTCGTCCATCCTGTGGACGAAAGCAGTTAGTGAGTGTGAGAGGGTCAAAAGAGACTGACGAGAACTATGCAAGCGAACAGACAGGCCGCAACCTAGTACATCAGTGCAGAATTCAACATTGGGCTGCCGTATGGCAACTCCGAACGCACCACGTATCGAACCATGCTACTAATGGGCCACAACAGCAGACGACCATGTCGCCAATTGGTCACAACAGCCGACGACCATGTCGCCAATGGGCCACAACAGTCGACGACCATGTCGCCAATGAGCCACAACAGCCGACGACCATGTCGCCAATGGGACACAATAACCTACGACCATGTCGCTAATGGGCCAAAACAGCCGACGACCATGTCGCCAATGGGCCACAACAGTCGACGACCATGTCGCCAATGAGCCACAACAGCCGACGACCATGTCGCCAATGGGACACAATAACCTACGACCATGTCGCTAATGGGCCAAAACAGCCGACGACCATGTCGCCAATGGGCCACAATAACCGACGACCATGTCGCCAATGAGCCACAACAGCCGACGACCATGTCCCCAATGAGCCAAAACAGCCGACGACCATGTCACCAATTAGACAGAACAGCCGACGACCATGTCGCCAATGAGCCACAACAGCCGACGACCATGTCGCCAATGGGCCACAATAACCGACGACCATGTCGCCAATGAGCCACAACAGCCGACGACCATGTCCCCAATGGGCCAAAACAGCCGACGACCATGTCGCCAATGGGCCTAAGCAGCCGACAACCATGTCGTGAAGGGGACACAACAGCCTACGACAATGTGGCCAATATCCTATGACCCCTTCGATCCACCAGTTGAAGAATCCCCTAGTGCTGGAAGTTTTTCAGTGTTGCCCCATGCCCTTGAAATGCACCAATAGTTCGAGGACAGCCATTTGAGAGATGAATGATACTACTCATATGAAACAAACTATCGTGCCACGTTCAAAGTCACTCAGATCACTCATTTTTCTCATTCCCACCCTCATTCGAACGCAAATACTCGAGGAGTTGGTCTGCTAAATTTGTATCGTACACCGCGCTCACGTGATGACTTTGGTATTGGAGTGAACCATTTATGTCACTAGGGTAAGTGTACTGAATAAACTGTCATTTCAGTGTGCTTATCTTTATTGTTAAACCTCATGTCGCCGCCCCGGTGGCACAGTGGTATAATCGCTGGCTTCTTCCGAGATGGGCCCATGTTCGAATCTAGGTGAGGCACGGATATTGTGTTTGTCTTACGGCCCTGGCACTTTCCCTTCCTTGGAACCAGTGGCCCTAAGTTAGGGACGGTAAACTACTTATAGCCGATTCAGTTGCTCAGGGTAGTTGTTAAACTCCCCCAAAAAAGAAACTCATATCAACTGAAGCATCCGGCGTTGCTTTTATTGACTCTCTTTGTATTCTGTTTCCGTGGACCTTCTTTCCTGGGCTTCTTCTCCGTGAATGATTTTTTTTCGGTAACCGTTTTGTTACTGTACCCTGAAGCCCCACACCTTTTCCTGATTCGATTTTAAAGGAAAGCTACGAGGTGCGATCAAGACGTTTCAAGAATAGCGCAAATGTAGCGCCAGCATGAATGAGGTGCGTTACGGTTTAGAACCTTAAACATCCTCTAGGGTGAAACGTGCTGATTCATACGATACTTCACGAGGTTTTCTGTCTTGCTTCAGTGCCCAATTTTGCGAAGAGTGAACACGATAAGAATTATTGCGGTGCTTTAATTGATTTTTAAGGAAAATCAAAATACTGCATGTGATATCTGATTTCTTCAGATGAAATAGTCAGATCCATTCCTGCTTAGACTGTCACTTCAGCGGCTTTAAATCTTGACGATAAACCAGTTCGCGTTACTTAATCTGCTGCTGGGAAATCTGTATAAAGGATTAAACCTGTGCATACATGAGCTACGAAATGTGGAGTGACAAAACTGGAAATATGTGGAGGGAGAATTCCCTTCGATGTTTCTTCACTTTATGAGGTCACTTGATTTTGAAGAGCAGCAGGTTTCAGAAATGCAACGCAATTAACTTGGCTTTTCATGCCAACCTTATCATATGAGCACAGCTAATTTAAAACTGTTCAAAAGACCTTTGTTCGATTTTGTGATATCAGTTTTTTTAATTTATCCCAAAGCTTATAAAAGCACATTCCATAGAAGCGCACGCTTATAAAAAACCATGGAACTGTAATAAATCCGACATCCGACACATCGTGGTACCTTAACTCTCGTTGTACAGATTTCCAGTTTTGTCACTTTGTCACTCCAGATTTCGTAGTTCACATATGCGCAGCCTTAGTCCTCTACAACGATTTCTAGCAGTAGAATAAGTAACGCGAACTAGTTTATCCGCAAGATCTACCACCACAGGAGTGGCAGTCAAAGCCGGAACGGATCTGACTATCTCATCTGAAGAAATCAGACATCAAAATCAGATATCAGTATTCTGATTTTCCTTAAAAATCAATTAAGCACTGCAGTAATTTCTATTGAACTGTGAAGAAGTAGAAATAATGTTAAAACTTACACTCATCGTCAAAAAAACAGTTGCACGCAGAAGGACGTGTCGGATTGCAATGCAATTCGGCAGGAAGGTAAAGGTTTCCAGGAACAATAAATGATTCAACATTGAGACCGATATGGGCAATATTTATTGAGCTACACGCCAACAAGTAGGGTCTCTCATTATGGCGTCGGGCCGCCATGTTTGCTCACACAGCTAGCCAGACGTCTCGGCATGGAGTTGTACAGGTTCCTAATAATGTCCTGCGATAAGCCATCCCATGCAGTTTTATTCTCCTTATGCAGTTCCTGCAGATTGTGAGGTAAGGGGTAGAGTGTAAATAACGCGTCCAATAGCATCCCACATTTTCAATCGGCGATAGGTCTGGCGATGCGGCAGGCCATGGCAGAGTGGCAGTGCCTTGAGGCAAGCTCTCAAGACAGCAGCAGTATGAGGACAAGCGCTGTCCTGTTGGAAAATCGCATCGGAGTGAGAGTTCAGAAAAGGTAGCACTCGTTGTCGGACATTATTAACGTAACGTTGGGATGTCAAAGTGCTTTTAATGAACACCACAGGGGTTCTGGCATCGCAGGCAATTGGACACCACACCAAGTCACCCGGCCTTCTGAAAGTGTGGCGCTCGAAAATAAACCGTTCATCAGGGCGTTGACCACGGTGCTTGCACACATGGGTTCCTTGGTCGTCTCCTCCAAGACAAAAGCGGGATTCGTCACTGAAGATCACCTGCTGCCATTCTGAGTGGCTACATAACAGTCTGGCACGACACCATTGCAGTCTTTGGCGACGATGCAGTGGTGTTAAGGGCAGTCGTCATATCGGCCTGTGTGCGTATAGTCCTACGTTGTGCAGCCGTCTGTGAATGGTGCTGGCACTAATCGGACGATGCATGGAGGCCACCACTGCTCACTGAATACCCGCAATAGTGGCAGTTGGGTCACTGTGCAGGAATAATTAACACACTATTGACGTGGATTAGGAACATTAAGCAGAAGTCATCGCTCTTTCCACGTTTATAAGTGCGTCACGGAAAAATACTCATCGACCGCCACCGGGAATCGAATGCGAGTCTAGAGAATTCGAGGCCGCTGTGGTGCAGTGGTAGTATATCCGGCGCGTAACTGGATTACTCTGGGTTCAATCCCCTGTGGTGGCCGATGAGAATTTTTCCGTGACTCACTTATAAACGTGGAAAGAGCGACGACTTCTGTTTAATGACACTCTGTGCATGTCGGACAACCCGTCGGTCTTCTCTCTCCATGGTTCGTCTAGGTCTCCCAGACCCTTCCTGTCGCTGCTGCGTGCGTTGTTGTATCCACTGCCACCAAAAGCGTGCTATGGTGATATCTGCACGACCCGTATGGCGCGCAATACGGCGATAAGGACATCCTGCTTCTCAGAGCCCCAAGATGCGGTCCCTCTCTAACTCCTCCAACTGCTCGAATTGCTTCCAAACTTTTCTCCGAGGCATACTTCACTTGCAAAGGATGCAACCAACACAACAGCAAGAGTCAGAATGGCAAGCATGCGACGACGTTATATAGCCGATCAGGCACAGCGCAACGACCCCTCTTTGCTGGCGTCACATGCTCGGCCGAGCATGATACTTGAACCATTTGCATGTCTCACGATGCCAAACCTACCCACCAAGTTTCATTCTTGTCGGTTGCTTCTTTCTGGGAGCAACTATTCTTTTTTTTTTTTTTTTTTTTTTGACGATGAGTGAATAAGGTGCATTAAACACGCATCCACTGCTGAAAAAACTGATTATTTGCCAGCTAGAAATAAATGATATGTAAAATGATGGAAACAAGTAATGCACGGAAGAACTGGATCACCCCAAAAGCAGATATATTTGGCAAATAATTTCCACTTGTGCGCGATAATAAATTTCAATGTAAATTAACCAAGTTTTGGATTTCTTACCGTGCTACATATGCACCTAGTTATGTAAGATAATGGGCACCCTCTGTAAAAATCAACGTTCGGCATCAGGAATGGGAGGAATCGTACGCAGTATAATGGTATCCACAAGAAAGGCACGCAAACATCTGGCACCGAACGAAGTTTCACCCCTTCTGTGTTCGGTGGAGGGTCGAAATGAGCTAAACGAGCGATCTGAATGACTTTGAACGTGGCAGGATAGTTGATGCCAAAGCCCTCCGAATCACTCGCTTTGCATATTTCTACTTTCGATCGAACGCTAACTGATGCTACATGACCTGGTCTGTCTCATTTATACCTCATGCTCTGCTCACGTACTGTCTTACGAGTTGAAGTGATCCGTTTTTGCCAGAGGGCTGGTGGACGTAATAAACCAGTGTGTCAGTGTATATATGTATTTATTGTAACACATCATATCAAGTGAAGAACCCCGCGTTGTTTTCCCACTTTTTATTCTCCCACTCTCGTTATACGTACGTAAAGTTATCGCAAAAACATTTCTATGAATTTTATGTAATGATGCATATAGATTTTCAAATGTGAATTGTTTACACTTGAAGAACGTTTTTTTCGTTGGATTTTATTTCCATTAACTTTTATTCCGTAATTTTTTTTTCTGTTGGATATTTTTACCTGGATTTTTTTTTTTTTGGTGAATTTTTTCCCGAGAGATATAGGGAAACGAAACAAGAACCCGAATATTTTCGAGGCCAATGATTGAAACTCTTTGCTCCGAAAATTCTTGGGAGTGTGAAACCCACGTGGGAATTACCCATTCGCTCATGTCTAAGCTCCCATTCGGATCCTTTTTTTGTCTAGCTTGCATCGTGTGATGTTTGTGTTAAGTGACGTTTACCTGCTGTAGTTTTTAAAGAATCTGTTTTTTCCATGAGAGGGCGGCACTTCGCCTCTCACGAAGTGAAGTGCAAGAGATCGGCCAATAATCAAGTGACATATGGGCCTACATTCAATAAGCGGATCTTCTGTTCCATAAAACATACTTAAAAATCAAGAAACGAATGTCAGGAAGTGCAAGATAGATCCACATTTAGCGATTAGGTGCAAAAGAAGATGTGTACGTGTCTCAGTACCATAAGTGTTTCCCTGATGCGTGATTTACAATCTGAATGACACCAATGTACATTTCTATCTGAAACGATATTTCCACTGCTACTATCCAGCCTGAAAAATCTCTCGTACTGGATTTTTGTTGTCACGGTAAAAATTGTCTGCAGATTTTTCGACAATACATTTCTTGCTAGGTCAAAATCCTCCAAATACGTGGGGTCAGTAAATAAATAAATACATCGCTCTTTCCAAAAACAAGTTTTCGGTTGCTGTGTGTTTCTGGAACGTGGAAAGAGCGATGTATTTATTTATTTAAATTTTTACTATGTAGTTTATGTGTACGATGGTATTTAATTCGAATAACACCAGAAATCATAATGAAATTTGCTGGGAAATTCCTGTTTTCCAGTCATTCTTAATGTCAATCAATACTATACCATAAATGTTTTCAGGATGATTACGGATATGTCCAATGGACATAGGTCAATGGACATTGTCCATTGCAGTAGCTACAGTAATTCAGTGCCATATGTTTTAAAGAAGACGTAACAAGTTAAGTTTGTAGAAGAAAGTTGATAAAATACAATACAGTACCTTCTCAACCCGAAATAAAATTTATGAATACAATCGTTTCATTTATCAGAAAACAAAGTTGATTGCACTAAGAGATTATACAAGCTGAATCAAAGACCTCAGTGATGGATGAATTCTCTACTTAAATATTTTTTGTTATTCTGTTCATGAAATTTTTCATGCCGGTCTTAAATTTGAACAATAAATTCTCAAGTTCCTTATTGGTCATCCCTTAACCTTGAGGTTGAATCCTATATTCGAACTTTCGTAAGATGTTTTGCGAAATGAACTTTACCTTCATAAAGTGAAACAAAACAACTTTTCCTCTTAACAAAAGATTAAAAAAGATATAATAAAGATATAATAAAGAAGAAATTCTTTTATTGTGGCATCGGTCAGCTTTGATATCATGTGAACGTATATATTCAAATTTGATAAGACTTCGTGAAAAAATAAAGGAATTGTTATCTGCTAATACTATTGTAGTTATTTGAATTCTATATCAGCGACGTGAATTTGCGATATTTTATGTAAGATTATACATGTAAGATTTATGCACAGCCACAAAAGAGAAAACATTGAATGTTTCTCTTATTCTGTGTTATACTAGGGGAATCATGGTAATAAATCTTAAACGATTGATAAATAATGAATTTCTGAACTTGTGACAGAAGGATTTCAAACAGTGTTTTCTTGGAGACTGGACACATATTGTAGAGGTGATGTTTCGGGCTTTTACCTTAACCAGATGCCTAATTCAAGCAAATTGCTGTACAATACTCAACAAGAGGAAGGCGGAGACCTACTCTGAAGAAGTACCAAACATAAAGGTTCGTCCATTAGCGACTGACAATCTTCCGCCTCTCTTGACATTCGGACCCTTCATTTATTTAAGTGCGTGCAGAATTACAAGCGTTTTGAGGCCTTGTTGAGCATGTACTTAGCCGCTTCTCTTTCATAAAAAATATTCTTTTGTAGTTGTCATCACGTTATCTTGCAAAAACACCATCTCATTTCAGTTTAAGCAATTGTGCACCGGCAAGCAGACAATAAATACATTGTATTCTTCCTTTCAAACTCTTGTTATAAAGACGGACAATGGAAGCGGTCAGACACGCAAATCTCAATACCGTACGGACGCCTTAACATTTATTTGAAACGTTTTCTATGAAAAGCGTTTTGCAGCATTTCCGACGAATGCCAAATACTAACTATAAATTTAAGCATTTGAATCATGAATGGAATACGGGATTACACCATACAATACAAGTTTTGAAGATGTCATATTTACACCAAAAAACGGGATGGGAATATTCGAAAATGTGAAACTTTCCTCGTCCTGCAGCGAGAATCGAACCCGCGTCTACCGGATAGTGCCCGAGTATGCTAACCATATGCAATATATATGGTTAGCATACTCGGGCGCTATCCGGGAGAAGCGGATTCGATTCCCGCTGCAGGACGACGAAATTTTCAAGTTTTCGGATATTATCTGACTCCCCATCCTTGTCATATTGACACCAAAGAAACGGATTCACATCTTTGAAATCTGTATTAAGAATTTGAAAATGGTGAGCCCACATTTATTATGTAATAAGATGTTTTGGAGGTACATAATCATAACAAGGAAGTAGTATGGTACATTATACATTCATGTTCATAAAAAACAGAATGCCTGAAAGGAGTCGAGCTACGATTTTTACTTTTACAGGATATGTTCATTAGGCAACACAGAAAAAATGATTCGCATCTTGGTGTCAAAATGTACAAGGTGCGACGATGTAGCTAATAATTGGTGTAGCCACTTCTGGCTTGTATCACTTTCTGTACGCGTTGAAGCATCGAATCGAATAATGTGTAAATGCTGTGCTGTGGAACAACCATCCAGGCTGTATCGAACCGCGTCCAAAGTTCATCAAGAGTCGCTGGCGGGCCGTCGTACCGCTGCACCTGTCGTTTGAGCATGTCACAAATATTTGCTATGGATGATACATCCGGTGACCTAGCCGACCGCGGCAGAAGTTAAACCTTTTTTCTCCCTGAAGAAGGCACGTGTTGTTGCTGCAACATGCGGTGGGGCCTTGTTCTGCTGAAATATGGTCCCAGGGACGCCCATAAGGTACGGTAGGACGACCGGCTGTAAAATGTCATTCGTACGGACTCTCACGTGAGGTGATATGATTTCCTACCCGATAGCACCCCAGGCTTCGTGTTGATGCGATATGCCTGATGTGAATACACTCTTCCCAATGCATCTGACCCTGACTTCTGCCGATCCAGAAGGGACCATTATTTCCGCCTAAACCAAAGCACGTTTCGTCCGAGAACACAGTATTGTGCCATTCGTCCCGTCATTCTTTTCGTTCGATGCACCATTACAGCCTGGCAGTCTGTTGCTGCAATGTCAAAGGTAGCCTGAGCAGGGGCCAACGAGCCTGCAGTTCGCCACTGCTGAGCCAGCGCCGTTGATGATGCAGGACGGTCACTCAAAGACATCCTCACAAGATGACTGTTGTCCCACGCAATTGTTTCTGTACAACGTCTACGCGCTTCTTCGTATAATTCACTGTAGACTCTTTCCTCGACAGAAACACTGCGCCCCACACGACCGGCAATCTTCCGGAGGGAAACATTGCAGGTTCTCATTGCATCGTCATTTGCAGTCTGTCATGCGACCTCTGACGAACTTGCTGATGTGACTGTCTTACACGACGATTAGGCATCCTTTCCCACTACTAACACGGACTTGCCGACCGAGCTACGCAGCGCCTATAACAGGAAAAACAGCCGGTTTTCGGTCTGGGATACTTTTCCATCTGATTTGCCTAGAAACGGAACGCATGCACCTATGTGTATGATTTGCCAGGACGCGGTACGCATGCACTTATCCGTATGATTTTCCTAGACGCGGTACGCATACACCCTTGGGTATGATTTGCCTAAACGTGGTACGCATGCACCCGTGAGTATGATTTGCCTAGACGCGGTTCGCATGCACCTATGAGTATGATTTATCTTGACGCGGTACGCAAGCAACCATGGGGATAATTTGCCTAGACGCGGTACGCATGCACCTATAAATATGATTTTCCTAGACGCCGTAAGCATGCACCTAAATCATTAGCATTTCAGCGTCAGGGTTAGTAGATATTGAGCGTGCGTGAATTTTTATCTTACATTTTAGCAATAAGAAAAATTTTAAAGTGTTTTTTTTTTATTTTACTTTCGAGCGATAGTCCAAAACTGCAAAGAATTAACTTGGTGGTGCAGCTAAAAGTACTATCGAAATACGAACGAACTTTCTAATGTTATTAATTCAACTGAAAGAATTCGACACCCTTGTCTGAAAAGAATAGTTAACCCTGTATAGTGGATACAGCGTTGCACAAAATAATAGTTTGGAATACCAAGGTACTTTAATAAACTTTTTAATTTTATTTATTAAATGGGACACATTTTGAAGGCTCTTTTCAAAAGTAGGTCATATTATAACCTGTGAAGCGATTGAAGCGGTTGAGATTCAATGTTAAGACATACTTAGATTCATGCTCACGCACGCTCACGCACGCTCACACACACGCACACCATGGGCCCCGCTGGAGGGGGGAACTTGGGGATATGTGCCCCCCAATATTTCTGAGTACCTTTCACATTTCTGACTGCAACTCTTTTCAAAATTATTGCAATGCATTCAGATATGCATTTATTCAGTACAATTAAAATATTGGCTGTCCCTAGTACATTTTGAAAAAACATTTTAAAAGACAAAGAAATTGGCTATTATTACTGCATGCTTGCATCACCCCAAATTCCTATTAGCCAGTGACGCCGATACGCACGCAAACACCAGCTGTAGGTAAAGACGGACTGAGAATTTTGGCCAGCGTTCTCATGTGTCTGATTGCATGGTTGAGACTTCAATATTTTGGGAGGGGGGGTGGTGAAAAACCATAGTGAGCAACTCAATGAGCTATTAGCTGTCTCCTATCCCTAATTTAGGGTCACTGGTAGCAGGGGAGGGAGAGAGCCAGTGTTGTAATACAGACACAACATCCATGCTTCACTGAGATTTGAAATTGGACCCATCTTGAACAAATGCTCAGAAGCCAGCGTTTCGACCACATCGCCACCGGTGCGGCCTTTTTTTATTGGTTATTCGTCGATAATCAGTGAACTCATCTGTTTCAATGGTAAAGAATGACCTATTGTCATAAAGAGACTTTTTCGGTTTAAAAGATCTTAAGCTGTAAAATACTGATCGAATGTTTTTGTAATGTGCTTGCAATTTTATGTAATGTCAGAACTTATTTGACATTTCTTCATCAGAACCAATTTACTGGACATTCGATTTTGAAAAGATGAATCATCGAAATGAACTCTGGCAATCTTCTGAACCAAAGTCTGATAAGCTTAAGTCTCTAAGATACGTAGTCCCGAACAGCATATATACTATTCTAATAACATGTCACTTTTTGGTGCGCTAAGCACTTCCAACATTTAAAGCCAAGGGATGTATGTTGTCTTAGGCTCCACGCTTCTGCTGTGTTCCTTCTAAAAGCCGACCTTCACCCTCTTTTGCATTTGGCCCAGTGCCCTTAAATTATGCGCATTTGTCTGAAGTGTCATCAGCTTTTTTATGCTAAGTTGCAAGACAAGAAAAGCGCAGGCGACCCACGGCCCGAGGTTCGTCACGTTTTGAACCACCCGCCGCTTCAGCCAGCTTTCGGATATGATGTAAATTGATTGTCGAGTCGAGAATCGTTTGTATTGAACTCAGCGGGTTGTGAGAATGGCCACGGGCAATGATTCCAATGGATTTGTCAAGGTTGGCCCGCATCTGTCATGTCGAAGACGCTGGCTGGCGCGAAAGGGTTGATAATAAAGATATAGGACACACCGCATGGTGCGTATGTACGCACTTGACGACGTGATGTTACACGCTGAGTGACCTAGTAATTAACTCTGCCGGCAACAGGCCGCAAGGTGACCTTAACCCGGGTTCCGGCTCAGCTGTTATCGACTGAGAGCTCCGAACAGGTGAAGAATCATAAATAGAAAGAAGGCACTGGTTTTGTAGGTGGGATTCCAATTAGGCTATTGCTTGAGTGACAGGAAAGGAGGTGTATTTCCGCATTGAAATTCGAACGTCATTTCGGGTCACTCGCCAATTGTGGTCGAAACAGCCAGGATTTTGTTGTTTTTCTTCAAATGCTTTAATTTATGAGTACAAATTATTCGTCAGTCATATCAGACTAGCCGGGAAGGAAAAGCTAGTTTTGAAGAACGCCGCCATCACAGATATTGACAAATCGAATCCATGTAATTTATCTGTTAGGTACACAAAAGATTACAAAACAAATTCGAAACGAGTTTCTCAGTAATAAGGTTAAGCCAAGAGGAAGGTAGTGTTGCTTTTCATAATGCTGCTAATCCGAAAATAGGAACTAATTCCGTACAAGGCTTTATCCCTGTGAAACAGCTACAAGCGATACCAAAGTATTTCTGCTTGTGAAACCCGATCAGCATTAGACGGTACATCCGTGTGGAAGTCAAAATATTATTTTTGAAGATATATTACCAGGTCTCAAAGCTAAGACCACTTCTGCAATCTGTTTTCCCAGCGAATTACTTATTATTGTTAGATGCTATTTTTTATCTGAGAGGTTGAAATATATTTAGGGAAAGTGGAATTAAAAGTATTTGCTTTGACTGTATCACTTTGTGTCTCTAATTACTTGTTTCTTCAGCACTTTGAGTTTCATTTGAATAAAACTTGGGAAAGTTTACCGATAAAATTTAAGGAAGTTCTCCATTATAGGTGTGCAACACAGATTGAGTAATTTTATACCTTCAATCATTAAATTTCATCAAAAAATCGTATTTCTTTTTATAAGTAAAATCTGGATGTGTGTGTGTGTGTGCGTGTGTGTGTATGAACGTCTTTCACAGGAAGCTTCACCGTACAGCATAATGTTTAAAGTAATTTTCATTCTGAAGTCGTTGACGAAATTCGTGCCAATAACATCAATTGCTAGAATGCCGTCGTTGCACGATATAAGCAAAGTCTCATGTTTGTTTTTGTGAGAAGAAATAACTCTTGCCTCATTCCACAGAGGGATGTGAGCTCCCTGGTTAACTAATCTTGCAAGTGCTGTAGAGTTTGAATGTGTTTTGACACTGTACTTATGTTCCGCAATACGAAAGTTCAAATTCCTCATGGTGGATCCAATATAAATTCGATCTATGTCAACAGTATCCAGGTCCTGTAAAGGTATTTTGTAAACTCCGAATCTGCTGTTACTCGGAATTGGGTCCCGATCTTTTTAATAGTTGACATTAGGTTGTTTGTTCTAATTCCAAAATCCCAGTTGTATTTTTTACAGGAAGATTTAAGTATATTCATGACTTTTGGAATATAATCCACTGACCCAACATATTTGCGTTGACTGGATTCTTTAGTTAATGTAGAAAAGTTTGTGCTTCTTATTTTTCGATGGATCCGGTTTACAATATTTCTGGGGTACCCATATTCGTCTGCTATGGCATTTATTTCATTTAATTCTCGTCTCCTAGCAGTAACTTATATCGCTTATATCGTGCAACGACGGCATTCTAGCAATTGATGTAATTTTCATTTTCCAAAAGGTGCACTCTTGGAATGAATACGTCTAAAAAGTAAAACTAAAACGTTCTATGCTTAAAACGTAACAAAAATACGACCTCTCCATGTTCATGTATAATGATTCTTATGCCGAAAAAAGGTTGCATTTAGATGAAATTCTTAGAAGCTTCTGTGAAACTATGTCACCTATACTACAAGTGCACGGTGACTTGATTAGCACAAAATTTATACATTGTATTTTACGAATTACGAAAGATGCAATGTATAAATGTATCTGCTTTTCAAATAGCGTATGCCTGATGTCCATGAGCACAGATTGAAATTGGTCACTGGTTAATCAACCAAGATTTCCATTTAAATCAAACGGGTCAGATGAAGAGTAACCTGAACCTGTTTTGGCTCGTTCTTATTTCTGTTTTATTTTCCAAGAGAATAATAACTAACTGATAATGTAAGATTGTAATAATAAATATACATATAGAATAATAATCACAACTAATATAACACAAATGACAAATCTAGAAGGAACTTCTTGCACAATATAGTCCCAGGGTAGTTTTCTTTTTCCTCTATTTGAGTGGTATGCGAAAAAACAGGACTACCAATCCTGACACTATGCGACATCTTTAACATCGCACAAGTCTTATCGATGAAGGATTTGTGCTCAGTAAACTTTACGTCCACTATTTGATAATATCCTGGGAAAACTGTTCCATCAGTGTATGAACAAATAGAATTTAGTTTTAACATTTTGACATTTAGCAGATCACTGAGGTATATTAAAATTCAAAAAAATTGATATTAATATGGATTTTTCAGTTATTCTTTAATTTGGTTTTCATGAAATAGCATAATTTATTCGGTACATATTATACGCTGAAGAGCAATTGAATTAGAGATACCTGTCTAGTAACGTGTAGCAGCACCTTTCGACCTGATGACGGCGGCGATTCGTCTCGGCATGGACTCGACAAGACGCCGGAAGCGTTGAGAAGCCATACGGATCCACGACCCCTTAACAAGCTCCCACAGTTCACGAAGATTTGATGGAGGAGGGTCAGAGCCTCGAACACCTCTCTCGATGTCATCCCACATGTGCTCGATGGGATTGAGGTCAAGTGACCTAGCTGGCCAAGGAAGCGAGGTCACGTCTGTGGAGTGTTCATCCAACCATTCAGATACAATTCGGGAGCGATGGCATGGTGCATTGTCTTGTTGCAGGTCCCCAGTGGGATGTTGAAGACTCACAAACGGGAGCCGATGCTCGTCCAGGATATTCCGGTAACGTTCACCTGTGAGGGACGATGTCACACGAACCAGGGTTCCCATTTCAGTCCACGTAAACAGTCCCCAGACGAGAATGCCAACCCCACCAGCTTGATGAGTACCCTGCTGGAAAGAAGGATCCATCGCTTCATGTGGTTTGCGCCGTACTCGTATTCTGCCATCTGCATGTACCAACGTGAATCTCGACTCATCAGTCCATGCAACATTTTTCCACATGTCTAGGGTCCAGTGGCGATGTTCCAGCGCCCATGCTAACCTTTGCACCCTGTGATGTGCGGTCAGCAGCGGTACCCTCGTGGGACGATGGCTTCTGTACCCCATAGCGAGGAGATGGTTCTGGATGGTGTGGCTGCTTACACGTTTTTGTGCACCAGCGTTAAATTGCCGAGTGATTTCTTGCACTGTGGCCTGCCTATCCACTGTTACAATGCGAGCTAGCCGACGATGACCCCGCTCATTCACACGCTGTTGTTCACGGCAGTTGGCCCTTGCAGGGATGGTTTTACCAGATTCGATGTAATCACGGGCACCCGTGACACAGTGGCTCGTGAAAGTCCCAGTGCCTGCACGACTTCCGAGATGGAGTGGCCCATTCGTCGGACCCTGACCATTTGCCCACCGTCAAATGCGCTTAGACCCTTCGCCTGACCCATACTCCGTCCAACTCTTACTGATTCCATGTACAGTATTTGCCATTTTCTTGTAGGACTTCCATCCACAGTGAGTAGAGTTTAGGTCCCAGCCACCTACAGCGAGATCTCCTTTTGGGCAGGACACAGAAAGGAAGGAATGAGAGCAAGTCTAGCGACTTTGACAGAACAGTTTGTAGTTAGATTAGAGTACAGTAGATGGCGCCAACGTACAAGTACGATATTGCACATAGAGGGGTGAGAGAATTTCAGGGGGGGGGGCATAAGAAAGGATACCCATTTAGCCAGTGGGTCCAGCCTGGGGGCCGTCACTTAACGTGCTCGTCCGATGCACGGCAGATATTCAGCGATTGTTAGCAAATCACACCATCTCTGAAAGATCAGCCCAGGTTCGAACCCGAGGACCTTGCATCGATAGTCTGAACTGCTAACCACTAAGCCATCCACGGCTCCTTTTACTGATTCCCGTCGCATCACTCTTTATATTGTCGGATCGCTGCATACGTCATGTCGTTTCCGTTTACAGGGCCTCCCACAGCTACATATTTGCATAACGCCAGCTGTCTCTGATTCAATTGCTTTTCAGTGTGTCTTACTTTAGTAGCGGAGGGACCACGAAAAAAACATTGGCTTCATATGTAAATTATCTTAAGTAGCATGATTTATGGAATAAAAATTCCTAAAATATAAAGTAAATATTTATTTTTACATTATATCTGAATTAACTACTAAAATCATTTTGTTGGCAAATGCAATTACAGTTAAATGTATGGAATTCACCCTTGTTTCTCCGACGTTATATTGAATTTTAGGTAGAGTGAATTTTCTTTAACAGTTCCTAAAATATTATGTTTTGCAGGGTTAAACCTATATATTACAGAAATATGAAAATAATGTCCGTTTATGAGCACTTAAGAAAAAAATGCAAACTTTTGTTATGACTAAAACGAAGTTTTGATGAATGAATGTGAAGCTGGGTCAGAATCATAATAAGTCTAAAAAGTCATTATCAACCTCAGATTCTTTACGATTTATGATTTTTGTCAACACACTCATATTCGCGCTGGTTTTTTTATTTTATTTTGCGATCACCATAGCTACCCGGTATATACTGTATATACACTATATTGACAAAACTCACCGGACACCTAGAAGAAAAACATAATATAGCATTTATTGACATGCATTAATACGGTGTCGGTCCACCTTTGGCCTTAATGCAGGCACTGAACCTTCGAGACATGCTTTCGACAAGGTTTTGGAACACAGCGATAGGTATGCACTTCAATTCAGTACATAATGCTGCAGCTAACCGTTGCGTAGTACTAGGCCATGGTTCCAAATTTCTTATGCGGCGCTCTAATTGATCCCATAGGTGCTCTATGAGGTTAAGATCAGGCCTTTGTGCTGGCCAGTCCACACGATACGGAATTATCGTCAAACCACGCCATAACAGTCCTTGCTTTATGGCACGGTGCATTATACTGCTGGCATCAACAAGGCTCGGTTCCATAGTATTGCCACAGAATTGGTAGGGCATAATTTTCCAGAATATCTAGGTAGACTTGCTGGTTAACAGATTTGTCCACGATAACCAATGGGCCGGGACCATACCACGAAAAAAACCCACACGAGTACACTGCCAGCTCCAAACTTGATCGTAGGAACAGTACACTGTGGTAAATAGCGTTCCCTTGGCTGCCGCCATACCCACACACGGCCATCCGACTGATGGATCGTGTATCTCGATTCTTCAGTCCACAGGACCCGTTTACATTGATCTACGGTCCACGATAAATGTTCTTTACACCAAGCTAAAACAATGAGTCGTATTCCAAGTGGAGATGAAAGGCTTATGAGCAACCGCACTACCACGGTAACCCATGGAAGGAAGTTCTCTGCGAATGGTACGTGTATATACCGAGTTTCCAGCATTTTTACTCACCTGTACACTGAGATTTTCTGCAGTACTCCGTCGATTAGCTGTAACGACTCTTCTGAGGTTTCGACGTCCTCTATCACTGATTTTCTTTGGTCTGCCGGTACGCTTTGCTGCTTCAGGCACGTAATGTGTCTTCCACTTATTCAGTACATCCAAAACAGTTGACTTGGGTATGTTTAAACGCCTCTCGATTTCTCTTATGGACAACCCACTAACATAACCACACCAAACAATCTTTCCTTTCTCCAGCTCAGTTCTCTCCCGCCGCGACACTTTCACCCAACCTCACAGTGCGATGTGATCGCGATCAGCAGCAGGCTTGTTTTTATACCGTTTGCAGCTGTACTGGGCATCTTAATAGCGCAGCGGATCCGTTCATTTGCTTTTGAAGGGGTGTCCGGTGACTTTTGTCAATATAGTGTTTATACTCAGAGTAATATATATATAATTTGGTGCAGTCCTAAAAAAAGGTACCCTGACAGTTATCTACATTCAGTCAGGCACTGTCAACCAATGCCAAATTACGGGGCAGGGTGAATTAGTTGGAGCAGTGGATTAGTTGCAATTTGAAATTTCAAACACTTTGCAGTACTTTCTTTTGTTAGAAACACAGGAATCTTTCATTTAGAGTGTCCCGTCGCGAGAGGGGCAGGTACATCCGTCCTCCAAATTTTCTGAATAAAATTTATTAAATGCTCTCTCAAAAGTCATGAAATACACCTACATAAAAATTATGGACTATTTTTTACCGTACTCCGTAAATCCGGGGAGTAACAGCTGAAATTTCCTGCTATTAACCGAAATATAACTGACCATAATTAAATTGCCATCCTAATAGAAATGATCACGTTTTTTGCAATTTGCCAATATTAAATATGTAATTTTTAAACTATTTCAAAGGGCCAATGCAGTTTATTTAGGCTTTCCAACCGTAGGTTGAAAGCATCCTATCTATCGCCGGTCACACACATCGTTTAGCCATCTTGATACGTGTGCACTCTTATGTTGGGGTGCCCCGTCGTGCTGATATCACATGTTCAATAAGGGTTAATGGTACATTGTCCAAGAAATTCGTTGCATCCGTTTGAAAGAGATGTGAATATCGTTCACCATTTAGAGTTGCGTTGTAAGAAAAGTCCTACAAGCTGGTTCCCCAAATGCCACACCAAACATTGGTAAACCACCTCACCTGATGGTGTGTGTCTTTCGTCTAACAGGGATTTCCTGTGCCCAGTAGTGTACATTATGCGTATTCACAACGCCATCTCATGTGAAGCGTGACTCATCTGTCCATAAAATGTTTGACAGAAACTCTGGGTCCTCTTCTAAAGCATTCAACATGACATTACAAAAATGAAGTTTTTCTCCACATCTCCAGGCCACAGTGCCTGTTATCAATGAAACGAATATGGATGCATATAGTTCCTGTGCAAAATGTGTAGTACACGCTGTTGGCTTAATCCACTTTCCCGTGAAACTTCATTTGTGCTGCTGTGAGGATGTGCAAATACATTTGCCAGAATATCTGTATAGTCCCGCTTTGGCCTGCATGTACGTGAGCGGTGGCTGACACTACCCAGACATAGCGACTCAGACAGCTTTCCGCTTTTTTTGCATTTGGAGTGTCCCCTTCCATCTTTTGTTATGGGACAAAAACATTTATGTACTATTTTGCCTCGCTGAACAAGTTTGTAATTGCCTTTCTTTTCCTATCCGCAAAGGGGGGGGGCGTTAGAGGGCTATCGCGCCCGGGGGCGAGGGGATTCCACGTGGTGTTACTGTGTGCGTCATAGGGGGTTCGCTATACAACTGCACAAGAAGTAAATCACTAACTGCCATAGTTCGTGAGATATTGCCTTGATCACGGACTTTCCTTGTAATCCTGTATATGTAAATGTAAAACATAACATGCACGATGAAGGTGAAACTTTTCCTGTAGTACGAAGAACAGCTTATTCCATGTAGGACAGAGCGGAGCACAGTCCGACGGGCGGTAAGAACTGGTTTGTGGTTTAAACAAAGGCAACATCTGCCTGGTTAACTTTTGGAAGCGCGCCAACGAGTCGCTGGAATGAGAACATCAAGGACACAGCCTCCGTCATGAATAAGTGGTGAGGTGAGAATCGGTTCTCCGTACTATTAAAGCCACAAACATCTGGTGAGTTGGCTAACAAGAACAGACACCGAGGAAAACTGGTTTTAAGTAAATAAAAAAAGTATAAGAGAGATATACATTCTCCTAGATCTGTGAAAATTGCAGTAGAGTTTTATTATTGGGTGGCCGAAACCCCTCCGGCCCCACAGAGTCGGCGCCTATGAATTCGGACAAACGCACCAACCATGAGTTATCCGAAACTAATAATGAACGAAATGGTCAGAATCCAGCGCCCCCCCCCCCATTCCTCCCATAGATTACTTGGCCACCGGTGTGAGCATCTTCACGCTGTCAATTCATTCAAAAGGGACTGCATTTGATATAACAAGAAGATGTCTTGCAGACATCATATGGATGAATTTACTGGAGACCTAATTATCGTCAAGCTTGAAGAAGGCAAGGCCCTGACCGATGACGCCAGCGAGTTTGGGGTAGCACACCGCATTGTGCCGCGGCTTCGGTCAGCGTTAACGAGACACAGAACCTATGCCAGGCATTTTACTGGAGGTCATCCCTGCTATATGGGTCAGCGGAATGGCCGTTATCTGGCCATAATGAGAAAACGGAGTCTGCAAATATGCTTCGGGCCCGTTGGCTAATTGTATTCAAGCAAGCAGGGGTGTGCAAATTACGCGCCAAACCGTGTCAAGGCGTCTGCATGGAGCAGAACTGTATGCCTGGAAACTCGTTTGCTGTGTTTCATTATCTGGAGTACGTCGTACAGCACGTCATCAATGCTGTATGTCTCATATTGACTAGTCTTCTAAATTATTGGCCAAGATAATGTTTACAGATGAATACCGCTTTCGTCGGATTCTAAGCTGCGATTGATCAAGAGGGAAGATGGGATTACAATACCTGGAACGTCGCTGAACGGGACAAATATGGCGATCGTGGCGTCATGGTGTGCGTCGCTACCACTGTGAATGTTCGAATTAAACTACAGATGGATCAAAGAACATTCACCGGGAAGAGGTACTGCGATGTTGTGATTCTTTGCTATGTTCATCTGTTCCGTGGTGCTGTGGGTGTAGATTTCATTTTTCTGATCGATGACACTCTTCCTCACGGCACAGTAGCTGTGGATGAAGTATTAGCTAATGGGGTTATCCGTCGGCTGGAATGGACGGCTAGTTTCCCTGATGTCAATCCCATTGGACATTTATGCGGGCGCTCTTTTGAGACTTGTTACACAAGGAGTCCCCTTTGTCCTGCTGGAGAGCCATGGTAAGTACCGGAATGGTTACACCAGGAACCGTTCCAGTACTTATCATGGCTCTCCAGCAGAAGTGGGAAAATTGACCACAAGAGCTCTTAAACTACTTGGTGCTATGCATTTCACACTGGGGACAAACATGTATTGCCGCGTGCGACGTAGACATTTACCCTACTGAGGATTTCGCCCTGTACTCTGTTAATGCAGTGCTGATGTAAAGCGCGTCACTGTATTGTGGGTGAGCCTGTAACTCCTTAGTAATATTTTGTCTTTATTACCTATTACTAATGATTTTTGATGACGTGTGTTTTTTACTGTTGCTGTTACCATACATGCTACTTGCAGCTGTAAAACAACTTTTCTCAGCTTTCGATTGGTCAAAAGTACCTCGTCCTTAAAGTTTTGGACAGCAATGTACCTACAATGCACTTGTTTGGTGTTTCTGTGTTAGTTTATGTGACTTAATTATTTATTGTAGTATGTAACTTTTGAAAATTTTACTTTCGTTAGTATATATTCATAATGTGTATATCCTAATGAAAATATGATGTTATTTGTAAAAATCGAATTGTATGGAAATAATTATACTTTTGAAAATTTGTAATAGTTATACTTTTGAAGTGCTGCAATTTTTTAGTTACTTTAGTTACATTGCGTGCTGCGTGCAACCGTTGATTTCTATGATATAGAAAGCCTCAGTTCATTAATTCTGTTTGCACGTTTATATTAGTTTTGGTATTACTGTATTCTTGGACTTTGGTTGTTTATTATGATTGTAGATATAGTCTCGGGTGTGTATGGACTAAATTCTGTTTTGTTGTAGTGTAGCATGAAATTGTAGTAAAATACAAAAAAACTCAGCATCTGGTATACATCCAGCACGATGCACCCGTTTTTCTATGCTTGCATGCGAACGATATTATTGTGTAATGTTGTGTTATTTGTACTTTCTATATTGTCTTCAATTAGTGTTGATTGATTCATGTTGTTTTAGCACCCTGAGGTTGGTGGGGATTTACTGTGTCGAGTTTTGCAATGGTTTTCCTAACATTGCTATTGTTTATTGGTACCTTTGCACCAATGATTTTTGCGTATTCGCCTCTGAAATCAACTGCTTGTATAATAATAAACTGCGGACACAATAATTCTTTTTCAAGCTCTAAAGCAAATGGTCAGTATTGTAAAGTATATACTGAGTTTTTTCATGTTTTTAATTTCAGAAGACGTGTTCATTGCACTTGGGTCTCTGGTATAATGACTCGTGCTTATTCAATGCTATTATTATTATAAATATTGTAGTACAAAAATGTTATCAGGCAATACGCTCGGTAAGTTAAAATGCGCACCGGATAGGTCCAAATAGTGGGATTAAAATACCATTTAGGCACGTTAAACATTTATTCCTATAAATACACAAGCTCTTTCGAAATCATCAGGTGTGATGCTTAAAAGGCAAAGAGGTACTTCACATAATATCTCCATGGTGGCTGAGCAACCAGCGAGACACACGCTTGACGTAGATACTTAATGAGGTCTTAAGTACAGATATGTAGCACCATTTATGAAACTTTGTTTAATTAATTTAATGCAGGTTTTCTGACAACAGTAACATCGCTCAACATTAATACTCACTACAAATTTTGAAGATGACAATCCGTGTTTTGGTGTAAATATGACAAGAATGGTCAGATAATATCCGAAAACTTGAAATTTTCGTTGTCCTGCAGCGGGAATCGAATCCGCGTCTATCCGATAGTGCCCGGGTATGCTAACCACTACACCACCCAAAGCGTCTTATTCCATTCATGATAGATTCTCATCTTAGCACTATTTATCTTAACTAAGCATTCATTTGTATTAGATGTTTCTCGAAGATAAGTTGTCGTCGTCGTCTTCTTTATTTTCACAGGTCCAAATAATGAAACAGGTTTCGTTGCAGATTCTACATCAACGATATTTTCTGAGTTTTATTTCTTTAGTAAATCTTCCACATGCTTAGAGAACGACAGTTGCAATCCACGTTCGCGAAGAAAAAAAGTTTCCAATTTGGAAAACTTTATTTTCTCTTCCGGAGTTATCCAAACAAGTTTGAAATGCAAACGCAATTATTTTATCCCAGTAAAAGTAACAACAGGAGGGAAAAAGAGTAAAATTACTGAAGCGAAAACCAGATTGAAAAGTAAGAAGAAAGAAAGAATGGAATTTTTTCTCTTCTGTACTGCTATCGTGAATATTGGTAGAGCCCCCATTTATTGTTTGTAAACGATGTGAACTAGGCAACTGCAGAAGCCATGAAGATTTCCTCATACCCATAAACAACCATGAAACGGCCTCAGCCGACACTACCAACAGACCACGGCCCGGAGGAAGTTATGACTAGAACTAGTCATTCACGCTGAATTCCGTTCCTCCAGGATATACGCTTAGTCTGAATAGTTGTTTCACGGGTAGGAGAAAGAAAGAAAGAAAACAGGCTTCATCTCTGTTTTCACAGCTTTAGCTCTCTTCCTCCCCCTTTTATTTACAAAAATATTTTCCGTTCAAATTCAGAATTTGGTTCTGAGATAACAGCGCACCCCCAGGTTTCAATTTGTGGCAGCAAAATCCCAGTGGGCATGCTATGTAGAGAGAGATTTATGGAAACATATTGATTTTCTTTCTGCGCAAAATCCATTTCCACCAGCATAAATGTATTTTCCGCTTAATTTATGCTGCATGAACTCACCCGATTTTTTGGAAAACGCTGGTGATATAAATCCTGAAAGTACGTTTGTTCTTTCCTAGACATTTCAAGAGGTATCAGACATGTTCTGGTCTGTTGCTTTTTTTCTTTTTCTGAGTTGGCAACAAATAACGGAACTGATTTCAGGCACACTGTCATTTCGACAAACTAACAAGACCGTGGCAACTGCTTTCCCGCCTTTCTATGCAATGTATAAATAGAAGCGAGGTCATATCATTCTTCAAGATGACAAGAAATGAAAATGAGGAAATAATGCACTGAAAAAGTAATTTGTAAAAAGTTTGCCGATATGATGAGGATGATGTCGACTACAGGTAACTACTGCAGCACTGATGATTCATTTCGACTCCTACGTGCCAGTCAAAAAACCGCGTTCCCAATAAAATCCTGATGCCCTAAACAGCTGAAGGTGCAGAAAATGTGACAGCTCTGAAATTTTACGTTTACTTCAGCTTCCAGAGAGTTGATAGAAGAATAACTCTCTTGAAGCTTTCACTCCTCCTTATTTTGGTGCTTTAGAATATTTTTAGAAACCAAAAAGCCATTTCCCTGCGCAGGAAAAGTATACAGTTGAAATAATCAAGGACTAGAACAAAATGTATGGTTGACATTAATACTTTTCATTTAGGACGGTTTTAAACAATTCATTAAGAATGAATTTTTTGTGGTAGTTCTAGAGTGTCTTTAAATGTACATGTGAGACTACATACTCCATTTTTGTATTAGTACGCAAAAACTGCCCTTTCTTTATATGGATGAAAGCACGATTTAACTGATGCACAATAAACCATGCATTAGTAACAGCTTTTCCTATAATGCGCGTCTTTTCCTAGAACGTTTTATACACCATATTGACAAACGTCACCGGACAGCTAGAAAAGAAACACAAAATAGCATTTATTAACATAAATTAATAGGGTATAGGTCAACCTTCGGCCTTAATGCATGCAATTACCCTTCGAGATATGCTTTCGACAAGGTTTTGGAACACAGCGATAGGTATGCACTTCCATTCAATGAATAATGTTGCTGCCGCTAACTGTTGCTTAGTAGTAGGCCTTGGTTCCGAATTTCTTATGCGCCGCTCTAATTCACCCCATAGGTGCTCTATAGGATTAAGATCAGGGCTCTGTGATGGCCAGTCTATACCTGATACGGAATTATCATCAAACCACGCCGTATCAGTCCGTGCTTTATGTTTCGGTGCATTATCGTGCTGGTACCAACAAGGCTCGTTCGGTTCCATAGTATTGTCACAGAGTTGCTAGCGCATAATTGTCCAGAATATCGAATTAGACGTGCTGGTTAACAGGTTTGTCCAAGATAACCAATGGGCCGGGACCATACCACGAAAAACACCCCCACCCCCACGAGTACAATGCCAGCTCCAAACTTGACCCTAGGAACAGTACACTGTGGTAAATAGCGTTCCCTCGGCTGCCGCCATTCCCATACACGGCTATTGGGCTGATGAATCGTGTATCTGGATTCATTAGTCCATAGGACCCGTGTCCCTTGATCTACGGTCCACGATAAATTTTCTTTACACCGTGCTAAACGACGAGTAGCATTCCAAGTGAAGATGAAAGTCTTACGAGCAGCTGCACGACCACGGTAACCCAAGGGAATGAAGTTCTCTGAGAATGGTACGTGTACATACCGAGGTTCCAGCATTTTTACTCACCTGTGCACTGAGATTTTCTGCATTACTCCGTCGATTAGCTATACCGACTCTCCTGAGGCTTCGACGTCTTCTATCACTGATTTTCTTTGGTCTACCGGTACGTTTTGCTGCTTCAGGCACGCCATGTGTCTTCCACTTCTTCAGTACTTCCAAAACAGTTGACTTGGGTATGTTTAAATGCCTCGCGATTTCTCTTATGCACAACCCACCGATATAACATCAAACAATCTTTCCTTTCTGAAAGTCAGTTCTCTCCCGCCGCGACATTTTTATTCAACTTCACGGTACGATATGATCGCGGTTGGCTTGTTTTTATGCAGTTTGCAACGGTACCGTGCATCTTAACAACAGAGCGGATCCGTTCATTTGCTTATGAAGGGGTGTCCGGTGACTTTTGTCAATATAATGTATTCTAAAGCCTGATATGTTATCAAGAAAATAGAAAAAAATGTAATTAAACTTGGAAACAAGTTCAAACATTTGGTCAGTAGCACCATCAAATTTAAGTGGGACAGCCGTTACTACGGAGGGGCTTTTTGATTCTTGCAGATATCTAAATCAATTACGTTAGTGAAGAACGACAGTTTCAACACTCTCTGAGAATACATGAGTAAATTATTTGCTTCCGTAATACGTTCATATAATTTGTATGCAACCTACGACCATATACTTTACGATATCCACAGCGGAGAGACTTTCTGAACTTCTTGCGTATATCATCATCATCATCATTGTCAACCATTATCAATCCACTGCTGGACGAAGGTCTCCCCAAGTTTCCTCCACAACGGTCTGTCTTGTGCCAGTCTCCTCCATGTAACTCCCGCATACTTTCGAATTTCATCCACCCATCTTCCATGTGGTCTTCTTCTGGGTCTTTTCCTGTCCCTTGGAATCCAATCTAAAATTTCGGCTGTCCATCGATGGTCTGTTCTTCTGGCAGTATGTCCAGCCCATTGCCATTTCAGGGATTTAACTCTGATCATGATGTCTTCCACTCTTGTCATTTTTCGGATCCACGTGTTCCTCTTCTTATCTCTCCTGGTTACACCAAGCATGCACCTCTCCATGCTGCTTTGAGTTGTCTGCAGCCTTTGTATGTCTCTTTTAGCTAAGGTCCACGTCTCTGCACCATACGTAAGCACTGGAAGAATGCATTGATCAAACACTTTTCTTTTAAGACATAATGGCATATTGCTCTTGAAAATTATGCTGTTTCTTCCAAAAGCTCTCCAGGCAAGTTTTGTACGCCGATTAATTTCTTCACCAATGTGACCCTCACTTGATATCTGCTGTCCAAGATAAACGTACGTGTCTGTTATCTCCAGCTTTTCTCCATCAATCGATAAATCTTCATTTCTTGTAAAAGCATTGTACATCACTTTTGTCTTCTGAAAGTTCATTTTTAATCCCACTTCTTTACTCTTGTCAGCAAGTTCTTGGATCATACTCTGCAGCTCTGATGGCGTAGTTGCAAAAATGACTATGAAATCAGCAAAACGAAGGTGGGTTAGATAATCTCCAATTAATCTTTATCCCTTTGTTTTCCAAGTTCAGTAATTGAAAGACATTTTCCAATGTGGCATTAAAGAGCTTCGGAGATATGGTGTCACCTTGTCTCGTTCCTTTTCCAATTTTTATGTGCGTTGTATTTTCAAACAGCCGAATTTTTGCACTTGCATTTTCATAGATGTTATTAATAATACTAATGTACGCATCTTCAATACTGCAGGATTTCAGGGCCATTGTAACTGCTGATGGTTTCACCGAATCAAAGGCTTTTTCATAATCGATAAAAGCCATGCACAATGGAAGTTCATATTCCCTCGCTCTTACAGTTAGTTCTCTCAGTACGTGGATTTGATCTATTGTGCTGTAGCCACTCCTGAATCCAGCTTGTTCTCTCGGTTAAGCCATGTCCAGTGTCACCTTTAAGTGGTGTGAAAGAACTTTAGTCAAGATTTTATAAACCACTGATAAGAGGCTGATAGGCCTGTAGTTCCTGAGATCCTCAATGTAACCTTTTTTATGTAGCAAGATCACTGTAGCATTGTTCCAATCCTCAGGAATCTTCCCTTCATTAAGGCATCGAGTAAAAATTTGGGCGAGTACTGTTTCGATTTCTCTACTTGCTTCTTGTCTGATGTCTACAGTAATTCTATCTTCTCCTGGAGCTTTTTCCCGCTTCATGTTCTTGATTGCATGTGCAACTTCTTCTGGGAGGACTGGAAGAACTCTGGTACTGGTACCTTTCATGATGTCTGGAGTACATGTATCCTCCCTTTCATATAATTTGGAGTAGAAATCTTTCACTCTTGTTAACATTTCGCCTCTGTTTCTTGTTACAGAACCATCTCCTTTTCTCAGTGCCATAATCTGTTTCCTTACCTTACTGAGATATCCCTTTGCTATCTTTAGGCTTTGGTTGTTTTCAATTGCTTTCCTTACTAGTTCACGGTTGAATTTTCTTACGTCTTCAATGATACTTTTTCGTACTGTCTTGCATAGCTCTATATATTCCACTTTGGAAGTCACATCTTCTTTAGTTGTCCTCATCACTCTTCTTTTTTGCATCAACATTTTGGTTTTTCCTGATAATTTGTTCACATGCAACTTGTTCTTAGACCCAGCTAATTTTGTTGCTGTTTCCATAAGAGCTTTGGTTACTTTTCTGTTAACTTCAGAAATATCCACTTCTTCCGATGTTAGACCTTCTAAAGCAGAGAATCTGTTCTTCAGTTCCAATTTGAAGGTATTATGGTGTTTTTTAAGGTTGGTTATGTCAATACATTTTGTTTGTCTTATGAGCTTGCTACGTTCGAGTTTAGTATTAAGGTGCATCTTACATCTCACCAATCTATGGTCACTACCGGTGTTGAACTTGTTCAGCACACTGCAGTCTTCTATGACGAATTTTTTGTTACACATAATAAAATCAATTTCACTTTTCGTCCCATTTGGATGTCTCCATGTCCATTTCCTGTGTGGCTTTTTCTTGAAAAAGGAGTTCAAGATGAAAAACCCTTCTGCCTCTGCAAACTCAACGAGAGTATTTCCACGCTGGTTTCTGTTGCCGTGACCAAATTTACCTACTGAAGTTTCATTCTGTTGCCGTTGCCCTATTTTTGCATTGAAATCTCCCATAATTATCTTCAAGTGCTGCTTGCCTTTATTATTTAGATGACGAATTTCCTCATAAAATTCTTCAATTTCTTCTTCAGGATGGCTTGTAGTGGGTGCATAAGTTTGAATTATCTGAGCCTGGTATCTTCTCGAGAGTTGGATAACGAGTCGTGCAGCTCTGTCAGAGGAACTTTCAACTTCTTCAAATTTATCCTTCAGTTTCTTGTTTATTATAAATCCAACACCACTAGTTCTGCCAGTATTAGTCCCACGATAGTAGAAGAGATGTCCACTTTTCAGTTCAATGAGATCTTCTTCTTTTCTCCTTACCTCACTTAGCCCGACGATGTCCCACTTGATCCTTTGTAGTTCCTCTTCCAATTCAAGAAGCCTTGAATCAGAAGATAGGGAAGATAGGGAGCGTCCATTATACGTAGCCAAGGTTCACCTTCAGATGGCAGTCTAGTCCGGTTCTCCGGGGATTCTTAGCACCCTCTGCCTTCATGTCGCACTGGCCGCTGCCTTGGCCACGTACATTCCAGCTGCCGCAGACTGAGGGCCAAGATTTAAGTTGTGGAGTCATTTTAGAGGGGGTTTGGCCATAACTCACTATGCTGGCCAAGCGGGTTGGTGAGTGTGTGAGAGCATTTCCTCTAATCCCGATGGTATAGTTATACCGCTATCGGCGGTCGCCAGAGCACCTTTAGTGGGAACAGGATGTACCACGAGAAGGCGGGGTTGACATTTGTCAAGGAGAGGCTGTGATGTTACGCATCACCTGACCTTACATATATATATATATATATATATATATATATATATATATATACAACCAAAGCCTAAAGATAGCAAAGGGACATCTCAGTAAGGGAAGAAAACAGATTATGGCACTGAGAAAAGAAGATGGTTCTGTAACAAGAAATAGAGGCGAAATTTTGACAAGAGTGAAAGATTTCTACTCCAAATTATATGAAAGGGATGATATATGCACTCCAGACATCATGAAAGATACCAGTACCAGAGTTCCTCCAGTCCTTCCAGCAGAAGTTGCACATGCAATCAAGAACATGAAGCGAGGAAAAGCTCCAGGAGAAGATGGAATTACTGTAGACATCATACAAGAAGCAAGTGGAGAAATCGAAACAGTACTCGCCCAAATTTTCACTCGATGCCTTAATGAAGGAAAGATTCCTGAGGATTGGAACACCGCTACAATGATCCTGCTACATAAGAAAGGTGACATTGAGGATCTCGGAAACTACAGACCTATCAGCCTCCCCTATCAGTAGTTTATAAAATCTTCACTAAAGTTCTTTCACACCGCTTGAAGGTAGCACTAGACATGGCTCAACCGAGAGAACAAGCTGGATTCAGGAGTGGCTACAGCACAATAGATCATATCCACGTGCTGAGAGAACTAATTGAAAAAGCGAGGGAATATGAACTTCCATTGTGCATGGCTTTTATCGATTATGAAAAAAGCCTTTGATTCAATTGAAACCATCAGCAGTTACAATGGCTCTGAAAACCTGCGGTATTGAAGATGCATACATTAATATTATTAATAACATCTATGAAAATGCAAGTGCAAGATTCGGCTGTTTGAAAATACAACACACGTAAAAATTGGAAAGGAGTGAGACAAGGTGACACCATATCTCGAAGCTCTTTAATGCCACATTGGAGGGTGTTTTTCAGTCGCTGAGCTGGGAAAACAAGGGGATAAAGATTAATGGAGATTATCTAACCCACCTTCGTTTTGCTGATGACGTAGTCATTTTTGCAACTACCCCATCAGAGCTGCAGAGTATGATCCAGGAACTTGCTGACAAGAGTAAAGAAGTGGGATTAAAAATGAACTTTCAGAAGACAAAAGTGATGTTCAATGCTTTTACAAGAAATGAAGATTTATCGATTGATGGAGAAAAAGCTGGAGTTAACAGACACGTACGTTTATCTTGGACAGCAGATATCAAGTGAGGGTCACATTGATGAAGAAATTAATCGGCGTACAAAACTTGCCTGGAGAGCTTTTGGAAGAAAAGAGCATAATTTTCAAGAGCAATAATACCATTATGTCTTAAAAGAAAAGTGTTTGATCAATGCATCCTTCCAGTGCTTACGTATGGTGCAGAGACGTGGACCTTAACTAAAGAGACATACAAAGGCTGCAGACAACTCAAAGAAGCATGGAGAGGTGCATGCTTGGTGTAACCAGGAGAGATAAGAGGGAACTCGTGGATCCGAAAAATGACAAAGAGTGGAAGACATCATGATCAGAGTTAAATCCCTGAAATGGCAATGGGCTGGACATACTGCCAGAAGGACAGATCATCGATGGACAGCCGACATTTTAGATTGGATTCAAGGGACAGGAAAAGACCCAGAAGAAGACCAAATAGGAGATGGGTGGATGAAATTCGAAAGTATGCAGGGGTGACATGGAGGAGACTGGCACAAGACAGACCGTTGTGGAGGAAACTTGGGGAGACCTTCGTCCAGCAGTGGATTGATAATGGTTGACAATGATGATGATGATGATATATATATATATATATATATGGGATGCAAGGTCAGGGTGATGCGTAACATCACAGCCTCTCCTTGACAAATGTCAACCCCCGCCTTCTCGTGGTGCATCCTGTTCCCACTAAAGGGGGCTCTGAAGACCGCCCATAGCGGTATAACTATACCATCGGGATCCGAGGAAATTCTATCCCACACTCACCAACCCGCTTGGCCAGCGTGGTGAGTTATGGCCAAACCCCTCCAAAATGATTCCACAACTTAAATCTTGGCCCTCAGTCTCCGGCAGCTGGAATGTACCTGGCCAAGGCAGCGGCCAGTGCGACATGAAGGCAGAGGGTGCTAAGAATCCCCGGAGGACCGGACTAGGCTGCCATCTGATGCTGACCTTGGCTACTTGCAATGGACGCTCCCTATCTTCTGATTCAAGGCTTCTTGAATTGGAAGAGGAACTACAAAGGATCAAGTGGGACATCGTGGGGCTAAGTGAGGTAAGGAGAAAAGGAGAAGATCTCATCGAACTGAAAAGTGGACATCTCTTCTACTATCGTGGGACAGATACTGGCAGAACTAGTGGTGTTGGATTTATAATAAACAAGAAACTGAAGGATAAAGTTGTAGAAGTTGGAAAGTTCCTCTGACAGAGCTGCACGACTTGTTATCCAACTCTCGAAAAGATACCAGGCTCAGATTATTCAAACTTATGCACCCACCACAAGTCATCCTGAAGAAGAAATTGAAGAATTTTATGAGGAAATTTGTCATCTAAATAATAAAGGTAAGCAGCACTTGAAAATAATTATGGGAGATTTCAATGCAAAAATAGGGCAACGGCAACAGAATGAAACTTCAGTAGGTAAATTCGGTCATGGCAACAGAAACCAGCGTGGAAATACTCTCGTTGAGTTTGCAGAGGCAGAAGGGTTTTTCATCTTGAACTCCTTCTTCAAGAAAAAGCCACACAGGAAATGGACATGGAGACATCCAAATGGGACGACAAGTGAAATTGATTTTATTATGTGTAACAAAAAAATTCGTCATAGAAGACTGCAGTGTGCTAAACAAGTTCAACACAGGTAGTGACCATAGATTGGTGAGATGTAAGATGCACCTCAACACTAAACTTGAACGTGGCAAGCTCATAAGACAAACAAAATCTATTGACATAACCAACCTTAAAAAACACCATAATACCTTCAAGTTAGAACTGAAGAACAGGTTCTCTGCTTTAGAAGGCCTAACATCGGAAGAAGTGGACATCTCTGAAGTTAACAGAAAAAGTAACCAAAGCTCTTATGGAAACAGCAACAAAATTAGCTGGGTCTAAGAACAAGTTGCATGTGAACAAATTATCAGGAAAAACCAAAATGTTGATGCAAAAAGAAAGAGATGAGGACAACTAAAGAAGATGTGACTTCCAAAGTGGAATATATAGAGCTATGCAAGACAGTAAGAAAAAGTATCACTGAAGACGTAAGGAAATTCAACTGTGAACTAGTGAGGAAAGCAATTGAAAACAACCAAAGCCTAAAGATAGCAAAGGGACATCTCAGTAAGGGAAGAAAACAGATTATGGCACTGAGAAAGAAGATGGTTCTGTAACAAGAAATAGAGGCGAAATTTTGACAAGAGTGAAAGATTTCTACTCCAAATTATATGAAAGGGATGATATATGCACTCCAGACATCATGAAAGATACCAGTACCAGAGTTCCTCCAGTCCTTCCAGCAGAAGTTGCACATGCAATCAAGAACATGAAGCGAGGAAAAGCTCCAGGAGAAGATGGAATTACTGTAGACATCATACAAGAAGCAAGTGGAGAAATCGAAACAGTACTCGCCCAAATTTTCACTCGATGCCTTAATGAAGGAAAGATTCCTGAGGATTGGAACACCGCTACAATGATCCTGCTACATAAGAAAGGTGACATTGAGGATCTCGGAAAACTACAGACCTATCAGCCTCCTATCAGTAGTTTATAAAATCTTCACTAAAGTTCTTTCACACCGCTTGAAGGTAGCACTAGACATGGCTCAACCGAGAGAACAAGCTGGATTCAGGAGTGGCTACAGCACAATAGATCATATCCACGTGCTGAAAGAACTAATTGAAAGAGCGAGGGAATATGAACTTCCATTGTGCATGGCTTTTTTATCGATTATGAAAAAGCCTTTGATTCGGTGAAACCATCAGCAGTTACAATGGCTCTGAAAACCTGCGGTATTGAAGATGCATACATTAATATTATTAATAACATCTATGAAAATGCAAGTGCAAAGATTAGGCTGTTTGAAAATACAACACACGTAAAAATTGGAAAGGGAGTGAGACAAGGTGACACCATATCTCCGAAGCT
Organism: Macrothele yani; assembly: GCA_039090855.1. Taxonomy (NCBI): domain Eukaryota; kingdom Metazoa; phylum Arthropoda; class Arachnida; order Araneae; family Macrothelidae; genus Macrothele; species Macrothele yani. Next base: position 143,051,085 of record CM076989.1, read on the forward strand.
CTTTAATGCCACATTGGAGGGTGTTTTTCAGTCGCTGAGCTGGGAAAACAAGGGATAAAGATTAATGGAGATTATCTAACCCACCTTCGTTTTGCTGATGACGTAGTCATTTTTGCAACTACCCCATCAGAGCTGCAGAGTATGATCCAGGAACTTGCTGACAAGAGTAAAGAAGTGGGATTAAAAAATGAACTTTCAGAAGACAAAAGTGATGTTCAATGCTTTTACAAGAAATGAAGATTTATCGATTGATGGAGAAAAGCTGGAGATAACAGACACGTACGTTTATCTTGGACAGCAGATATCAAGTGAGGGTCACATTGATGAAGAAATTAATCGGCGTACAAAACTTGCCTGGAGAGCTTTTGGAAGAAACAGCATAATTTTCAAGAGCAATATGCCATTATGTCTTAAAAGAAAAGTGTTTGATCAATGCATCCTTCCAGTGCTTACGTATGGTGCAGAGACGTGGACCTTAACTAAAAGAGATATACAAAGGCTGCAGACAACTCAAAGAAGCATGGAGAGGTGCATGCTTGGTGTAACCAGGAGAGATAAGAAGAGGAACACGTGGATCCGAAAAATGACAAGAGTGCAAGACATCATGATCAGAGTTAAATCCCTGAAATGGCAATGGGCTGGACATACTGCCAGAAGGACAGATCATCGATGGACAGCCGAAATTTTAGATTGAGGTTCCAAGGGACAGGAAAAGACCCAGAAGAAGACCACATAGGAGATGGGTGGATGAAATTCGAAAGTATGCAGGGGTGACATGGAGGAGACTGGCACAAGACAGACCGTTGTGGAGGAAACTTGGGGAGACCTTCGTCCAGCAGTGGATTGATAATGGTTGACAATGATGATGATGATGATATATATATATATATATATATATATATATATATATATATATATATATATATATATATGTGGGGGGGGGGGGGGTATGGGTGTGTGTGTGTTTGTTGACAGGAGATGGATGGATGAAATGCGAAAGTATGCGGGAATAACATTGGGAGACTGGCATAAGACAGACCGTTGTGGTGGAAACTTGGAATCCACTCTAAAATTTCAGTCATCCTGAAGAAGAGATTGAAGAATTTTATAAGGAAATTCGTCATCTAAATAATTAAGGCAAGCAGCACTTGAAGATAATTATGGGAGATTTCAATGCGAAAATAGGGCATTGAAAACATAAAAAGTGACATTGAGGATCTCAGGAACTACAGACCTATCAGCCTCCTATCAGTGGTTTATAAAATCTTCACTAAAGTTCTTTCACGCCGCTTGAAGGTGACACTGGACATGGCTCAACCGAGAGAACAAGCTGGATTCAGGAGTGGCTACAGCACTATAGATCACATCAACGTAATGAGAGAACTAATTGAAAGAGCGAGGGAATATTAACTTCTGTTATGCATGGCTTTTATCGATTATGAAAAATCCTTTGATTCGGTGAAACCATCAGCAGTTACAATGCCTTTGAAATCCTGCGGTATTGAAGATGCATACATTGATATTATTCTTAACATCTCTGAAAATGCAAGTGCAAAGATTCGGCTATTTGAGAATACAGCACCCATAAAAATTGTACAGGGAGTGAGACAAAGTGACACCATAACTCACAAACTCTTGAATGCCACATTGAAAAATGTCTTTCAATCACTAAACTGGGAAAACAAAGGGATAAAGATTAAAGGAGATTATCTAACTCACCTTGGTTTTGCTGATGACGTAGTCATTTTTGCAACTACCCCATCAGAGCTGCAGAGTATGATCCAGGAACTTGCTGACAAGAGTAAAGAAGTGGGATGAAAAATGAACTTTCAGAAGACAAAAGTGATGTTCAATGCTTTTACAAGAAATGAAGATTTATCGATTGATGGGGAAAAGCTGGAGATAACCAATACCTACATTTATCTTGGACAGCAGATATCAAGTTAGGGTCACATTGATGAAGAAATTAATCGGCGTATAAAACTTGCCTGGAGAGCTTTTGGAAGAAACAGCATAAGTGTTTGATCAATGCATCCTTCCAGTGCTTACGTATGGTGCAGAGACGTAGACCTTAACTAAAAGAGACATACAAAGAGTGCAGACAACTCAAAGAAGCACGAAAAGGTGCATGCTTGGTGTAACCAGAAGAGATAAGAAGGGGAACTCGTGGATCCGAAAAATGACAAGAGTGGAAGACATCATGATTAGAGTAAAATTCCTGAAATGGCAATGGGCTGGATATATTGCCAAAAGGACAGATCATCGATGGACAGCTGAAATTTTAGACTGGATTCCGAGGGACAGGAAAAGACCCAGAAGAATACCACATGGGAGATGGGTGGATGAAATTCGAAAGTATGCGGGAGTAACATGGAGTAGACTATCACAAGACAGACCGTTTCGTAAGAAACTTGGGGGACCTTCGTCCAGCAGTGGATTGATAATGGTTTATCATGATGATGATGATATATGATTATGCATAATTATGTATACTTACATATGATTATGTATAATTATATATAATTATATATAGTTATTTATGATTATGTATAATTACAAGCTGAATTTTGAATTTACAATACAGATTAGATTTGTCCGAGTAATGTCCTCGTCGGGTCCAATTACGTGACGTCCGGGTCCAAAATATTTGCGCCATTTCCAACTTTTCCGGTTGCAATATCACCCAGCGTTTTTTAAAAATGCAATTTGCCTATGATGATTTCTATGAACATTGTTCTGAGGTAAAGTCACTTGTTTTCAATCTAGATGTTATGGCAACAGGCCACCGAAGAAAACGAAAACCGTACGACTCTGGACATCATTCGTGTCTTATCGGAGATTCGAATTCTAGCTTGACAGTACCAGGAACCCAAAGCTATGCTCTTATCTTCTCGGTTACCGAACACCAGCCAGATTTAAATTTACGAAATCAGTGAAGATTCTAGAGAAATGAAATGGTAAAAATAATTTTTATGAAACTTTCACAGGATTACCTCCAAATGATTGGAAATGATACTTTTTTTAAATTTTAGGCATAATTTAAAGAGATTTTCATGACGTATCTCTTCACCAAACATGCTCCATTCTCAGTGACAATAGTCATTCTCTTTGAGAAAAATGTCTTGGAAATAGTCGTTCTTTTAAATATCACCGTGCCGGAAATCTTGGAGGCATTCCCCGTTACACACAGCATTATTATAAAACTTCCCTTGCTCTTCCTTTGCATTCGATTCTACTGTTTTTTCTTCCTCTTCGCTTTCCTTTTATGAAAATGAGTGTTCTGTTATCAGGAGATAAAAACCCACTGCAGTTTAATTGTTACTGCCGCAACATAATGATTCTACACTCCCTCGGTTTTCATTTCGGAGAGACTTCAGCTTAGCGAATTTTGGTTTCCAATCCGTGAGCAATTTTGTCCCTATGCTCGCCGAATAGCGAATACTTACTTTGTTCCTTTTCTTAAATCCAAAAGGCTGAGACGCATAAAAATCCTCAATGTCTTCCTGACGGTCGCCTTTTTTTCTGGATGGAAATTACTTTTAACCTCTGCGACATTACTCGGTCAGAATGTTTTTCTTTCATTTATCCGGAAAAAAGTGCTAACGCTTCGCATCCTTCTGTTTGTAAAATTTTATAAAACGTCATTGTGCTTCTGCTTTTGTTGCACGGCAGAGTCTCAACGGAAAACGCTCTGCCATCTTCTCAAGTACCTCCATCTTGGGCCATTTTTATCATTTTGTACTGCATTGCGTGTTTTGCTTTGTTTTATTTTAACAGTGAAAATAATATTCTGAAATAATGTATCACAGCTGGGATCATTGATTAGTTTAGGCATTCCAAAGTAATGGTGACAAACATAAACAAGAAATATTGTTTGAGAACACTGTCACGTGAATTTTCGTTTCATGAACAGTGCATCTATAAGGTGGGTGCTATCAAGCTCAAAATACTGTAATAGGATGTTTTCTCTAGTCGTGCTCAGTTCTTTTTTTTTTTCAACGTGTATTTAAGAAAAAAAGTATCCTTATAGTATCACTGTGCCCGTCCATCTGTTAGTGGACACCATATCTCTGCATCTATCAGTGAGACTGAAAAAAAAATTGCTCGGGAATCCTGAACTGTGAAAGGTTGATCCATGCTATTTTCTTTTTTTTTTCTGCTGCATAAAAAAGGAAGGAATAAATGCAGATACCCATCAAGTATCTGTATGCTGATGAGTATCTGCATTTACTCAATAACATCTGATTAGTATCTAACCATACGATAGCATACTGATGAGTATCTGAATATAGTGCTAGAGTATCTACATTTGCCCGATAGCCTCTGCATATCTCACATTTAAATCACATTAGACGTTATGGGCGTTAATGCGGATACTATCGAGTTCGAAACATATTTTATTCCGTATCATTGCTTCCAAAAATCGAGTGAAACATTAATTTTCTCTTCAGGTACAGTTTACCGCAAAGACCAATTTTGGGCACAGATTTTCCTTCAAATACTCCAGAGATTTCTCCTTCAAGGGTGTAAATGCATATTGCATTTTTCACAATATTTCGGCTTCTAAAAGTCTGATTTGAAAACACTTTGCTTAGGACAGTGTTCGTGACGATGAATACTTTGCATAATTTTAAAATTTCCTAAGTGAACAGTTCCGCCGCTGGGTACAGAAAGTGTGTATTTTTGCGTGTGGTTTGTGGTTAGGGCGGTTAACGACCAACACGAGCAACTCAGTGGACTATAAGCAGCCGCCTGTCCCTAATTTGAGTCCACTGGCTTCAGGGAAGGCAGAGAGCCAGTGCCGTAAGACAAACTCGCCATTCATGCCTCACCCGGGATTCGAACTCAGGCTCATCTCGGATGAATGATTGCAAGCCAAATCCTTCGTGCCACTCGGTCACCGGGGTGGCATATTTCTGTTTGCAGCACATTTGGAGGCAAATCTACACGTCCTAAGCCCGGCGGAAGAAAACTGCTGTTTGGTCACATACTGCATGCGTATTTTCTGTCCAAAGTAACGCGCAGCTTTCAGGTAGGAGCATACAGGTGCATTTTATTTTTCCTCGACATCAGTTCTTCTAAATGTACGATTTGGAAATATTCTTTTTAAATCGGATGCCCTTCAATGTGGAAAAGATTTTGCATATATTTTTGATTTTTTCTAAATGTATAATTCTGCTGCTGGGTTGTATAAACACAGGTTCTTGTGAGCAACTCAAACCCCGCCTCTAATAATCCGATTGTAAATATTGTTTTTGTACTGTATGTCATTCGCTATGGGAGACATTGCGACAGCTACCCAATTTAAATTATTAACATTTTTCCAGCTAGGAGATGTCCACGTATATGTATAAACTGTTTCCTTCATATTCCTACTTATAAAAGCAGCTTTAAAAAAATCCTTTTTCATTGCAAATGTCCTTCTAGAAAGAATATTTAGCTCATATGGTCTATATTTCATAAAGCTCAGTTCTGTCACTAGGAGGAGTTAGTGTTTATTTCTCTTTGCAAGAGTTTCGCCGATACCAAATCTCCAGTTGAAGTCCGTTTTCTTTTCCAGATAACTCAAACATTTCAAACTAGGGGGTATAAAGTTATTCCTCCATATAACTCCATATAGCATTTTCCTCCATATAACTGTTTTTAATAAAGGTCACCGCACACAAGTTCTGAACGGAACGGAAATGAACTCTACGCATCTGATCGGAAACGAATTTCGCCAGCACACTAAATTACAACTGCACAGACGGAATCGTTCATTTGTAATCATATGCAGCTCTGGGAGTATTGTTCTAGATATTGTAATTACAAGTGTTATATAATCTTTTTGACTTAACTCATATAATCACAGGTAATTTGCTTAGCAAACAACTTGCTTTTAGAAAAAATCTTCTTGATTATTTCCATACGAGATGATAACTTGTGGCAGACCAGAGATCTACAAGTTACTTACATGCATGCAATACCTGCCTAGGGTAAAGAGTGATGCGACACTTAAGGCATTAATGATCAAGAAACGTTTCAAAGAATTATTCAACTCAATAGAAGGTAAGAAGTATGGAAAGATGAGATGGTGGACACAGGACGGCAGAATACAAAATAAAGTGAAAATATGATGACATATAATGACGTTGTATCTGTTTTTCTTTGTTGGCAACAAAAATTGTTGACTTAAATGATATCATTATACCTGAGTGGACGAAAAATTAAATAACAGTGACAACTAAATGTTACAAATAAGAAAAAAAAACATAGAATAATGAAATGATCCTACAGCAGCGATATGTGATAACTTATGGACACTGTTTCGCTTGTGTATGCATTTTGTTGTAGACTAAATGCGAAAAGGAGAGTGATTTTTTCACTTTGCAGATGCAGTGAACTAATCTGATATTTCTTACCACACATTGTCCTTTTCATCACATTATTGTTGTAATGTTTGCGACAAATCTCGTACAAAATAGGATTTGTCTATAGAACGTTGATTAAATTTTCATCAACAGACATTTTCGATACAAAAATAGAATTATGGACAACTTCAGAGAAGAAGCTAGGAAATTGCCGAAATCAGTTCACGCCAGGACTAAGCTATCTCACGAGGCAACGAAGAAAAAAACAGGCACGTTACCGTGATTTAATGTATGCCTAGCGCTTCAGAACACATTTCAATCCGTCAAAATTAAATATTCTCAGCGAGCGGTCCCAAAAATGTTTTGATCGATTAGGATCTTATCCGACTCATCATTCCGTTCTGATGTAGGGTGGAAACATTCCATTGGAAATTATGGTTATCAATTTTTCTTCTCCGTTTGCATTCCGACTTAGTGTGCGGAAACCTTAATTCTATTTGAAAAAAATATTTGCATAGTAAATCTTCTACTTTAAGGAACATTGTGCACACACTTTGTATTTTTGTAACGGACATATCTACCGCTCGTGAGCGTAAATAACTATTCCTATTTGCAAGAATTATATCGGATCTATAATGTTGTTTTCAAAACAATTTGTCGTTACAGATTCCACTCCCTAAAAAGAACACTGCAGACATTGTTGTTTTAAACAATGCGTAGTTTTTCCTCTATGGAGCACAACTGCATTTCCTTCTTTGTTGATTTTCTCTTTTTTCTAAAAATCCGCTTTAACATTTTTTCGATGTCCAAAAGCGTTCAAAAGACACATTCTTTATGCACGAGGAATAGGCGTCATCTTTCTATTTTTAACTCTGGAATTAAACGAACCTGATCAGCATCCACGTCTACCAGGAGTCTCCCGTTCCTAGTTATGGGCAACTACATGTTTCCTAAGAATGAACAAAAAACAGCACCCTAGGAAAACCCCGCCAATACCTCATGCGAAATACAAACTGTAGAATGAAAGTTATTTTAAAGAAAATGATTATGGTTTGGGGCAAATAGTAATGCTGATTTCTGTGTAACACACTAACTCGGAACTGTTAGCCCTACGCTCGTTTGAATTTCACTGTAATACTCGTTGAACCGGGATATCTTGAATCATTAGATGAAGCTGCAATTTTTAAAATAAACATACAACAGCTAACTGGGAACTAGCTCTAGATAACGGAAAGTTTGAGTAAAAAGTCGTACGGTCCACTTGTATTTTCTTTCATCGAGAGTAAGTCACTTGTAAAACACTTTGCTCAATCATATAGCTTAGTTACAGGAAATATCCAAGTAGGCCACAATTTTCTCTATCTCAGTAATGCACAACAGTGAGCTTGTAAGTAGCAATTGGTAGCAGTTCAAAATGTCGTACTGAAAGCATCGTAATCCGTAATCAGTGAGTAACAAGTAAGCATGAGTGAGAGCGCCATACATTCCAAAACACAAGCCCTAGACTTCATCTTGAACGTATGCCATTACTTTTTTTGGCCTGTTGTTTAGGGATGCCAAGCCCAAATGCGTCGAAGAGGGATCAGTATCGTTTAGTTCAGAAAAGGTTAAACGAGAATAAACCAAATATATGGTTTATTCTCGTTTATGATCAGGTGATTGGAACAATAATAATAATACAAAGCCATAAAGAAGAGGAATTCAAAAGGAAGGTTAAGTTAGTGTATTTGTCACAGAACTAGAACCAACTTGCTCTATCAGCCAGACACCTGCGCCGCTGACGCTAGGGCATCCAGGCTATTATGTTAAGTTTGACAACTAATTTCTATTATGTTAAGTTTGACAACTAATTTCTATTATGTTAAGTTTGACAACTAATTTCTGAAGTACTTTTCGACGATCCCTTCTCACTATTTGTGTCACATTCAAGGCGATGGCTTCTTATCACTTGCGCGGTATGCGTATAAGAAGAGGGTTCATCACAACATAATCAGATAATAGTTTCTCACGATATGCAATATTCATTTATTTGTCCAGCTATCTTTTTACTTACTCATTTATTTACGGATCTAAACTGTAGTGATGAGGTGATTGGAACAATATTAATAATAGAAAGCCAGAAAGAAATGAAAAGTTACCGGCAAAACAAATAAAGAAAACCGTTTACTGCAAACAGGAGCTTCATCAATCACCCAGTAGTGAGTCCAGTAGGTTTTAAAGTTTTTGCACTCATCGGAAGTATGTCTCTGCTCTTAAGAGCTGAACAGACAGCAAGCGTGATGAAAGAAAAACAGATTTAAAACATTAGCGGTGTATCAGAAACGGTATGAAATCTAGTAGTAGCAGGAGAGGTTCTTAGTACAAGCAAGAAAACAAAATTTATAGTGATCTTATCACTACTAACAACTTTGACGAAAAATATCCTTAAGGTAACATTTCGTTTCCTTGTAAATTCTTTGACGGGAAATTATTTCTATTACATAAGTAGAAGTATTTCCCATGTGCATGCAGGTATCTCAAGAAATTTTTCTCAATAATTGTAATTTCTTTATTGTTCACGGATGCCAGGAATTTCTGAAAAGGAAATTATGTGAAGAAGAATTTTTTAAAGGATTATGGTGTTAAAATTACTAAAATTCTACGTAATGCATCACGAATCTTTCATTGCTATTGCAGCAAATCTTTCGACGCGTTTTGAAAATCTGAAGGATGCAAGCAATTTGAGTCCTGAGTTATACTATTGAGCTTTAATTTGAAGGATGCAAGCAGTTTAAGTCTTGAGTCTATTACTGAGCTTTAATCTGAAGGATGCAAGCAATTTGAGTCCGGAGCCTATTATTGAGCTTTAACATCTGAGCAACGTTTGAGCCCACAGTATCTCATCGTCTGTATGATACACATACCGGCCACTGAATTAGAAGCTTTTATTCAATATCGGGTTGGACCTTCTTTATCCCACACGTATGTGATTTGGCATAGACTTTGAAAGGTGTTGTAGTGCATCTATTAAGTGTGCAACTTAGTTCTTCTCGGCCCCTAACCACAAGCGATGCCGATGAGGAACTGGAACAACTGTTGGATGCGGATACCTGTCGCACAGTCAGAGCTCAACCAGGAACTCGGAGTAACACAGCAAGCCATTGCAAAGCGCCTGCACAAACTTGGACGGATTCACAAGGAGGGCCGTTGGGTGCCCCACCAACTCACAGCTGCGAATAAGTCGAGGGGCTACAATGTTGCTGTGTCCTTGCTCTACAGATTCAAGAAGAAGGATTTCTTCCACAAGATTTTGACCAGTGATGAGAAGTGGATCCTCTACGATAATCCTAAGCGGCACAAGTTGTGGGTTTATCTAGGTCAGCCTACCACCAGTACTGCCAAACCGAATTTCCATGCCAGGAAGTTGTTGCTGTGCATATGGTGGGACTAGCAGGGTGTCGTACACTATGAGTTGCTCAAACCTGGTGAAACGGTCAATGATAAGCGTTATTGTCAGCAACTCATTCGTGTGAGTTACGCAATGGAAGCGAAAAGGCCATACACCGGGAAGGGCAGAAGGTCGGTCCTGTTGCTTCAAGAAAACGCGCGTCCTCACACTGCGAAAACAACTTTAAACACGATAATCGACCTGGGATGGGAGATTTTGTCCCATCTGGTGTATTGTCCAGACATCGCCCCGTCAGATTATCAACTCTTTCGCTCCCTGCAGCATCACCTGAGTGATACGCACATCACTCCTGTCGAGGAGGTCCACACAACTATTCATGATTTTATCAACTCGAAACTGCCCTCTTTTTTCCGCAGTGGCATTCGGCAGTTCCCTGACTGATGGCTAAAATGTATCCAACACGACGAGGATTATTTCCCTGATTAGGTACGTATTTGATTTGATATAATTTGCTGCCAACGTGTCGTGCCTGTGGCTGATAATTAAGTTGCACACCTAATACGTTTAATGCATACCAGGTGTTCAACAGAGCGTCCCTTAACCAGTTCAGATTCGACGGAAGGGGAGATTGCTGCCGGGACTGTTCCTAAAATGTCATATGCATTTTCAGTGGGATTCAGATCCAGGTTTTGTGATGACCATGGAAGATGGTGAAAGTTTCTGTCATGCTCGCTGAACCACGGCTGTACAGTTCTTAGACGATAAACAGTAGCACTGTCGTCCATGAAGGAGCCGTCGCCTCATGGATAAAAAGTCAATATTGCAGGATGTACTCAATAGGCAATAATGTTCAGACAATCCTGGGAGTACACCCGACTTTCTACCAATATCACGGGACCTGTTCTGTACCGACAAAACGTGCATCACAACGTGACACCGCTTCCAAGAGCTTGAGTTGTGTTTCTAAGGCAAGCTGGGTCCATTGCTTCATGGATAACTCTCGAAATTCTGTGCTACTCTACAGTATCCGGTGTACCGCAACTTGTCGGACCACGTGGCTTTTTTCCAGCAGTTTTCCAGTGTCCAGTCACGATATTTCTGACATCACTGTAGACGAATTTTCTGGTTGTTCGTAGAAATTAGTAATTCCCGTATAGGCATGCGACTGCCAATAACAGTCCTTTTCAAATGAGACATGGGTGACTTCAAGTGTCATATTTTTGCTGAGATATGGGTCGGAATAACTTTCCTTGAATGCTTCGGTTAATTACTGCACACAGGAATTCATGTTTCTCTGTATAAACCTTCTCAGACGACGGCGAGCTCATTTTAAATAGATTGTTGTGGCTCCACAATTACCTCTCTTAGACAAGCAATGTGGGTTATTTTTCCATTAATTAAAGACGGAATATCTCCCCTTTTGAGAAATCAGTTGGCTCTGCTTTGTTTTCAAAATCGTCGCTAAAGCCAGACTGGCACTCACAATAAGTCCCGAACTACAAAATATCCGATACCAGTTTCTTTCGTGCTAATGAAGTATGAAATTAAAAGTTGCTGTCTTTAGCACGATATATGAAAACAATTTACCAAACCGTAAACAAAATTTACATTTAATTCACGATCCAAAACCGTTCAATGAAAGTACTTGTCACTTTCATTGAACGGTTAAGGATCGTGAATTAAATGTAAATTTTGTTTACGGTTTGGTAAATTGTTTTCATATATCGTGCTAAAGACAGCAACTTTAATTTCATACAAAATATCCTTTGTTTTTTCCATTGTGATGAACACTACCGACAAGTACTGATGAGCAACGGTCTTTCGTAGTTGCCTATATCAGGTGGTAATGCACGTGACCACGTATTTTACATAAATGCTACGTAAGGTACGTTTTCATGCATCTGCATAAAGGTTTTTAATTCAGTGGCAGGTGTGTGTTTATTTAAGACGACAATTTTTCGCCATCTCAAAATTTATGGCTGTTCTCGAAGATGGCAGACAATCTCTTTTTCCATGTCTGTCAATTCTTATGCAATTTTAACACGCTTCGAAGCCTGCTCTCTGCTATCCTTCCTCCTTTGTACACTGTATGTAGCATTTTGTTAAAGTTTGCAGCATTGCCTCTAGCTGCAGTTGATTCTCTGTTGTAAGAATTTATTACTCGTTTTCTTAACAAAAAGGTGAATCCCACTCCACTGAAAGACGAACTACTCGAACTAAATCAACTGTGCGTAAGTGACTGCATTGCTGAATAAAGCAGTAACATTCAAAAAGTAGGACCACTAATTGCATGTTTTTCTTTTTTCTTTTATATTCTTTTACGTCGACTTCCTCCAAAGTAAATTTCAGCAGTTGACTTAGAAAGATCGCTGTTGTGGAGAATAAGTCATGACATACACACCTGAAAAGTGCGTTCAGCGGTAACTTCGTTCACGGAAACATGCGTGCAAAACGTGTTTTCGTGGAACATCGGAAGATGCTACTCTTGCGGAAACGGCCAAGAAATTACCTTCCCTCTGCTAACCCCCAAGCTCTTTCTCTTTGCTCAGAGGTCCCTGGAATAATAAGCACTCCTGGCTGCAATACACCAGCAAGGATAACACAACCCCACGAAAGGAGTATTTATATATATTCTATCAAATGAAGAATTTGAAAATTTAAAAATATTGCAGTCCATTCGTTTAATAAATTTTCACATAAACCAAAATAAAAATAATAAAATAAAATAAATTAAAAAATATAAAATGCACATTTGAGATCAGTGACCTAGGATATCGTCTTCAACAACAGCCAAACCTGTTCCCAATCTTATTTTTCTTCTCATCTTGAGTCTATTGCCCAATTTTCCAACAACTATCAGCTTCTCATTCGATAGCATATAAATTGTCACTTATGTTGCTATTTAACATTAATTTAGGGCTTATGGGTCTCGGGAAGAGCTTCAGAGTGAAGAAGCTTTCCAGTTTTGAAACAAACTTGGCGATAATGAAATTAGTGTTCTGATCACGTGGTCATGGGACTAGTGAAACCTTTTTGAAAAGGTGAACTACGATACACATATTGTGATAAACCATGTCAGATTAACTGACAATTGTTAATGTTGTTCTGGAAATGTATCCCATTAACTTTTCAAAATGAAGAAAGAATTAGTTCTGCTGAGAAAATCTTAAGAAAAACATTGATTTCTTTAAACTGTGAGATTCGATAGCTAATGACCCCATGTCCTCGGCCATAAAACGTTCCATGCTTTCTATAATAAAAGTTTTCTGCGACGAAAGGAAATTTTCAAATTGTAATTGTAGAGGCATGAAATTTTAGACCCACTTAGCAGGGAAATAAACGAAACGATCAGCGGGTTCTTCTGTAATGAATAATACCACCCAGTTAAGGCAAAAAGCAGAATTTTACACTTCCTGCATAATACACATAAACTAAATTATTTTAGGAACATGGATGACACAGTCGTGCTTTGAAATGTTATGATTTTAGTTTAAGTTACGCCTTTTTCTGCTTGACATTTAGTAAAACATCAATCTAGCTCACTAAATGTGCATTCAAGGATGCTAATCTTTAAATTATCGCAAGGTGAAAATTTTTCTACTGATGTTATTGGCAATCATTGTTCAGCCTTTCACACCGTGCAGTTCTGAGTTGCACGCTAAAATATGTTCATGAATTAGAATTAAAAACGAATAATTAACTCCCTCTTCAAAAATTCCAATATGCAGTCTGAAGCGGAATATGGCCGCCCCGGTGGCGCAGTGGTCTAAGGCGCTGGCCTCTGATCATTCGTCCGTAAGGGGTTCGGGTTCGAATCCCGGTCAGGCATGGATGTTGTGTTTGTCTCTCCCTTCCCTGGAACCAGTGACCCTAAATTAGGGACGGGCGACTGCTTATAGCCCATTGAGTTGCTCACGGTGGTCGTTAAACCTCCAATCAAAAAAAAAAAAAAAAAAAAAAAAAAAAAAAAAGAAGCGGAATATCCTTTTGACAAGCATATTTGCACATGCTGTTATATCAGAAGTCATTGCAAGGTGCTGAACATTAACCACTAGCCCACCCAGGTGGCACAGCAGTCCAAGCGCTGGTTTGCGACCGTTCGTCCGAAATAGGCACGGGCTCGTGATCCGGGTGAGGTATGGGTAGTGTGTTTGCTTACGGCAATGGCTCTTTTCCTTGCCTGGAACCACTTGTCTTAAACTAGGAGCGGGAGACTGCTTATAGCCCATACAGTTGCTCATCGTAGTTTATATACGTCGAAATAAAAAAAAAAACAACCTCCATAACGCAACTGAATGAGAAATCGATGCACACGTATTGTGCATCAATTTTTCACTTGATGCACACTACACATGCATCAGGTGTTCCTAGAGCAGTCAGACAGCAGCATTAAAGCAGCTCTTGGTACGTGAACCTGATTGCTAAAGTTTACGGTGCTGTCACCACGCCAAGCCCCGTTGGGGAACTTGAGGGCATAAATTTTGTTAACGATTTTCGATCGTCTAGATTGGCAACAATGACATTTGGTTTCCTAGTATAGGCGACCCAGTCTCATCGTTGGGACTTAAAAGCGTTGTGTTTCATACGAGCTCGTACGAGGTTGTCGCAAGAACTCATATGCCGCAAAGTAATTAAATTTAAAAACTAACATTTGAGTTTTATGCTTGAATGGGGGGATATGTGAAGAAGAAAACTATTACTTCAAATTAAACTAATACACAGACACTCGTACTCATTTGCAGAGCAGCGAGAAGAAAAACACGTTGTTTTAAGGTGGACGTCAAGTAATTTTGCTTCCGATAATTCCAATGGAAAAACTTTTGTACACATTTCCTTCACAATTAATGTTTTCCCAAGGAGGAAAATTTGAACATCGATTAAAATAACTTCATAATATAACTTGGAATACTTAATATTTTCTGAAACATAACCATAATTATATTAAAAATCAATAATTTTTCTTTCGGTGGTGTTGGAACCAGAAAAAAGATGGCGCGACCTGTACTTTGATGACGTCAGTACACAAACAAATGTTGGATGGCATAATTATGGTTATGTTTTTAGAAAATATTAAGTATTCCAAGTTATAAAATGAAGCTATTTTAATCGATGTTCAAATTTTTATCCTTGGGAACACATTAATTTTCAAGAAAATGTGTACAGAAGTTTATTCATTGAAAGCATAGGGAAAAACATCACTTTTTTTTTTTTTTTTTTTTTTTTTTGATTGGAGGTTTAACGACCACCGTGAGCAACTCAATGGGCTATAAGCAGTCACCCGTCCCTAATTTAGGGTCACTGGCTCCAGGGAAGGGAGAGAGCCAGTGCCTTAAGACAAACACAACATCCATGCCTCACCAGGATTCGAACCCGGACCCCTTACGGACGAATGATCAGAGACCAGCGCCTTAGACCACTGCGCCACCAGGGCGGCAAACATCACTTGACGTCCACCTTAAGAAACAAATATAAAATTTATTTGTGGTATAATTCTTAATTTAGGAACAATTTAATGGTGGGATCAGTTTAAATTATAATAAGACATCACTACAAAAAGAAATTATGGTTTAACCTGAGAATTGTAAAACTCCAAATATCCCTAACAATCCAACTAGTACGAGGTGAGCAATAATATTTCATTCTAACTTTTTAATTAATACTCAGCATGCAAGGGATTGAAATAATAGGGTGATGTCTTACCCTAAATAGAACTTCTGCTGTGCTGCACCGATCCGGCGGTTGAGGAAGGCGCTGGTCATCTGGTGGCCGTAGGCTTTGGCTGATATACTCTGTGGATAAAACACAGCCGGTAGCTTTCTAAGACTTTTCCTCTAATATCTGGAGTTGTCTAAACGTTCTGCCTCCGTGACGACCGACTTCTGGAACCCCGCGCAGTTAGGCATTTCTTGCCGACCGCTGCCGTCGAGCTGCGACTTCCAACGAAAATGCCCACACACCACTCCGACCAAAATACTGCGACCGACCGACGTTCCAAGCCAAAAAAAAAAAAAACTTCCAAGTCTTTCCTTTTATTTTAGTTTCCGCTTTTCTTACCGCCCTGCTGCGAGGCGTGTCCTTACCTCGAAAAGACGTCCCTTTCCCCTTCATTGGTTTCTAGACCCCCCCCTCGCACGCAAGTGGACCGCTTGTCCAGTTGCTGCCGGACAGTGGCTACTTTGAATAGATGTTCTCTGGGCCTGCTGACCATCTGCTGAGCTAAGCCCTTTAAAAATGTATTTGGCCGTAACTGTCACCCCGTTGTTGAGTTCTATTATCGGAGCATCCGAGCAAAGCCTTTTTTACGCTTTCCAACCGTAGGTTGAAGAAGCGTATATGATCTAGCTTTGTCCGTCCGTCCGTCCGCATGATAACTCGCGTAAAAATCATTCGATTTCTATAAAATTTTAGTATGTGGTAGGGAAACACCTGGGGACGAACCCTATTGAAAATGGGGTTAATGGGGTCAAAGGTCACGACATAGGAACGGGATTCACTCCATTGCCCTGATGCGTAATTACTTGCGTAAACATCGTTCGATTTCCGTGAAATTTTAACATGTGGTAAGGAACCACATAAGGACGAACCCTAATGAAAATGGGGTTAATGGGGTCAAAGGTCACGACATAGGAACGGGATTCATTCCATTGCTTTTATGCGTCATTACTTGCGTAAATATGGTTCGATTTCAGTGAAATTTTGGTATGTGATAAGGGACCACATAAGGACGAACCCTATTGAAAATGGGCGAACTGGATTCAAAGCTAACGACATAGGAGCGGGATCCATTCCATTGCTCTTATGCGTCATAACTTGCGTAAATATGGTTCGATTTCGGTGAAATTTCAGTATATGATAGGGGATCGCATGGGAACAAACCCTGTTGAAAATGGGTGAAACGGGGTCAAAGGTAAGGACATCAGAGCGCGATCCATTCCGTTGCCCTTATGCGCCATAACTTGTAAAACTGGTTCGATTTCAATGAAATTTCAGTATATGATAGGGGTTCACCTGGAGACGAACCCTATTGAAAATGGGTGAAATAGGGTCGAAGGTCAGGACATCGGAGCGGGATCCATTCCGTTGCCCTTATGCGCCATAACTTGTAAAAATGGTTCGATTTCAATGAAATTTCAGTATATGATAGGGGTTCACCAGGAGACGAAACCCTATTGAAAATGGGTGAAATAGGGTCGAAGGTCAGAACATCGGAGAGGGATCCATTCCGTTGCCCTTATGCGCCATAACTTGTAAAAATGGTTCGATTTCAATGAAATTTCAGTATATGATAGGGGATCAACTAGGGAACGAACCCTATTGAAAATGGGTGAAATAGGGTCAAAGGTCAGGACATCGGAACGGGATCCATTCCGTTGCCCTTATGCGACATAACTTGTAAAAATGGTTCGATTTCGATGAAATTTTAGTTTATATGGTAGGGGATCACCTGGGGACGAACCCTACTGAAAATGGGTGAAATAGGGTCAAAGGTCGTTCAGGACAGCGGAGCGGGATCCATTCCATTGCCCTGCGACATAACTTGAGAAAAATGGTTCGATTTCGATGAAATTTCAGTTTATAATAGGGGATCAACTGGGGATGAACCCTTTTGAAAATGGGTGAAATAGGGTCAAAGGTCGTTCATGACAGCTGAGCCGGGATCCATTCCATTGCCCTTATGCGCCATAACTTGAGTAAAAATGTTTCGATTTCGATGAAATGTCAGTATATGATAGGGGATCAACTGGGGACGAACCCTATTGAAAATGGGTGAAATGGGGTAAAAGGTCAGGACATTGGAGAGGGATCCATTCCGTTACCCTTATGCGTAATAACTTTATTAAAACAGGGTTCGATTTCGATGAAATTTTAGTATGTGCTAGGGGACCTCCCGGGGACTAGCCCTACTGAAAATGGGTGAACTGGGGTCAAAGGTCTGGACATAGGAGCGAGATTCATTCCATTGTCCTTGTGCGTCATAACTTACGTAAAGATGCTTCGATTACGACAAAACGTTTTCGTGTTGTTCCGGAGGTATACTGAACCAATTCTGTTTAATATCATCGAAATGGGGTCAAAGGTCAGGGCACAGGAGCGAGATTTATTCCACAACCATTATCCTCATAAATTGAGTAATGATTTCTGGTATTTTGGAAAGCGTATCATAATCAATGCATTGCATGATTTTACTAACCTGTTAAAACTTGAAGAGTGCTCGAAGGCACGTATGCCCGACTGAAATATGTGCTCCGACACCGAGCTTGGGTGACATTTTATTGCCTAGCATTATCTTCTTACCAGCTTTAAGATTCTTTCTTAAATTTCCGCCGTATAGGCCCCAATGCGCCATTGTTAGTTAAGGAAGCATTGTGCAATTCGCAATGCTGTTGCTTCTCACATGCCGGGAACAGAAGAAAATACTTTTCGCTTCTTTTGCGAAATTTTGCACCTTGCCAGGCGTTTGCAATTTAGATCTCCTTTCCGTCGCGGAAGGGAAAGTGAAGAAAAGAAAAGAAAAGAAAAAAACCCAGCTCAATCCCTATGTTGCCTGGGTTGGGATAATAAATCGCGCACCTAATTACAAATTACTCCAATTAAGCAGCTACATAATTAATTATGTTAATTAATTAACATAATTAAAACAATTAATTTGGTATTTGAATCCCGAATTTGAGCATTTCTATACCGAAAGCAATGTGCCCGAAATTAGAAGAATTTTCGCGGCAACAGTGCCTTGGGATAAAACATGACATCTTTATATTCACGAATTTTGAAATGTTTAACCCTTAAAAGGTTAAATATTTCAAAATCTACCAAATGCGTAAATAATATTTTCAACTGTTAAATCGGCTCAGAAATCAATATAAAAATCAGAATACTCTAAAAAACAAAGAATAAAACAGTTACATGATGCAGGAGTATTGAAAACAATGAAAGAGAAAGTCATGTCTTCAGCAACGTATGGGAATCCAAGAAATCCATTGGATTTTTCTCAGCGAAAAAGTTGTCGTCATGCAAAGTACTTAATGAAAAAATGGTCACCAGAGGCAGGGCAGATTGCTTTAAAACATCTTACCAGAGTCAACAGAGAGTAAATTTTATCTAACGAATTATATCAGAGAGCAAATTTTAAAAATCTTACAAAAGTCAACAGAGAGCAAATTTTATCTAACGAATGGATAAATTATTCTTCAATACACTCAATTTAATGAAATAATTTTCTTTAAATTTATTTGTGTTCGTTTATTTTGAGATTAATGTGGACAAAAAGAAAAAAAAAGTGGACAATAAAACCAATGAGCAAATTTTGTGAAATGTTTCCTCAATAATTTACGGAACATAATGTGTAAATAAATGCATTCGACAAATCCAGCCTACTTAAACAAAAAGTCAATGTTTTAGAATGAGCAGTTGACCTACACTCACAAAGCTCAGAATTAAGTCCAAGTAATAATCTCGTTCATTTTAAATGCTTTTCATGAAATGCTCTCTGTTCATTTTAAATACTTTTCGTTAAATGCCCTCTATGCGTTTCAAATGCTTTTCGTTCTGAGGAGAAAAAATATTCTTGTAAATTGAACTCGAATACCTCAAGTGCAAAGTTAACATGCCTTAACATATAAAATCACTGTCAATAAAGTTATTTGGGTAATTAAGAGAATGCAACTCTTTTCTTCCTAAATAAAAAAACAAATATATGCATCACAGCAGTGCGTGCCATGCTAGACTGTTTCTAAATTTACAGGGTCTTTCCAGGTATCTCAAGGATTTTCTTCAGTAGCACGTTCCAAAGAAATAACCTTTCGACATTGCCAGATAATAAAACACACAAATCTTCGATGCAGTGTTAAAAATAAATTGCACTGTAAAGATAAATTCATAATTCCGTGCCGAGCCATTAGCGAAATCATTAAGCAGTAAAACTTTTAACAATGGGTTCTATCTTGACGGCTGTTTTTATTCCTTCTACATAATATTTCATCTTCTGTTTTAAGTGGTGGACTGGACTGAGTGATAGGCGTGCCAAAGTTTTCCGTTTGTTGTCTCTGGTGGGAAACAAGAACCAAGGGAAACTGCGTGGACCCAAATGTTTTGAAGACATGCAAAGCAACGAAGGTACATTTTATCATCACGGTGCAGATCTGTACCGGAAAAAAAGTTTTATTGTAACATACCAAAGTCCTACTTTTCTGTCCGCTTATTTATGTCTTCCACACACGCTTTCCAGCTGTCAAGGAAGGACATATTTCATCCGGCCAGACATGATAGACTGCCGAGGATCAGGGAATTCACTAATCAATGAAAGAATTGCACTGTTACAGCGGGAGTAATTGTGATTGAAATCCCTTTGGAGGAAATTCGGCATGACACGAAATCGAGGAACAACTTCAGTCAGTGGGTGAGTGGTAATCTTGTGCAAAATTGATCTTTTTCTTGGATTACTGTCAAGGAATTTACAATACTTCATGTGAACCGAATGGCGAGTAAAGTATTTTTACTACTTTTATTTAGCGTCTTACAGTTTTGCTTCTAATTTATCACACATGCAGAAGTTGGGCGCACTATTGCTCATGTATCTTTTGAAATTAAACGTACCGGTTGTGTCCAGTTGACCAGAATTTATCCAGTTTTCATCAGGAAGAACACCTGTCTAACACAATATTTTATTTGAACACCCTTAATGCTTTCGAAAATGAATTAGTGGTCACAACCTTCATAGACTCATCTCTGGTCTAGGAAAGTTCCGATCCATCTTATCATGCAGTGTTACCAATGTTTGCAGTAGTAACTTGCAGAAGTATTTCTCCCTTAGTCGCAGTGGAAGCCTATTTTCAGGATATGAGGTCTTTCCATTTCAAGCATGAAAAATCAGATCCTTACGCTGGCCAGTCCATGTCAAAAGTGATAACTAGTCCGTTTCAATCAATTGGTTCACCTCTCAAACTAAGTGGTTAGTAGCTGTGTTTGTAGCACGAAGCATTTTTCTTGAAAACTCTACGCGACATTCTTGCAATTACCATCAATTTAAGAAAGCACAATTTCCCAGAAGGTTTAAACAGGTAAAACACTGCACCGAAATTTCCACGTATAATTGACCGAATGACACTAACGACAAAAATCAACCACAAGCATAGCACCAAATCCTGCAGAGGTAATCGGTAGGATAACGGAGAATGAAAGAGGAAATGTCTGTGCCCAGATCCTCCCGTGAACTTGGAACGTGGTGAAGTGTTACACATCACTCTATTGAACCGGTTCGGAAGATTCAGATGCCAGGAACTATTGTCTTTGTGCCAGACTACAGTGTGTATGTCTGTGTATGTGATGAGATGCATGGTTTACCTCTAGGTGGTATGCTTGGGCAAATGACAGGCGAACTCTAATTCGTCCATAAAAACCGGTAGATACACTGACGGAAAAAAAATCCCAACACCAAGAAGGGGTTGTGTTAGATAAACGACAGTTGATAGGCGGTGAGAGTACATCTGTAAGATGACGTCTATGCAAACTTCGCGCTCGGCGCATACAAGTGGCGCTAGTAGCTCCCCTCGGAACATGCAAAGCAGGTTTGCTGTAAATACGCGCTGTAACGTTCGTGAGCGTTAGTTATCGTTGAGATTCAACGTAGGGTGTTGATGTTAGTCAAGAATGCCTTTAAGAAGACGAAGAAGCCATTATCAACAGCTCACGGAGTTTGAACGAGGTCGTGTAATAGGGCTACGAGAAGGTGGATTTTCGTTCCGCAATATTGCAGAACGACTTGGCAGGAATGTAGCCACTGTGCATGATTGTTGGCAGCGGTGGTCAAGGGAAGGTACTGCCTCAAGAAGACCGGGTTCCGGCCGGCCACGTGGCACTACTGAGAGGGAAGACCGCCATGTACGGCATATGGCCGTGGCGCATCGTACCGCGTCTGAGGCGGGTGATTCGAGCTGCAGTTGCCACCACAGTGACACAACGAACTGCTACAAATCGGTTACTTGAAGGACAGCTCCGAGCCAGACGCCCTGTAGCGTTCATTCCACTTACTCCAAACCACTGCCGTTTGCGACGTCAGTGGTGTCAAGCTAGAACTCATTGGAGGACGGAGTGGAGATCTGTTATGTTTTCTGATGAAAGCCGTTTCTGCCTGGGTGCCAGTGATGGCTGTGTGTTGGTTAGAAGGAGGCCACTACAGCGCCTGCAACCAACCTGTCTGCGGCCGAGACACACTGGACCTACACCTGGAGTTATGGTCTGGGGAGCAATTTTCTATGGCAGCAGGAGCACTCTCGTGGTTATCCCACGCACCCTGACGGCACAGTTGCACGTCGGTCTGGTGATTCAATCTGTTGTGCTGCCATTCATGAACAGCATTCCAGGGGGTGTTTTCCAACAGGATAACGCTCGCCCGCATACCGCTGTTGTAACCCAACATGCTCTACAGAGTGTCGACATGTTGCCGTGGCCTGCTAGATCACAAGATCTTTCACTAATCGAGCACGTATGGAACATCATTGGACGACAGCTCCAGCGTCACCCCCAACCAGCATTAACCGTCCCTGTATTGACCGACCAAGTGCAACAGGCATGAAACTCCATCCCACAAACTGACATCCAGCACCTGTATGACACTATGCATGAACGTCTTACCCTAAATAGAACTTCTGCATTCAACATTCTGGCGGTTACACCGGTTATTGATGTACCAGCATTTCACATTTAAAATGGCTCTTCTCGTGCTTACAATAAGCTGTGATCTTAAAACCTTAATCGATTAAATATGTTACCTATACAGATGTATTGCAGCCATTTCATTCCTCTACAACTATTTTTTCGTGGTGTTGGGATTTTTTTCCGTCAGTGTATTTAGGGATCACAATGTTTCTCAAAGAAAATATAGCCAATTGTTCACTTTGTTTCTTTTTATTACAGTCGTGACTTCTAGTTTTTGTTCCTTTTAGAATTTCTTTCTGTTTTTTGAAAAAGAAAATTAACGTATGAACAGAAGCGATCACTATTTAACCTACAATACAGATGTCTGCGGAGGACTTTTTTAGGGGCTTTAATGACCACCATGAAGAACTGATAGAGATACAAGCAGTTTTCCGTCCCAGGCAGGCCTCTGTCACCTGAGAAGAGACAGAGCCAGTGCCAACAGACAAACATGTCACCCATGCCTCATCGGGGACTCAAATTCGGACTCGTCTCGAACGAATGGTCAGAAGCCAGATCCTCAGACCACTCAGGCACCGGGTTGTCCCTTCAGAGCATAAAGTATTAAATTAGTAGTTCGTCTGTCTCACGTCTCAGCTAATAGCCAGATGTTAGATGCGGCCTCTATTCGAGGTCTTCAAGGAAGTTTGAAAGGAATAAAGATAAAGAAGCCGATTTTGTAGGGCATGTCAAATGATCGTTACATATGAGCAGCACATGATTCGGATCTCACTCGCCGTGCGTGGCCAAAGTGTATTCTACCTTGGCGCCTGAAGGCACTATTAAATTTAAATGAAATCCCTGTCTGATAAATTATTTTTGAAACACAGCTTCCGCTTCTGTTACTGCGAAATCTAAATCAAGAGTTACAATAGCAACAACATTTGCGTGAGAATTGAAGTCAGTGTGAATACATACTAACAGAAAAGATGTTTGTACTGAAGCCTACGAAAGTTCATTTCATGGAGACCTGGATTTTTTCTAAACCATTTACAATGGGCTCGCAGGCTCAATTTTATTTATTACAACTAAGCCTGCTCAAAGATAAACCAATTACCCCATCAAATGAGCGAAGGGCCGTAATAGACTTGTCACATAAGGAACCGAGAAGAATAACCTATATAGGTTTGAGGCACAGGTGAACCACCGCGATGAAACATCCCCCCGATTAGCATAATTTGAATAAAAAATTGTTCGCATGAGATGACAAGTGCAGCCATTTAAACAAGAATAAGAAAAAAAAAGCGTGTGCCTGCATTATCCCTATGTAACCCTCTCTCTTTTGGATACCATATCTCTGCATCCATTACTCCTACTTATTTTTGGATTGGATAGCATGAAATAAATTAGCCAAAAATTATGGACTTCAGAAGAACGTTAGTGACATAAGACATGAAACGATATAACATAAATCGAAAAAAAAAAAACGATGGCACGACAGTCTTCAATACGGACAGCAATGCTAGCTTCACAGCGTCAAATGTTGCTTTGCCTGAGAGTATGCACAAGAGACTGTGGTATTAAGTCCCATTCCTACAGAAGAGCACATCATACGTCCTGTTGAGCTGTAGTAATAAAGGAGCATGCAGCAATTAATCGCCCTAAAATGTCCCAAATATGGTCAATCAGATAACGATCTAGTGATCGTACCGGCCAATCCATCTGTGCAATGTTTTCGCTTTCAAGACATTCTTTAACCAGAAAAGCCCTATGTGGCTAATGGGGATATCAGCCAGCAGTCAGGCAGCCTCGACGGTTTTCTTTGGTCATTGCGTGAAAAGGTGAATGACGGTTGATACAGATTTCGGTTCAAACCATTACTTTACCACTTCTGAAATGGCCGGTTCCCCAAAGTTCGTGGGATGATATCGTGCTCCACGTTCTCGCCATATTAATGCTTTTTTGGGAATTTAGTTGCAAACAGAATCTTCTCTCATCGGTAAAGAGTACATATATCCCTAAGCTGTTCTCTGAGATTCAGAGGTTAGCTCCAAAAAGAAATACGAACTTCCAGATGTTTTTACTTATTGTTGTCGTATCAAACTTCTCCATTTAGAGCGATCTTGACATACAACTCGTGCTTCACTGATATCCATTACACGCCGTACAGAAAATCTTTTATACTTCATACTCATAATCTTTTTCTCATGCAGACACTCCTGAATCTGATCCACCCATGTCTTCCTTGGCCTTCCTCTGTCTTTCCTTCCTGCCACTTGGGCTGAAAAGATTTTCTTAGTAAGCATTTCATCACTCATTCTTTCAACATGGCCAAACCACCGAAGCATATTGGTCTCCACCTTGCTGACAACATTTTGTTTCACATCACACAACTGCAATACATCTTCATTTCTCACACAATCAGATCGTGTCTTGCCACAAACCCCACGTAAGTAACGCATTTCTCCAGCACACAAACGACTCCTATGTTTCTTCTGCAGTACCCAGGTTTCACTACCATACATCAGAGTAGGAACAATTACACTTTCAAACACAGCCATGCGGGAATCTCTAGAGAACCCATCATTCCTGTGAAAACCTCCCATAGAGCAGCTATGACTTTCAAAGAACAATTCACTCGCCTACTGATTTCACCATCCAACTTGTTCTCTCTGTCAAACATGCTTCCTAAATACACAAACTCACTCACCTGGTCAATCACAGTGCCATTTATACTTACATTACATTTAGTGCTACCCGTTCCTCTCCCAAACACCATAACTTTGGTTTTTCCCTTATTTATACTCAGTTTGAATTTCATGCAAACTTCGTGCATCCGAGTCAACATACTCTGCAACTCACTTTTGCTCTCTGCCAACAGGACAGTGTCATCAGCATACAGCAATCTGCACACACGGATATCACTAAGACATAAACCACTAATATCTATTTTGGCATCACGCATGCATGCATCCATAAATATATTAAACAGCCATGGTGACATCACACAACCTTGTCTAACTCCTGCACCAATGGAAAACCATTTTGATAAAACCCCATTCACTCGTACACAAGCTCTACTACCAGCATACATGGCTTTTACACTATTAAGTAGATTCCCAATAACACCATATTCATTCAATACCTTCCACAAAAGTGTCCTATTCACTCGGTCGTAAGCTTTCTCTAAATCTATGAAGGCAGTAAAAACTTTCTTCCCAACAGCCAGATACTTTTCAATCATCGTGCGTAATGCAAAAATCTGGTTAGTGCAGCCTTTACCAGGCATAAAACCACTCTGAACATCCTACACTTTCAATGATGTAAGACCCCGTACTTTTTCAATAACAACCTTACCAAACACTTTCCCTGGCACACTCAGTAAGCTAATACCACGATAGTTCTTGCATTCAAGTCTGATCACCTTATCCCTTATACAACGGAACAATGATAGCATCCTTCCAATCCCAAGGGACCATTCCTAACTCCCAGCACAACTGGCAAATTTCAGGTAACCAGTCAATTATAGAGTCACCACAATATTTCAACATCTCTGCAGTAATGCCATCAACTCCAGGGGCCTTACCATTCTGAAGAGATTTTAGAGCTTTACACACTTCTTCTCTTGAGATCCCTCCTGTGCTTTCATCCCTCATTGTGACATCATCTGCATCTGTCTCAGAATCATCTTTGCTTTCTTGATCTAATAACTCACAGAAGTATTCACCTCATCTATCACTTAATTCATTGGGCTCCCATATCATTTCCCCAATCTCATTCTTCACACAACTTACAACTTTGTTTCCCCTATTTTTCCTGAGTCTCATGTACTTCCAGAAGGACTTCCTATCTTTTCAAAAAGCCAGTTCTTGCCTTTCCACTTTCTCCTTCCTATCTTTTGCCTTACTGTGGCGAACCAGCTTAGCAGCTTCACGCTTCTTACAGCGATATTCATCCACAGAGACTCTACTTTGCAACATCCCCAAATAGGCTTTCTACTTTCTCTTTATCGCCTCTTCAATCTCACTATTCCACCAAGCATCACCTCTATTGTTACCCACTATTGTGGTGCCACAGACGTCTTTAGCAGCAGTGACAACACAGTTCTTAAAACATTCCCACTTCTTTTCTACATCCCTCTCACAAGACTACAGATCCTTCAGTTGTTCTCTGAGTAAGTCAGAATACAAGCTCATGATCTTCAAGGAGCCTATAAACCTTTATTCTTTCTATCCTGGGTCTCTTCCTATTCCTTTTCCTCCAACCAACATTAAGTTTCACTCGTGACACTACCAAGTAATGATCAGAACCAACATCCGCACCTCTTATCACACGGGTGTCAACAACTAAGTGTTTCAAACGCTGATCGTAGACAACAAAATCTATCACACTCTTTTGACCAAGAGTACGATTTTCCCAAGTATATGTGTGGATATACTTGTGGTTGAAAAATGTATTAGATACACACAAACCATTCTCAATGCAGAGTTCAATTAATCTTTCACCATTATCATTCACACAAGGATCATTAAACTTACCCAGAACATTGTCAGAAATTGCATTCTGCACACCTACTCTTAGCATTGAAATCCCCTGCTATTATAACTTTTTCTTTAGCACCAAACTGGCTCAAAACAGCTTTTACCTCATTCCAGAAATCTTCCTTCTTATCAGAAGGTTCCGAGTCACTACAACAATTACAATTCCCTGACGTTTCACTTTCAAACGAATCCAGAGAATTCTCTCACTTACGCAATTATAGTGAATCAAGTTGTTCTTCATCTTTTCACTTAAAATCACACCTACACCAGCATGTCCTCTCATATTATCCAATACTCCAGACCACACACTCACCGTGCCATTCACTTCTTCTACCCTAATTTCCTTCTATTTGGTTTCACTTACACACAGCACATCTAGTCTATACTTATTCATCTTCTCAATCACCTCACTCATCTTGCCACTTATACCTCTAGTATTCCATACACCAATCTTACATTCACTCAACCGAGATCTCTTTCTCATACGCCGTTTAGAAAGTCCAGGTCGATTCCGTGGTGGACCGTCCTTTTCAAGTGTGGTAGGTCCACCATATCCTGCACTTGAGTCATTCTTAATATTTCTTTTTGTCTTTTTAATCAGGTAAGTACATCAGTGTGGGGGATTAGCCCACAGCTGAGGGTTCCAGTTGGTAATTCAACCTAAGGATTCTGGAACAAAACCCAGTGAGTTGGGGTCTTTTCGCCAATGTCACACAGAACTAGCTTGCACCTCCCCAAAATTCACAGAGGCCCTAGTTGCTGTTGTGTGTGCCATTGTTACCACGGAGCGCCCCGAGGAGGCAAACCCATCGCCTACTACGACCGCCCGCGTAAGTACGCGTGCCCAATTTTAGTGAGTCCAATGAATATGTTGATGGCACCATTGGAAGCGAGCTTTTCTCTGGGATACGCTCATAGAAACACAGAAAAAGGCCATTTTATCTACAGACCACTGTAACTCAATTTTTGGAATACAATAAGTTGGGATACAGTTCTCCCAGTTGCCACATTGAGCATCTGGTCCAATTTATATGCCGTGTTGCTTGGACTGCGCTTAGCGGGTAAAACTGATATGCAGTCTTGTTGAAAAGAAGTGATCTTACGATGTTCTTACTCAGGTATTCTGGAGATGCTCTCAGAGTCCTGAAATTGCCTGATTTCTGAACAGTTTTAATCAGAAGCGGCATACAACGGATCTATACACATTTAATCATCTGGCTGCTTCAGCTTGAGACTGTATTAATCTTTCAAAAACTCTCCACCGCAACGAATCGTCCGAAAGGATTCTCTGTGACACAACGGCGCCATAACATATACCTGGCAGTGCAAAGCCCAAGATCACCTACGTATTCAACTCCAATCACTTATAGCCGGGATAAACTCCTGTAATGCAAGGCAAACTTTGCTGTCCCGTGGTTTCCTACAGCGCTGTTCTTCGTTTATTGTTCACAGCATTTGCTGCTTTACATAGCCAGATTGTTCTGTTTTATTTACGTGTGATTTCGGGGCAGATTTACTTTGTTAACTAGGTTGTTCTGAAAATCAGATACTACAGTCTTGTGATGATTATATATATTGTATTAAGAAATACAATGTTTGTCACAAATATTATATTTTTTCAAGTCTACCAAGGTTTCGCTGGGCTATGGCCTAGCTTCATCAGGACGATTGTCATTTGTCCCGATGAAGCTTCTTCTGTTTATTTATCTGATGATGGGTTCTAGGGAAACCTAAAAGTTCCTATACCTCAAACTATATACAATAAAAAATTTAAATTTAGCCGGTAAATTTGAATTTATATTATCTGGGATTCTTCTTATCAAGATCGTGCATCCTAGGCAACTTCTTCTACAGATCCAATTTAATATATCCTGGCTGTGTTTTCAGGGTTTCTAATATCCTGGCTGCGTTTCAATAGTTCCCGATATCCTTGTTGTGTTTCGATAGCTTCTAATATCCTGGCTGCATAGTTTACGATAATTTCGATTACAAAAGGTTGTATGGGCACTGTTTGAATTTTGAGCTCTACGTGGCCGAATTACTTAGGGCGAGAAGAGCTTTTCTGATTTAACGTGATTATGATCTTTTTGTCCTCTGTAAGTCAAATTCGTGTGCCAATGATTTTAAGTAGAGCCACCTGTTTCAATTATTTTCTTAAAAAGATATTATAGACGTCATTTTATCTCATTTCGTGCGTACTGTAATGCGGATAACGTGCAGGGCGTCAACAAAATAATAGAAGCAGTTCATGTACAAAATCTTAAAATAACATGCATTATTAGCATTATGTGTATACTGGAGTTACAAGTTATGAAAAGGAAACATATCAGCACTTCAAAGCACTCCTTAAAATTATCAAATCGCATTAGCAACAATATCAGTGAAAATGATACAGATAATTGGATAATTTAAAGCTATCAAGAACTAATTTCTAGCATTCTTGCTGCTAAATCCATAAACAAAATTAGCTATTAGGAAATTCACATTCGTGCAGAAATAGTCATAAAGTAATCAACGTCAACAAAATAATAGAAGCAGTAAGTACATGTACAAAATCTTGTGCATGTACTGCTTCGATTAAAAATACTGTATGTCTTCTTCTGGTGAAAATCCTCCAAATACGTGGCGTCAGTAAATAAATAAATACATCGCTCTTTCCACGTTCCTGAAACACATAGCAACTGAAAAATCGTCTTTTTGTTTTTTTGTTTTTGTTTTTCGGCGGCTGAATTTTTTGTTTGTTTGTTTGTTCACGGCGGCGGCTGAAAAACGATTTTTCGGTTGTTATGTGTTTCTGGAAAGTGGAAAGAGCGGTGTATTTATTTATTTATTTATTTATGTCTTCTATTTTGTACATGTACTGCTTCTATGATTTTGTTGACACCCTGTACGTTATCCGCATTAAAGTACGCAAGAAATGAGATAAAATGACATCTATAATGTCTTTCCAAGAAAGAAATTGTAACAGATGGCTCTACTTAAATTCCCTGGCACAGGAATTTGACTTACAGGTGACAAAAAGATCATAATCGCGTTAAATCAGAAGAGCTCTTCTCGCCCTAAGTAATTCCGGCACGTAGAGCTCAAAATCCAAACAGTGCCCATATAACCTTTTGTAATCGAAATTATCGTAAACTATGCAGCCAGGATATTAGAAGCCATCGAAACACAACAAGAATATTGGAAACTATCGAAACGCAGCCAAGATATTAGAACCCATGAAAACGCAGCCAGGATATATTAACTTGGATCTGTGTTTCTCTTACTGTGGAAATTAATACCTACGGCTTGAAATCTGTAAGCAAGTAGTGTTGGAGAATATGATGAACCATTGTATTATATTTTGCATTACGCTTACAGGTTTGTTTCGCTGCCATTGAACAATTAGGAAATATAAAGACTGTGTGTTGGGAAAATGGTGCCCTATTTTCTCTCACCAGAATCATAAGTTTTCTTCTTTCGTGATTATCCACATGTATTTAGATACTCGCATTACGTCGGGGTAAATTCTGGGAAACTAGAAGTTTCAATATTATATCCAAACAGATGAGACATTGTCCTAAAGCGCATCATATTCGGTTCACTCAGTACCTGCAGCTGGGAGGTTTCGTGAGACGGAAGCAGTTTCATGAGATCATTGTTTCTAAAGATGGAATCCAAACGCAACAAGTGCAGAAAGGAATTTTTCCCGAGATAGATGTAGCTGTGTGTAGTAGTGCCCTGTTTTATTGCTATTTCATCCACACCAGCACATTTTTTTTATTTGTAGTTAAACGACCACCGTGAGCAACTCAATCGGCTATATATATAAGCAGTCTCCCGTCCCTAATTTAGGGTCAGTGGTTCCAGGGAAGGGATAGAGCCAGTGCCGTAAGACAAACGCAACGTCCATGCCTCACCGTGATTCCAACCAGGACTAATTTCGGATGAATGATCAGAAGCCAGCGCTAAAAGTTCGCCTTCTAATTATTTGTTCAGTTGCTGCTTACCATCTTTGATGAATCCCCAGCATTGTGCGGTGCTCCAAGAAGCAAGCTGCCAAATTTTCTTCGCAGTTAGTGTGTGTGTCTGGAGGATTTCGAGGACGCTATGGTGCAGTGGAAGCATATCCGACGATTAACTGGAAGACCCTGGGATCGGTTCCCGGTGGCGGCCAATGAGAATTTTTCCGTGACTCACTTATAAACGTGGAAAGAGCGATGACCTCTGTTTGATAGTAAGATTATTTTACAGTATTAACGTTTTTTCTAAATCAAAACAAATCATAGTCGTATGGCAGACTATGTAAACAAAATAGAGTTTAACAAAACAGATTATTGCTAAGCCAAAAGATCGGTAAGGTGTTCCTATCTATATTTATAATTATTTAGTTTTATGTTGTTAAGTCCCAGCAAATCAGTTTTGCAATGTCATATGATACTTTGATTTACAGAAACACAAGCTTTGATAATGTTTTACTTAATTTAGCAAAGCACTTAATGAGTCTATATGAATTCAATATATACCAGCCCGACGAACTTGTTCACATATTTTCTTTTTTATTGAATTACTGATAAGAACAATGGTCTTGTTTATGGTTGTCTTTGATAGAAGAGATACAAAATCTCAGAGACCAGCCTTTGTTGTACTTTTTCGCACAACTTCATCTACATGCATTTTTAGTACGGGATCATATTTACTACTCAAGAGTAAAATTTCTAAAAAGTCACCATAAGAAGGGTGCACAGAAGGCGGGGTGTAAGTAGTGGAAGTGTGTTGTTCTGACGAACTTGTGCGTGGGAAGCTTCCTGATGCCTCGTCGCAGAATACGCCAGTCATTTCAGCACGTTTCGGAGTTCTACAGAGGACGAATAGTGGCTTATCGCGACTGCGGTTTATCGTACCGAGACATCGACGCCCGGGTGGGACGACATACAGCCACAGTGAGGCGAGTATGGTTTCGGTGGGTGCAGGAGGGACGGACGGACCGACGTGAGCGATTGCCGCAGCCGCGGCACACCACTAAACTTGAGGACCAGCATGTTGTGTGGCGGACATTGACGGCTCGCACCGCCACATCACGAACGTTAGCGCAGGAAATTAGGGTGTGTTGCGCAACAACCGTCTCAGCACGTATCGTTCGACGTCGTCTGCAGGAGCGGGGACTTGTCGCTAGGCGCCTATTGCTCCGATTACCATTGACGTTATACCACCGGCGAGTGCGGCGGCATTGGGCAGTTGAACGCCGCACCTGGACTACGGAATGGCACGACATTGTTTTCTGCGACGAATCCCGCTTCTGCCTACAAAACCACGATGGTCGGATCCGCGTTTGGCGGCACCGCGGTTAGACTTTATGACGCCTGCATTATGCATCGCCATACCGGTCCGTCGCTTGGCGTTATGGATTGGGGTGCAATTGGATATGACACCAGCACCCCTCTGGTACCCATCGTTTGTACACTCAACAGCCACCGCTACATCTCCGACGTTTTGGAGCCTGTAGTCTTCCCTTACCTGCAGGACCTGCCAGCGGCCACGTTTCAACAGGATAATGCGCGCCCGCACGTGGCACGCATCGTACAACAATTTTTCACGGCCCACCAGGTGTCACTGCTGCCATGGACCGTCTGTTCTTTCGATATTTCGCCCATCGAACACGTCTGGTGGCTGATCGGCAACCGAGTGGCTCGGCAAGCACCACCCGCGACTTCGCCTGATGAACTGTGGCAACGTGTGGAAGCAGCCTGGACCGACATACCCCAAGCCCACAACCAAAGCCTCTTTCGTTCAATGCCGCGGCGTGTAGCGGCCGTTATTGCCAGCCATGGGAGCCACACGAACTATTGATGCCTGCGTGTTCCGCAAGTGGCACGGGCCTGTAAGCTCAATCGTTTCATCTTTGTATCTGTTGTTATGTGTCCAGTAAATCTGGCTTTGCTGTCTCGTGTCCTTCCTTGTGTTGCATTTTGGGTGGCCAGCAGTGTAGATACAGCCTACCATTATTCAAAAATATGTGAGTTCAGTATTACTCATTTATATTTTGCAAACTTTGTGAGCCGCCCCGGTGGCGCAGTGGTCTAAGCGATGGCTTCTGATAACTGCGCAGTCACAGTTTTCGGAGCTCCCGAGATTATTTTGGGATTTCGTGATTTTTGACAGTTTTATATCAATTGCTTCGTGTTCTTGAGTTTTTTGCTTACCTTATAATTCATTAGTTGTGTTAGTGGATCACTACAATTACGTGGTTCCTTTTTTTGCTTTTGTGGCTGTTGTGAATTGCAGCACTGAACTTCGTTAGGGCTAGAGGCTGAGATGGCTTTAGCCCGGCTTCCAGTTTCGTCTTCGTCTAGTGTTTCTGCTGCACGTGGATCATTAAGTGCTTCTATTTCTACTGCTCCCACAAACTTCAGGCTTGTGGATATGTCTACTGTTCGTCCTTCTACTAATATTGTGTGTAGTGCTGTGCCGCAAGTTTTGGGTGTTGGGGATAGTGTAAACACTTCCCTCCCACCCCTGTTTCTTCATATGCTGCAGCTGCTGGTAATAATAGTGCTTCTAATGTGCATTCTATGAAGGTTGGTTTTACAACGGTGATAATTTCTCGTGATGCAGCTGTGCTTAAAGTCAAAGTTCCAGAGATGTCTGGGGAAGGTAAGAGCTACTCTAATGCTTTATTTTTGAGGGTATATTTTCCCACATTGCGTAACATCCCCCTGCCATTATACCATGATGCTATTTGCCAACATGTGATACGTATGGGAGGGGGAGTGATTGCTCACTTCAAGGTTCGACCTGCTGTTGAAAAAATATTTCTCTTGGGCATTGACATTGGACCAATTCATCTTTCAGCTATTCCTTGCATACATCGACCGATTACGGTCACGCTTTCACCAGTTCCTACTGACGTCCCGAACTCAATCCTTATCGATGCTTTGGGGTCACTGGGCCGTATTGTTGGCCATAACAAGATTTTGTCAGCAGTTGGGAAAGACTCCCCCTATGCTAACGTGCAGAGGGGGGGGAAGGGAGACGACAATACCGAGTAGTGTTTCCTAGCGAAGACTTTTTTACGGAGACCTTCGTCACTGTTGTTGGATTTTGGCTCCCATAAACTTACAATCAATTTATTTGTAGGAGTCCAATGTTTCAGCTGCAAAGCTGAAGGGCATGTAGTACGAGAATGCTCACGACGTTCCTCTCCAGCAGCTAATAGTTTTGAAAATCCTCAAGCCAGCACCCCTGCTCTTAAAACTTTATTTCCTGACCAGCCAGTTTCTAATCTACAGAATTTCACCCTCCAGCTCATGATGCCAGTCCTCTTTTAACTGCTTTGCCCACGGAGTTCGCGACCGCCACTGAAGTTTTCTTTGAAAAACCTCAACTGGGTCCGAAACCATTATCTCCAACGTCTGAAGTGCAGCCTATTGCTTCCATGGACACTGACTTTCCACTCCTTCCACGAAGAGATACCTCTACTTTTGTTATCCAAGCTAAACGCTCTGTCCAGCCAGTTTCACATTAACAAACCCGGTCCCGAACCCTAACCAGAGGTGAAAAAAGGCGCAACAAAGTTAATTCTTCTTCACGCAGTTATTCTGTTTCTTCCATAGCTGACAGCGATTCTTCAAACTTAACCACTTCAAACAGATTTACCCTACTTAGTGATGCTGATGACTGTATGGACATTACTTCTGTTATATCTGATACTGAACTTACTACGAGTGTGTCCGAGGAAGACACAGGGGAATGTGTTCCCCCGCACGAGATCCTCGAACTTCCTACATATTTGGAAAGTTCCACAATTCCTATCTCACCATTAAATCTTGCTTGAAATGATGTCTTTATATAGTTGTCCAAAAAATGCTCTCTAATCAAATCCACATGCATTAGAAAGCATCTAAGTCATTTGCCAGAAGTCATTCATCAGTTATCCTTTGTTGATGAATTGTTTGACAATACTTAACTGCCAGATTGGTCGGTTCATTATGGTCGTCGCACCAAATATGTTTTAAAAGTGTTCAACCGATATGTCGATAGTCACTTACAGCCACTGTAATGGCGAACAAAATTTCTGTTGTTACCTTCAATTGCCGGGGTTTCGCTGTTTCCGCAGCGAATGCTCTGGTTTTTGAGGATGTCAGACACTTGAAGGCCAATATAATCATCTTGCAAGAGACAAACGTCTCTTCTACCACCATTACCTCCTGTTGGCGGCGTTGGCCATATCAGTTCTTTCATAATTTCCGTTCTCATATTGGTTCTGGTACATCTATTGGCTTTCATACTCGTTACCTTAATTTAATATCTGATATTCATGAGTCACAGAGCAGGCTGGGTATTTTTCAATATATTTCCTTTCGTCTCCAATCAGTTTATTTTCATTTGCTCAATATTCCTGTCCCCCAAAATTCTACTGAAGCTGAATCTCTTATTACTCATGTTGTTTCTAATCTTACGGTTATTCCGCCTGCTGATAGTATCCTTTTTGCCGGTGATTTGAACTGCACTCTTAAACCTACATATGACAGAATTGGATCCACGGAATCTCGTCATTTACTGGTTTCCCAGCTTACTCAAGTTATTTCTAATTTCAACCTTCAGGATGCTTTCATATTACTTTATCCTACAGCAAAAGAGTGGACATGCCCCCCCCCCGCTGCTTCTTTTTGTGTTCCTGCTAGATTAGATCGGTTTTATGTTTCTTATTTTTTTCATTCTGCTATTAGTTGTGTTTCCCATATTCCCAGCGTTTCTTCAGATCATCGGCCGGTTGTTCTCGTCTTTTTCCCTTCTATTTCCGTCACCCCGCACCCTCATGTTTGGAATTTTGATAATTCCCTTCTTTTGTTCCAGCAGTTAAAACTACTATTTCGAATGCCGTTTCTGTTCTGTCCTCCATCGATGACCCAGCTGCTCTGTGGTTTGCCACGAAAAATCAAATTGTTTTATTTTCTCGGGATTACTCTTTTCAGCGTCGCACGATTCAGTCCATGGAACTTGCTTCTTTGAATCAAGAACTACTTCAAACCCCGTTAACGTCGCATAATCATGAGATACTCAAGGCTAAACTTCATCTTTTTCATAATTCTTCTTCTTCTGCCCTTACCCGACTCAAGTATGCTACCCTTCGTTTTGATGATAACCCCACTGATAATCCTCGCCAGTTGGA
This sequence comes from Macrothele yani, assembly GCA_039090855.1. Taxonomy (NCBI): domain Eukaryota; kingdom Metazoa; phylum Arthropoda; class Arachnida; order Araneae; family Macrothelidae; genus Macrothele; species Macrothele yani. The sequence continues at coordinate 143,087,148 of CM076989.1, forward strand.
ACGCTCTGCTGTTAAAAATAAAACCATTGCTTTTCTTACTCTTCCCAATGGATCCGAATCAAATGACCAATTCAAAATTTGTGAAGCCACCCTTGATTTCTAAAGACAACGCTTCAGCCCTAATTTGTCTTCTCCTACAGTCAGTTCTCCACTCATTCAACATATTCCGCAAGTTCCTGATCATTTCACTACTTAACTTTCCTCTCTGATTTCTCCAGCCGAGATTCGAAATTCCATTTACAGCCTTAATGACAGATCTGCACCGGGAGAAGATGGTCTCCCCCTTCTTTTTTTTAAATTCTTTCTTCCAATCCTTCTTCCTTTGTTGGTTGCTGCTTATAGTTTTATTTTTTCTACTCCACACTTTGATTCTTACAATTTTTCTTTTGCAACTCTCCGTCTTATCCCCAATTCCGGTAATCTCAGTTTTCTAACTAATTGGCGGCCCATCTCGGTTCTTAATATTGATTACAAAATCTTTGCTAAAATTCTCGCCCTTCGCCTTAATCCTGTTCTTTCTGACATTATACACCCAGACCAAACTTACACGGTTCCGTCCCGCTCGATCTGCTCTAATATCCTCACTATACGCAACCTTTACTCACTGGCGTCCAGGCTTTCGGAACCAATGGCAATTTTCTCCCTTGACCAAAAACAGGCTTTTGACTCAATTAACCATTCTTATCTATTCACTGTTCTATGCCACTTTGGCTTTCCTCCTACTTTCATTAATGCTATTTCTAATCTTTATACTGACGCTCCCTTTCGTGTTCGTACCGCCAATTTTTCTACTTCCACCATTCCGTTTACTAACGGGATCAGGCAGGGTTGCCCCCTGTCTGGTCAACTTTTTCTCTTGTTTTTGAACCATTGTTGATTGCTCTTCGTTTCCGCATTTCTTCTACCATTCCGCGAAATATCTCCACTAAACAACATCATCACATTGTTTTAACAGCTTATGCCGATGACCTCACGATGTTTCTCCGTTCCACTGATTCTTTTCAAGTACTACATTCAACCTACCAAGAATATGCCGCCATTTCTGGCACTGCTTTGAATGTCTCAAAATGCTCAGGACTCTGGGCCGCTACGTGGACCTCCCAAGGAGACTGCCCATGGGGAGCTCAGTGGTCATCTTCGATAATCAAAGTGCTTGGTATCTACGTGGGCTCTCCGGTAGAGGTTACAGCGGCAACCTGGACACCGCTTATTCAGAAAATTAATAGAAGTCTTGTTCCATTCCGTTACCTTAAAACTAAACTTTCCTTCTTCAATCGAGCTTACTTAATCAATACTTTTATTTTACCGATGTTTTTTCATACCTGGATTGCCAACTCGCCACCGAAGATTTTTTTGAAGAATGTTCAACGCGTGTTTACAGATTTCATCTGGAGTACCATTCACTGGGTTCACCGATCTACTTTAACTCTTCCTCTGTCGTTTGGCTGTCTTGGTCTTGCTGATGTGTCCCTGAAATTACAACCCTTTCATCTGTTTAATTTTATTCGTGAATTCTCCCTTCTTCTGTCTTCTTCACACACCATTATTGATACTCTGCTTTTCCCCCGTAGCCCATTTCTTACTGTCCCGACGTTTCTGCAGATGGACCTTTTTCCTTTTGTTCCCATACATTTCCCCGATACTTACATTTCTGTGCTTTCCTTTTGGCGCTGCTTATGTCCAGTCCGACTCCCTGACTCCACTACTAATGATTTATTGGCAGAACCTCTCTTCTTTTCCTCTGCTATCCATTCTCCTACCACCGCCTACCTTCACTTCTCCACTTGGTTTGCTCGTGGAGTGGTGAAGGTTTCTCATCTCGTTGATTCTGCACTCCGTTGAAAATCGTTTCAGTCTATATCTCCTCCGTTGCCTAACACATCAGCTTCACGTTCTCAACTCCGTTTTATTCAAAAGTGCATCCAAACTCTTTACCCTTCCGTTGCGGATCAAAATGGATTGATTTTCACCCCTTCAGCTGCTTACTGTTTTCCCTTTCTTGTTTATTTGAATGATGATCCATATCTTATGCACAAAATATCTATGAAGCCACTTTTCTATCATTTCTTGACATACTTCACTGCTCCAATCCCGATTGGTACCATTCCTGCTGATGAATTAAATACTACCTAGATGGATACCTATATTTCTCTTGCTGCACCACGTACGAAAGATATTTATTGGCTCCATCTTCATCAACGTCTTCTTACTCCACGCACCCTTAATCGATTTCGTCATCTTCTTTCTCCGGATTGTTTTTTTTTGTTCCACTGTTGGTGATGTCCATCATTCCTGTTTGGTTTTACAGCCTTTATTTTCCTTGATGTTTTCACTTACCGAAAAAGTTACCCCACACTTCACACCATGATGCACTTTCTCTACCTTCGCCGTCATCATCAACATCATAATCAACTGTGTGCGTTTTTTTCCCTTCAGACTAAATTTACTATCTATCACTTATATAAATCTTCTGTTGATGATCCAGCATTGCGTCGCTATCATGTTGTTCGCCGTTTCCTCTGCAGACAATTTCGCTCATCAATCATCTCTATCGTTCAAACTGAGTTTGATATAACCAAAACAGCTGATCGTGTGTCGTCCCTTTTTCAAACCTGGAAAATTGATGGGACGTGGTGAGATACTGATCAAGGCCGTGTTTCCTTTCTTCTTTAATGGTTTTTATGTTTTGTTGTTTTTCTAGGTGTTTTGACTTGTTTTTTTTTTTATTTTATTGGGTTTTTTTTTGTTCTATTACAATATGTGCATTTTTCCCCAGGCACAATCTTTTTAATACTGAAAGTGATTATATGCTGAAAGTTAAAACCCATAGTGCTGAAAGTTACATACTGCCTATTGGTAGTGCTTCTTTAATGTTTTTTTATTTATGTTTGTCTATTGTGACGCCGGAAGTGTCTTTTTCCGGCGGCGTTTTTTATTGTACATAATTTTATGAGCAATAAAGACCTTCTGAATTTCTGATCATTCGTCCGAAAGGGGTCGTAGTTCGAATCCCGGTGAGGCAGGGATTTTGTGTTTGTCTTACGGCACTGGCTCTCTCCCTTCCCTGGAACCAGTGGCCCTAAATTAGGGACGCGCGACTGCTTATAGCCAATTGAGTTGCTCACGGCTGTCGTTAAACCTCCAATAAAAAATTAAACTTTATGAATGAAAACTCTTTTGAAAGAAGAGAGATTCTTAGGAACTCCGAAACCATGAGATCATACTTTCTTATTTTGGGTGTGAAAGAATACTTTGATGTTTGATGTATGTCAATCACGAGTTCCGGCACACCCTTTGCAAATAAAGCAGTGTTGTAAGCTTCAGCATGAGTGTTCATTCTTATTGTGATTGATGTTACATATATCTAAACAAGTTTCAAGGCAGCTACAAATGTGTCTGAATACCCTTTATGACAAACATTTGCACAGGACTCTTTTGGTTAAAGCAAACTCTTATCTTTACACGGCGATGTTTGATGTTTCCTGGAGCTAATACATCATGTTTTAGTTCTTTTTACCAGAACGCAAAAGCAGCTGCTAGAAAGAAAAACGAAACGAAAAAATGGATGAAGATATAAATTTTAATAATATTTCTGGAGGCTCTAATTTTGGCAAATATTGCGGCCATTACTATAACCCTCAGGTGAGCTAATTAAGATAACTACGAGCCCGAGACCATCACCCTCCCTGTCTTCCTAGGATTCCTTTCCAAACAGAGAAGTTGGCCCATCCGTAATTTATGACTCATTAAAAACTTATTATTTATGGAGGTGGAGCTCTTGGGCAATTGGGAAAACATGGGGATGAACATTAATTAATCCACCTCGGGGACTTTGATTGGGAGAAGTGGTTAAAGGATATCGACAACATCCCGCCATGCACCTTACTCCTTCCCTCTTCCCCCCTTCTTTTTGGCTCCCCTTTGCACGTACTAGCGCAAAGACACGAATAAAGGGTTATTAAATTGGCGAAGGAAATAGCTTATCATTGGAGACGGGTCACGAACTTCGTTAAAATCCGGTTTCGCCAAAGTGTTTTCTATTTTCCTCTCATGCCCTAGTGCTCATAATTAGGGAGATAAAAATGGAACACACCTTCTGTGATTTTTATGTGCCACTGCTTCGTGAAACGCGGATCATCGTTCCATTACTTGTTTCAAATGAAACAAATGGAAAGTTTAATAGGTAAACATTCTTTTCTGTGGTAGATGAAACCTCCACGAGGAATGCCGCGTTCTATGTCGTAAAAATGCTATTTCTCAATATTTAATTGCTTCTTGAGCTTTCAAAGGAACATTAATGATCCATTTCCTAAATGTTTAAAGGAATGGAAGGTGAGAAAGGGATTCCTTTTTCCATGTTAAGAAAACCACAACCCAAAGGAATTCGCAACACACATCTCCTAACTTCTAACGTTCATTCAGACACCTGCGGTATAGTTGCGATTTCATGTTTTTAGTTGATGTCCTAACATTTTGCATTCCTGTAAATGGCATGTAGTTTCCAGAGTGTTCGTTTTTCATTCCTCTGCTTTAATTATGGTTTTAACAAGTATTTTGAAAAACATAGCGCTTGTAATACAAGGAAAAATGTAATGAAACTCAGAATGACTGTAAAACTGCATATATGGTTATAACTGCGTATATGGTAATGGTTATATGGCTGGTGAAAGGTTCCTAATCAAACTTCCTCCGTCAGGTAAACTGATTGAAAAGTACCTGTCTGTTTGTAAGAAAATTTTTCTACCTTATCTAGATTTGAAGAAGGCACATGACAGAGTAAACAAAGAGCTTCTGTGTACGATTTCAAACATTGTGGTATACACTGAAGTGCCAGAAAAACTGGTACACCAGTCTAATACTTAGTAGGTTCACCACGGGAGTGCAGGACTGCAGAAATACGATGGGGCATGGACTCCACTGGCTTCTGGAAATATGCTGTAGGCAATGCACACCATACTTCCTGCAGAGCGTTCTACAATTCGAGTGTATTCCGAGGTCTCGAATTCCTGTTTTCGATAGCGCGTTGCATGGCATCCCAAATGTGTTCTATCACGTTCAGAACTGGGGACTTGGGTGGGAAAGGCAATACCCCAAACTACGATGAATGCTCCTCTAACCACAATGTGGCGTCCCGACACTGGTGTGGAGGTGCTTTGTCCTGTTGGAACAGGCCCAACCCATCAGCATGAATGCAGGGCATGAACGGGTGTACCTCGTCAGAAAGAATGCGTACATAGCGTTGGCCGGTCACAGACGTTTGTAACCGTACCAGGGGTCCCATTGAAGTCCAGCTAAACACACCCCATACCATTACGGACCCCTCACCAGCCGGTACAGTTCCCTGTTGACAGGCGGGATCCATGGCTTCATGGGGTTTGCGCCACACACGAATCCTTCCATCTGCCCAATATAGTTGGAAACGCAACTCCAGACAAGGTTACTTGTTTCCAGTCATCACGTGTCCAGTGGCGGTGTTGCCGTGCCCAAACGAGGCGCGTAGCTCTGTGTCATGCACCCATCAAGGGGACTACAGTTGGGCGTCGGCTCCCAAAGCCCATATCGTGCAGGTACGTTGCACAGTCCGGACGCTGATGCTTGTTAAGGCTCCAGCATTGCATTCCGATGATACCTGCGAGAGTGTTTTACGCCTATCGCGTGAAACGGTTCTTGACAGCCGACGATGGTCACGTTCACCCAATGTCTTTTTACGGCCACACTGGTATCGTAGGTTGGAGGTTTTGCCGGAATTCTTGTAGTCATGGTACACTCTTGCAATGGTCGTCTGTGAAAATCCGAACTTCGTTTCTACCTCCGAAATACTATGGCCCATCTCACGAGCGCCAATACGACATTGCGTTGAGAATCGCTTAAATCGTTATTACTTGTCATTCTCATGCCGAAAACAGCTCTGACAGCTGGCAAGGATGTCTATCGCTTTATATACGCACTGGCGGACGCAACCGAGTACGCGCATAGCTGACGTTGCTATGTATTTTGCATAAGCTCGTCTGTACCAGTTTTTCTGGCACTTCCGTGTATATGGCGAAAGAGATTTGTGGCAGTACAGTTCAAAACTATTTTTTTGAACACAAGATCATTTACCCAAAGCGTCTTTTATTGAGTTGGCTTTCCATCGGTGCAAAAGTCAGGCAAGGTTGTGAAAAATCTCCATGACTGTTCAGTGTACTCGCATTTATGGATGCATGCTTGCGTGATACCTAAATAGATAGTGTTGGTTTATGTCAAAGTAATTCCTGTGTGTCCAGGTTGTCGTATGCTGACGACACAACATACAACAACCTGTTCTTAGAGATCAAAAGTGAGTTACAAAACATGTTGTCAAAGATGAACGAAGAATATATAAAATGCAAATAGTGAAAATGAGTATAACGAAGTGAATTTCTCCGTCATTTTTATCCGCGCCAGAATTCGAACCCGGGTCCCCTCATTCCGGAATAAGTTGCTCTACCAATTGAGCTACGCGGACATTTGTTCTGACTACTATCTGCCTTTATGTCGTGTGCGTCCTGCTGGCAGGTACGTCACATCTGCTGGTACGTTACATCATCTCCCTCTTATTTTTTTTTTTCAAAGTGCTGCACTTATTTTTCCTATCTCGCGGTGTGGAAATAACATCACACCATTGCGAGATTTTGAACGGTCAGGTCATCCGGATAGTTCGGGCGCCATTATAACGAAGTGAATTTCTCCGTCATTTTTGGTCTACGCCGGGGTTCGAACCCGAGGCCGCTTATTCCGGAACAAGTTGCTCTACCAATTGAGCTACGCGGACATTTGTTCTGACTACTATCTGCCTTTATGTCGTGTGCGTCCTGCTGGCTGGTACGTTACATGAGGAGCCGACCCGATGGCCCAGTGGTCTAAGCGCTGGCTTCTACTATTTGCCCGGGATGGGTCCGGATTCGAAACCTGGTGAGGCATGGATATTGTGTTTGTCTTATGGGCACTGGCTCTCTCCCTTCTCTGGAACCAGTGACTCTAAATTAGGATGGGTGACTGAGTTGTTCATGGTGGTCGTAAAACCTTGAGACAAAACAAAAAGTAAGAAACATCCCGAAATCCAAGTGTTTGAAGGGCGAACTCTTAGTAATGAATACGAGCTCAGTGTAAATGGTACAAAGTTGGACCAGGTGAACAGATTTGCGTATGTAGGAAGCATGTTTGACAGAAAACCAAGAGTATATGGTTGAGTGCGTAAGCGAGTGAATTCGGTTCTAAAAGTTATATAGCTGCTTGTCGAGGACTTCACGTACTGACTGTCCCAAATGGCTGGATGTAGAAGTGCCATTATTCTTATTCTTACGTATGGTAGCTAAAATTCGGTGCTACAGGAGAGATTTATGCGCTGCAGAGATGTGTTACTCATAGGGATGTGTGGCAAGAATCTCCCAATATTTGGACAACGAAGATGTATTGTCGATGTGTAATGTAAAACAAATTGTTTTTGTGACATGACCCACGTTGATTTGTGATAAAGTGCTAACTGAAGAAATTTATTCAACCCAATGTCGGGAAAGAATATTAAAGGAAGTCCTAGGAAATCATGAGAGGACCAGGTTCGGGAATGTCAAATGGAGAAAAAGCTCTCGTGTACGATATGTGATGGACATCAGTGAAACTCAAGCTGTGTGCCGATATCGCTGGAAACAACAGAGGCGTTTATAGATCAACAGCAACTGAAATCTAACACTATTAATAACTTTGGTTTAGGCGATGATCTCGCTTTGATGAGCTAAATTCTAAAACTATTAGAACTTCTAAGTAATACAGTCGAATCTGCCAAAAATGGAATCTGTCCGAAGCGGAAATCTACTTAAAACGGAAAAGTTTCCAGGACCGCTGAAATGTCTATGGAATGAATACATTACTAAAGCGGAATCTGTCCAACGGGGAAACGGAAGCCATAATTTAGGACACAGGAAAAGAAAACCTGCTTATTGCGGAATCGCTACTAAATACAGTAGGTAAATGAACAGTGATATGGAAGGCAAACAGAAAAAATTGTGGATGACAGCGAAAGTAATGGAGGAGTGGCTTCACATGTTCAACAACAAAATGAAAGAACAAAATAGGAAAGTCATTTTATTTTTAGAAAATGCTACTTGTCCCCCTCGTATTACATTGACAAATGTCTATTTAACATTTTTACCAAGCAACACAACCATTCCATCAAGGAGTAATTTACACTGTGAAAATAAAATATCGAACGATCCTTTTGCAATCTCTCATTGCTAGTATGAATAGCAACAACAGAATTAATGAGCTTGCAAAATCCGCAAATGGGTCAAATTCAATTAATTGGTTAGCTAAAGTTTACCAAGATGTTTCGCCCCTTACAATACAAAAGGACTGTGGAATTAACTTTTTTACGGGTCTTATAGAGGTTATCATTCAAAAACGATGGTGGTCAAATTTTCGAACTAAATCCTAGTTCGTCATCAGGACTACGTCACTGGAGTAGTTGCTGCCACTCAGTTTGAAGAGTCCAACCGCAATTATCGTTAATTGTGGTACTTCTTCTTCTTCTTGCTATTTGGATCCCATTTTTCTAGTTTCCTCTTTACTAAGTTTGACTGGTGGGCGATTATTCTTACTGAGTCCCAATTTATGGAGAGTCCACTTGCTTGTATATGTCTGTCTAGCCCTGTTTTGTTACTAATGTTCCTAATAGCTGCTCGGTGTTCTTTCATTCGGGCTTTAATACTCCTCCCTGTTTCTCCTAAATAGCTGAGTCAGCAGTTACAGTCGATGCAATACATTATTCCTTATTGCAAACGGATGTACACTTCTTTCTGCTTTAAAGCTGGAAGGAATTTCTTTAATTTGTTACTTAGATCGAGGAGCAAGCCTGATATTATATTTTGCTCCGATCCTCTTCAGTTTTTCGAAAAGTCCCTTGTGGTACATAAATTTTTGCTGGTGAATTTGAAGTTGTTTATTTCTTGTTTCTTTTTTGGCACTTGTCTAAATAATTTCTCAACATAAGGGGAGGTGTAATTGTTTTCTGCCAATATTTCTTTTAATTCTTCTCTGTGACGATCTTTTTGAGCATCTGAAGAGACCAGGACTTCAATTTTTTCCACAACTTGTCTCGCCGTATTCGATTTAATATAATCAGGGTGGAATGAGTAAAAGTCTAACATCTTCCCTGTGTTAGTGGGTTTTCTAAAAAGCTGAGTGAATATTCTCCATTCTCTTGAGGTCAAGTTTAAATCAAGGAAATTGATGCTATGGTCTTTTTCCAGTTCCAGGATGTACTGCAAGGAATTTTCTATCGAGTTAAATTCTGCTAGCATCTGAGAGGGTAGAGATTGGTCCTCAGTATCTACTATAAATAGTACATCATCCATGTATCTTACATAGAGAGCAAATATTGAAGGTTGTATAAGGATTTTTGCCTCTAGTTTATTTACATAGTAATTTGCAAGCAGAGGTGCTAGTGGAGAACCCATTGCAAGTCCTGAAGTTTTCCTGTAATATTTCTTTCCAAACTGGAAGAAATTCTTCTTGAAAGAAAACAGGATCAGTTCATATATGCCAAGTAATATTTCTCTATTGTGATTATGGAAGACTATTTTTCCCGCCAGGTCATCCGCAATGAATTCCAGTAGGAGGTCCAGGTTAATGTTGGTATACATAGATACTATATCCAGGCTTACCATTACTGGATGAATTAATTCTGGCAAGTTGTCTAGTTTTCCTTTCAGCTGCATGGAATTTTTTAGAAGGTAGGGAGGAGAAGGGAAAATATCTCTGAGGTGAGTAAGTAAATAATAATTAATGTTGGAGAGTGGTGAATTTCTAGTGTCCATTATAGGTCTTATTGGATGGCCTTCTTTGTGAATTTTTATTGTACCATAGATCTGTGGAACTCTTGACTGGATTTCGGAGAAGCTTTTGAAGAGCTCATTTAACTGATTGTTACTTTTTAAACTGAAACAGGCATTCAGAATATTGATGGCTTAACATATGAGAAAAATGAAGTCGATAATGAAGATGATGAGGATGAAGTGAATATAGAAAATTACATAAAAACTTTTAATGACGGTTTACAAACTATTCATAAGTTGCAGGACTTCAGACTTCGTGCTAATAATGCTAAACTATTAAATATGATTAGCGGTGTTCGATGTGAAGTTGAAAAATATATTTGTGAAAAAAATCAGAAACAAACAACTATTTAAGAGTATTTTAAATAATGAAGCATGGATGTACGTAGTACATATGTACTGTATAAAAGGGTAAGTTCTGTTTTTAATTTCTTAATTATGGTATAGATGAAGATACTATGCTTGAATTATCACCACTGCCAAATCGGTGTTGAAAATTACGTATTATCGATCGTTGATTTTTCAAAATATTTGTAAAGCGGAAATCTGCCTACAACGGAAAAATTTCTTGGTCCCACCAATTTCCGTTTTAGGCAGATTCGGCTGTACATGTACTAAAGGTTGAACTTTGAACACGAAAATCTATTGACTTCGAAGTGTATTTTTTACCACAACATTGCTTATACGTATATACTGCTCAAAAGAATTACGGGAGCAAGAGATATTGTGAGGAAAATTTTGCGCGACAGACATTGTTGAACATAAAGTATTATGTTTATGCTCAACACAGTAGAATAGTCAGTAATATGTCTAAGAAAAAGCAAATTAGCAAATTTTTATGCAATACATGTATTATCATTTAATGCGCATTATGCGACATGTTGAACAACACAATGCATATCTGTACAACAAGAAAAAATGACTTTTTGAAGGTGGTAATTGGCCTCTAAGAGGGTGTGTGGTCCCTTCAAACGATTAGACCGCTGCATAAATGTTTGGCATGAAATTCGTGAGGTTATCGAGGAGGTTTTGGGAGGGTATCTTCGATCTAAGACAGTTTCTAATTCACGAAGAATCAAGGAAGCTCCTGGCCGAGCTGCAATGCGTCTGCCAAGTGCGACCCAGGCACTTTCAATTGGATTTAAATCAGATAAGCATGTGCTAGCCACTCCATGCGCTCGATTTCTTCCTCTTGAAGTATTTTATCCTCTAGACGAGGTCTATTAGGTTGAGCTTTATCGTCTATGAATAGAAACGAATCATTGGCGTTGCAGCATATTGCGTGACAATAGATCCATATCTATATCTCTGGGCCGCCAGACTGCAGTTTCGGATGACATTCAGGTCCATACATCCAACGATATTTATGCCTGCATCATCAATTCATGTCGGCCGTACTGTGATGTTCCCTGCCCAACCTCGGGGTTACTTTGTATGCAGGTTCCTTCCAGATAAGAACTCGTTGATTGTCAGACTTCAGACTGAATCTCGACTCACCAGAGAAGTGAACTTGACTCCACTTGTCGTGTCCCCAACCGTGATGCTACAGACCAGTTTCTGCGGAACACACATCATTGTTCTATGTACATAAAGGCCACCTTGGTGAAGACGATTGTGGATAGTTTGAATCAATAACCTGCGTTTTGTTGACACGAAAAGCTCTCGCTGGAGCTGAGTAGCATTTTGTCGCCTGTTCCAACGGGCTGTTAACAAAAGATAACGGTCGTCTCTTGCTGTAATTTCTTATGAACGGCCTTGGCTTGGCCTTCTTCGAACACTTCCCGAATCACGGAATCGTGTCCCGAGTTGGGTCCGAGTTCGAAACCCAGTGAGGCATGAATGTTGTGTTTGTGTTACGGTGCTGGCGCTCTTCCTTTCCTGGAAGCAGTGGCCCTAAATTAGGGACGAGCGACTGCTTATATCCCACTGAGTTGCTCACGGTGGTCGTTAAACCTTCAATCAAAAAAAAAAAAAAAAGGAGAAGTAGAAGAAGAATCAGGTCCACAGTCGGGAAATGACACATCGTGACACTCCAATTGCTTCTGCTATCACCAGTTGTGCCTGACTTGCTTCCACCCTGCTAATAATTCTCCTCATAGCTTATTCTGGTAAACAATGCTGTTGAGACATCGTTCGAACCGAAAACTTCAAGAAACGAAATGTAACACTTCCCGAATCACGGAATCGTGTCCCGAGTTGGGTCAGAGTTCGAATCCCAGTGAGGCATGGATGTTGTGTTTGTGTTACGGTGTTGGCACTCTTCCTTTCTTGGAAGCAGTGGCCCTAAATTAGGGACGGGCGACTGCTTATATCCCACTGAGTTTGGTCACGGTGGTCGTTAAACCTTCAATAAAAAAATAAAAAAAGTAGAAGAAGAGTCAGGTCCACAGTCGAGAAATGACACATCGTGACACTCCAATGGCTTCTGCTATCCCCAATTGTGTCTGACTTGCTTCCACCCTGCTAATAATTGTCCTCGTAGGTTCTTCTCGTAAGTAATGCTGTTGAGACATCGTTCGAACCGAAGACTTCAAGAAACGAAATGTCACGATAAACGCAACAGAAGAAGGGAGCTCCTGGAAAATTTATTTTTATACCAATGTGTGATTTATGCATTCTGACGTCACAGGCGCTAATTTTCATAAGGATATGTACGTTTCGGCTGTCTATATCACACTCGGCTTACGTTTTCCACGTTTTGGTAAAATATCATACGACTGGCTGGCATAATGCCGCCAAAGTCACATGCTCCCTTAATTATTTTAAGCAGTGCGTAATATGATCATGTAAATTATAATTTTACATTTTTGTTGCATGACACAGTGAAGAACAATATTAAAGATACTGAATTGCTTCTGAAGTTTTCTCTTTTCCAGAAAAAGAGCACTATAAGTACAGTAGAAAACGCTTATGACGAGGCGCTACACACAAATCGGAAACCTCATTAAATTCTGGCCTTCGCTAGTTCTGATATTTTCGTGAAATTCCCGCGATGTAAAAATATGCATACGGGATAATATGTATATACATTTACATACATAACGATTGGGAATAATTGAAATATTTAATTAAGAACATTATTACCATAGTTAATTAAAAAAATATTTCAAGTACTGTATACTGAACTTGACGATCACGTGAGATTGCTCACTGTTTAATTACACAACACACAATTATCAAAAGCAGCACAGATCCTCCCAATGCAACGCTCACTTGGAGGGTGAAAGAGGCAACAGAATTGTTATATCCTATTTCTCCTCCGCAGCGTTCCATATTCCAGTCTTCTTCTGTCCCTCTCCGCAACCGTCGCCCAGAAATCCATTTACATTTGCGTGAGCTCCACCAATCCTCCTTTTCCCAAGAGTAAGTGGCTTGTTTTCAACTGTGTTGACGCCATACTTCCAATGCATAACCCGTTGGAGTTGGTGAGCCTTTTGTACAACTATCGTGTACAGCATTTGGTGTACTCCCTCGCCGTTACTTTTCTATCAACATTCTTCCACTAGAACATAAAGATTCTCTTGCGCTGTTGCAATATCGTCCTTCGCGCTACCCACCATTTATTTTCTTCCTTTCCAGGTGAGTGCGCAGCATATTTTCCCTGTCTCATTAACCCCTTAAGCGACCAGTGTACCAGAAACAAATGATTATCCACACTTTCTGCGCTCCCCAAAGAAAAATGTTCACATAGCGGCCGGGTTTTACGAAAGATATGGTAAAGCAATTGCTTTCCTCATTTCATCTCAACAGTACCTACCATAAACCTGTCACAACAACCATCATCAGTGCCCGCTATAACCCTGGTGATACGAGCTCCTTTTTACTCCTTTGTTCTATGATCCATGATCCAAGGCATATTAGGGAAGAGCAAGTACCTCTGACACGAACATCATGCCACTATCTTGAAATAAGTGACTCAAACATCTCTCTTCTTTCTTAGGATCGTAGCCATTATTACAGCCTTTTCAGAAGGTAATCAGTCCGAAAGAATTAGTGTCGATCTTCTCCACAAATGGCCACTTTAAATAAGAAAGCTAAAAAGAAAGCAACACTTCTAATGAGCACTTTCACTCCCAACTGCGTTCGACCCACTTCTAAGACAGTGATATTTGTTCGAGCTGATTTCAGCCAACCCCGACTTAACTGAATCCAGCCGGTTACAGGATTAAATATGGAATTTCATTAAATTTGGTAACTTTACTTGTTGAAATTGATCAGCTTAGCTTTTCTCTCCATCATTAAAACCGGGAATTTCATTAAATTGTGTTCGTTAAAAACGATCAAAATAGCTTTGAATTAACATTATACCAAAACTTCTTGTTTTGCTTGTTAAATCCAAAATCTCGCTAAATACGGGCTCGTTATATTCGGGTTCTACTGTATACGTGGTAATTCATCGAGCAGTGAAGCCCATTGCTCATATTCTTATGCAGCATCAAATATTCAAATTCGGGACAACTTTAAACAAGCTTTTCAGGCACCTGACTTTTATTCGTGATTTAGCGCAACGCGATTACTGTTACGTACAATATTTGTTTCTTTTTTTTTTTTTTTGTTTTTAGGTTTAACGACCACCGTGAGCAACTCAATGGGCTATAAGCAGTCGCCCGTCCCTAATTTAGGGTCACTGGTTCCAGGGAAGGGAGAGAGCCAGTGCCGTAAGACAAACACAACATCCATGCCTGACCGGGATTCGAACCCGGACCCCTTACGGACGAATGATCAGAGGCCAACGCCTTAGACCACTGCGCCACCGGGGCGGCCAATATTTGTTTCAAATATCTTCTAGCCGCCATTACATTTAGAAGAGCAGAGGCATTCGAAAGCGTGTTAAGTCACACAGAGGTTGCACTATTTATCGATCTGTCAGAAAGTGTCATATCAAGCCCATACAGGAATATAAACCAGAAGGGTATCCGAAGGTCTACAACTGTTTACCACAGTTGTGGATGACCGGTATGTACCTTTAATGGCAAAGTGCAATGGACGCATGACACCCCGTCAACTCTCCTTGAATCATGGCTTGGTAACAGGACGATCAATGTCAAAGCGGACTGCAGCATTCTGCCAAACTGCGCCGTTACGAGTTTAAGTCTTTTGCATGAACAATCGTTTCTCACCCACACAGTTTTCCCGATTGTCGAGCTTCATATTTTAGCTGTCATTGGTAATACGATGGTCGAGGAGAAATAAGGTTACATGTTCGAGTAGGAGAAAGGAAAACTCACCAACCGAGAAGTGTTTGTGCAATGTGACGAAGAATCATCATCATCATCATTGTCAACCATTATCAATCCACTGCTGGACGAAGGTCTCCCCAAGTTTCCTCCACAACGGTCTGTCTTGTGCCAGTCTCCTCCATGTCACTCCCGCATATTTACGAATTTCATCCACCCATCTCCCATGTGGTCTTTTTCTGGGTCTTTTCCTGTCCCTTGGAATCCAATCTAAAATTTCGGCTGTCCATCTATGGTCTGACCTTCTGGCAGTATGTCCAGCCCATTGCCATTTCAGGGATTTAACTCTGATCATGATGTCTTCCACTCTTGTCATTTTTCGGATCCACGAGTTCCTCTTCTTATCTCTCCTGGTTATACCAAGCATGCACCTCTCCATGCTTCTTTGAGTTGTCTGCAGCCTTTGTATGTCTCTTTTAGTTAAGGTCCACGTCTCTGCACCATACGTAAGCACTGGAAGGATGCATTGATCAAACACTTTTCTTTTAAGACATAATGGCATATTGCTCTTGAAAATTATGCTGTTTCTTCCAAAAGCTCTCCAGGCAAGTTTTGACGAAGAATATGAAGCACTATTTCTCGACAAAATCACCGTGGCGATTCAGACATTTGTCTGATTACACGACTGGCTTGTCCATCCCGGACCGAAAAATTCATGTCCCTGTTGATGTAGACATTTTGTTACAGCTGTTTTCATGGCATCGTCACACGTGAAGCGAGTACCAGACAGGTTCTGTTTCACGACAGGAAGTCACCAGGAGCCAAGTCCGCCCTGTCTCCCTGAATTTGCAGAGCAAATCTGTGGATGATGAGAGATGTCACAGTTCTGTGGTTGAGTATAGATGCTACAATTTACTGCTTGATTCAGTCTATGAATTCATTAAGAATTGCGTTTTATAACAAATAAAGATTAAGACAAAAAATCGATAACTGAGAGACGCTGTTTTTTGTTTATAATAATACACTTGGGCTCATCATATTAACAATTGACACTGTTCGGAAATATTTCATGAATACCTGAGCCTCGATGCTAATTCCCGTTTATCACTGTGAAAATGAAACAATCGACACTTCCTTTTCGCGTCATTGGTATAACGCATGCGCCATCGAACTGGGATAATGGGCCGGGATTGCTTCGTCCTAACCATACTACCAGATGACGTGACAAAGAGAGTGAGTGAAAGAGTAGTGAGCAACTAAATATACATGGATCTGTTGTTTATTTTATGAAAATTGCATTTATTTAGGAAATAAAGCATCAGTTATAGTAACCGCTTGACAATAATGGAAGATCTGAACTAGTGCCCCGTGACCTTTTTCCACCAGTGATACAACCTGCAGTGTCTCACAGACCCTTCCGCTCTAAGAGTGCATCAAGGAATTTGTACAAATATCTTCCGCAGATCATTGCTCTTGGTAGATAAATACGAGATGTGTTTTACTCTGCGGTAAAGTCAGCAAATATTCATATTGAGTTCAAAAGAGAAACTTTTATACCAATCGCTTCCACAAACTATTATTTAGGACTGCGTAAAGGATATAGCGCTCCCTACCTGATAAGTGTTATTCCTTCTTCTCGAAACTTTCTTCATGCTACTGGCATGGTATGTTTTCTTTAGGGGGTGGGAAGGTAACGACCACCGTGAGCAGCTTGGTGGGCTGTAAGCAGTCGTCTGTTTCCAATTTAGAGCCACGGGTTTCAGGGAAGGGAAACAGAGCCAGTGCTGTAAACCAAAGACAACATCTATGCCACACCGGGATTCGAACCCTGAGCCATCTCTGACGAATAGGTCAGAAGCCAACGTTTAGACCACAGCTCCACCGGGGTGGCATGGCGTTTTAGGAAACATGTTTCAGGTAGCATTGGCCGGATGTTTTCAATACGTATCGAATGCTTATTCCCTCAGCTTTTTAAGGTCAAAATAATAACAGAATTGAACTGAAAAATCAAGCACTAGCTATTTTGTATGTATATTTAAAGTAGAAGTGAGTCACGTTCACTAGTCATGAGCGCGTGAGTGCACAACTGCACATAAACATATATACAAATCTTAAAACTCTTTAAATCGAAAGGAATAAGGTTAATGTATGTTCCGTTTACAGGCTACAGAAGACCTGCATCGACATCACTGCCAAACCAATTCTAACAACACGAAATACAGTTTTCCAAGAAATTAGAAAATAAATTAGATTAAAATTTACATCGAAAGTTCACGATTTCATGTTAATTGAAATTAATACAAGGCTTAATTCTTGAAACAACGTTACAAACCTACTTTGAAATTTGTGTCTGCACATATAAAAATCTTTTTCCTCCTTTTCAGGCAAATAAGTAGCACATTTGGTTAGAACCTTTGAATTTCTATATGCAGTGACTTCATGCGGATACCCCATATGAAGCTACTAAATTGCTCTATCGTGTTAGTTGTAAACGGAAGAATTTATTTTTACGGATTTGATTCTGCCCAAATTTATAGTCTTCTAAGTTAAAAGCGGAATTGTAATTCACTTATAAAGAGAGTAGGATACTTTGTCTCCTATTTTAATAGAAAATGTTTTGCCATTGCTTTGAAAAAACAGCCGTTTAAGTGTCGGCGCAGTATTTCTCATCTTCGTCATAAGAACGTCCGCATTTCTCAAGTAGTTCTCATCTACAAATGTTTATTTTCATTTTGTTATATCAGTGACAATCGCTCGCTATAAGTTTTGTTTCCTTCTCATTTCCTTACTGAAGAGAAGGGAATAACTTACCTGCATCGTAAATTGAATGAAGGGAATGCGTAAAATTTCTATAAAATTAATGAACTATTTGAGAAAGGAATGCCTAATTACTTATTATTATTCAACCGAATGTTTTTCTTCTTCGTCGTTGGGCGAACAAACTTTTCCAATTTCTTCACAACGCCGAAGAGATTGGAGCCATTCCTCAAGTTCATTAGAAAAGCCCAAAAAGTAATTTCATATTCAAAGTATGTGCGACTTCTTTCAAGTTATTCTCGTCGACGAGGACACATTTCTCATTTGTATGGTTTCACAGTTCTGTTACCGCGACTGAAAAGAATTCGATTTTTCGTTTCAATCGAATCGTGAGAAATCCGAAAATGGATCGACGTATTTTTCAACAAAAGGAGTTTGTCGTCTGTTTTCTAAATAATATGTATGCAAATATCTTCGGAAAAGTTCTTCCTTTCAAACTGCCCTTTCAACGCGTCGCAACCTGGCCATTGTTTAAAATGCAGACTGCCTAAAACATCTGTCGTAGTCGTAATGTTTCCGGCATCGATTTCAAAAATAGTGACGCCTCAATTTATTAAAAATCTTTGTTTTCTTCCACCTTTGTCAATACACATTTTGCGTAAAATTTAGAAAGGAGAGGTATTTCAAGGCTCACCGATACGTGCAGAATACCTGAATATTGAGAACTGATTACAGCAGAGTAGATATTCTCTCAGTGCGTTTATGTACTAATAGAAAGATTGTGTTTTCTTTGTAGCAATAATTTTCCATTCCTTCCACACTTAAATAATTTTTTCAGAGAATGGACACTTTTTTTAAGTACGCGTAAAAGAATCAAAAACAAAAGAATGCGTAATTCTGAATGCAAACCACAACTGACTAAATAACGTTGTTTCATCTGTTAACACCAATGCTGAAATTCGTTTCGTTCTTCCAGAATTAATCCTAGTTGTCAAATCCGTCTTCAACTTGCCCCACTAATAGTCATATACCAGCTGATGGGTCAAAAACTTGGTTTCGGTAAGTGCGATGTTTCAGTTCTAATGTTCTGGTTGGCTCCACTTCTTGAAGTAGATGCAACCAGAGCATTAGAACTGAGTAAGCAGAGGGTGCAGACGGAAATAGCAAACAACTCCTAGTATGATGTTTGCCTCTGAATTCCAACTCTCATATCAGACGTTGTGAATGTGATCTACTAAACTGTGAACCAGTCGTGGTTTTCAGCGTAAGTTAGAATTTATGTTAGCTTTTGCTCCAGTGAGCCACTTTAAAAATGAAATTTTAGTAGGAGATGAAAACGGACAGTCCAAAAACATCTTTACTGAATGTACTTCCATACTCTGGGCAAGATAGAGACTAGTCATTCGATGCCGAGTAGCTTTCGGTTGTAGTGACTCGCTGCGGATATTTTCCATTCCATGTAGATAAATGTATCTCGTACTTGATCTTTAGTTCTAAATCTCTCTAGTTAAGGACCACCAGCACTAAATTAGAAGTGGCTTCTCTTAGCTTTCGATATCCGAAAAAGCATCAGAAATTAAGTCGCAAATGTACCAGAGTAATTAGAGGCTTACGTTTCTTGCATTCATTCGTGTGCGCAGGGCTCTGTGCTACAGAGTTTGCCCTATCCCTTCTCTACAACTAGTGCACCCAAACTAGGGACGGACTACTGATTACAGCTCTTAAAATGGATCGTGCTTTTCGTTAAATCTCAAAACAAAATTCACAAATAACAAGTTAATGAAATCATGCAATGCATTGATTATGATACGCTTTCCAACATACCAGAAATCATTACTCAAGTTATGAGGATAATGGCTGTACAATAAATCTCGCTCCTATGACCTGACCTTTGACCCCATTTCGATGATATTCAACAGAAGCGGTAAAGTATACTTCCGGAACAACATGATAAAGTTTTGTCTCAATCGAAGCATTTTTACGTAAGTTATAACGCATAAGGGCGATGGAATGGATCCCGCTACTATGTCCTGACCTTTGACCCCATTTAACCCATTTTCAAGAGGGTTCGTCCCCAGGTCGTCCCCTACCACATACAAAAGTTCTATCGAAATCAAACCATATTTACGCAAATTATGACGCTGAAGGGCAATGGAATGCCTGCCGCTCTTATGTCCTGACCTTTGATCACATTTCGCCCATTTTCAATAGGGTACCTCCCCAGGTGATCCCCTACCACAAACTATAATTTCAACGAAATCGAACCATTTTTACGCGAGTTATCGTGCGGACGGACAAGCGGACAAAGCTGGAGCATATACGCTTCTTCAACCTACGTTTGGAAAGCGTAAAAAAGAGAGGAGACGCTTCCAGCGTGATGTGGTAGCTTATTTCATATTGAAAAAAAACTGTACTATATTTGATCGACCCATAACAGCATGTGATTAATCATAATGAGCTAAAGTCGATTGCCTCCGACATAGGCTGATAACTATCTTTTGTGATTGTTAATGCATAACATGTACAAAGCAAAACATCGCCCTAAATATACTGTGACGTACTTTCCTCAGAGGTGACGCACATGTCAAGACGGTAATATTGCAGCGACAAATTTCGTCGGTGTAGCTTAATTGGGAAAGCATTCGGTTCCGCAGCTGAAGGATGAGAGTAGGAGCACCGCAACCGGCAAATTTGGGTTTTACGCTATAATAGGCTCAGAGCAATCCTGTTATGTTAAGTGTATTGAAAGTGCTGCGCCAATTTCTTATTCTCTCATACAGTTGTAAAAATTTGTGATAGGTTTCACCAAAATATGATGCTATACCAGCTGAACCACTCTGCGTGGTGCAAACAAAACCCCAAAACATGGTGCAACTTTGCACTACGTTGTAGTACAAGTTTGTACCACATTATTGCGCAAGGTTGCACCAGGTTGTTCGGTTTTGTTTGCACCAAAAGATGATGTATTTTTCCTCAGAAAGTGCTGCGTGCTGCAGCTAGTGTAGTACCACTTTTTGGAGCAACCTACTCCAAAATGTTTAGCAGTGAAGTGCAAAGGAACCGTTTTCTTTCGCTACATTTTCCCTTTCCTATGAAGCGATTATCATAGCTATTGCTACAATATTCTGTGATTATCCGTCAAAATGGGCATACATGTGTGTGTTAGTGTGCAACTTCCAATCACAATCATGAGCACCTCTGTCTGTACTTTTAAAAGTACTGACAGCGGCAGTTATATAAGGAGGAGGTCCTGCTTTGACGACAACCACCTCTTTTTTCTTTTTTTCTTTTGATTGGAGATTTAACGACTACCGTGAGCAACTCAATGGGCTATAAGCAGTCGCCCGTCCCTAATTTAGGGTCACTGGTTCCAGGGAAGGGAGAGAGCCAGTGCCGTAAGACAAACACAACATCCATGCCTGACCGGGATTCGAACCCGGACCCCTTACGGACGAATGATCAGAGGCCAACGCCTTAGACCACTGCGCCACCGGGGCCGCATGACTTGTATTCAAAGGATAAATTAAGAAAACTGAAAAACATATCTAAATATAAAATCTTTTGCCAGTCCTTATTCTTGTGTGCTAAAATGATCACACAAGATCTTCCAAGCGTTCACTTTCCAATGGGCGGTTTTTCCAAAGCACTGGAACAACAAAGGCTATGTCTATGTTGTTCAGTGCTTTTTAACAGCCGCCCGTTGGAGAGTGAAAGCTCGGCAGATCTTGTATAACCACTTCTACACCTATAAACCCCGAATTATCTTCTCAATTCTTGAACTTATTTGTTTCTAATTAACTCTGGTATATTCACAGCATTTTGTTCTCTTCCTATGTGTTCACCAGTTAAAATCTATCATATAAAATTATTACTTCTTGAATGCTCCTTGTTTGTTAAATGTGGATGTTTTCCTTTTGAAGCGCGTCTTATTTCACGATAAGGGACTTTTCTATCAGGTTAAGTGTTATTCCAGGTAGCACAGCCTTGCAATTTAACGTAGACCCAACACTGAGCCGACGTCTTTTATTCCTAAAAGACGGCGGCTCAATGTTGGGCCTACATTAAATCACAAGGCTGTGCTACCTGGGATGTTACTTGAGTATTTACGAATTTATAATTTCAAAAAATATGTTTTTTTTTCAGAAATTCATTTTTTTTACTAATGCAGATCGTTATTAACAAAGTGTATTCATATTGTGTCCCACAATTCATCTGTAACCAAATTAATTTGACGCTGTTTACAAGTTCCCCAGGAAAATAAGGAAAGGGAGAGAGGACAAGGAAATAAAAAAGAAATTCGTTTTCTTGCGTCCCAGTACAGTTGCCATTAATGCAATAGCATCTTACTCGTATAAGCAACTTAAACCACCTTTCAAGGCATTCAAATACTTCAAAGCGCCTTTTTAGTTGAGATTTGATGTGCAGAACAAATACTACTGTAAGGACTTCAAGTATGCTACTGAATCAATTAATTCATTTTCCTAATTATTTGGGCTCCTCCCAGAGGAAGACCGGGCGCATACATAGTGTGTGTTCCATCCTTCGATCTGAAGGCAACGCTACCTGCAGTTCCTCCGGAAATACGGCTCATATTACATGAAAATTGTGCTGGTTTATCTGCACAGTGTTACCTGGGTGTACTTTAGTTAACACAATCTCTCCACTTTCACTCCCTAGCACAGCCGGCTCACATTCTCAGTTTAAGGCTGGGGTCGGATTAGAGAGTGCAACTTTGGGTAAGCTGACCCTATACTGCTTTAATTAACTAAGCTCACTGGAACGTCTCAGCTCAACCGAATCCAAACCGCCTGTTATTTGAACATCAGTTAGTACATAGGAAGACGAAGCTGTCTTCTTAAGTAATAACCTGTAATGTTAAGCCCTGTTTTTTTTTTTTTTTTTTTGCTTTTTTGAGAATCCTTTGAAGTTGTTGTTTTTCTTAATAATGCTGCAACATTTCCTGCTGATTTGAAGTACGTTTAGGAGATTTGTGGCTTGTGAAAATGTTGAGCATAGAGCTTTCATCAATATAAAGTGCAATTTCCTGTTATAATTAAGCCGTATCTTTAAATTAAGCATTTTGTATGACTAATATTCCGAGGGATATATTTTTTGATTGGAGGTTTAACTACCACCGTGAGCAACTCATTGGGCTATAAACAGTCGGCGTTCCTTAATTTAGGACCACTGACTCCAGGGAAGGGAGAAAGCCAGTGCCGTAAGACAAACACAACATCCATGCCTCACCGGGATACGAACCCGAGACCCTTCTCGGAAGAATGGTCTTAAGACTGCGCTTAGACAACTGCGTCACCCGGGCGGCGAAGGATATTCATTTTAGTTAAAAATTTATCTAAGCAAGAAGCAGTTTTAAAAGCTTATTGTTGTATATCTATATGTATTGCTTTGGAATTTTTGATTGGTGGAATATTGTATGCGGCGTGCTTTTTTGTGCGATATTGTCCTCATGCTGTCTCTTCCTTGACCGCCGGATTTGAGTCAGCCATTTTGTTCGTGGATCTGCAACATGTTGGTGGCTGTGCATTTACAGTAGCGAACAAAAGTATTTGGCGAAGCACTTTTTCTACTATAATTGTTTTTTCTGCTGGACCAAATCAGGTCATTTTGGGATATGATATGTGTTGATTCGTGGGTTACACAGCCGCATAGTTTGTATTTCACTCAGAGCGAATTTTTCTTTCGAAATGGGCCATATTCAATAGTTGCCAATTATTACCCATTTGTTTGCTACATGTATTAATGTTTTTCTTGTGATTTTGGGGGGGGGGGGGTGGTTGTAGTGTGATAATAAGTCAATCTTAGGTTTTTAGAAATGGGTAAAAAGGCGGAGATCCCTGTTGGAGCTCGCCAGGTGGCCGTGAACATGGTGGAATCCGGAATGCGCGTCACCGACATTGCGAGGGACCTGAAGATCCGAAACCAGTCCACTTCAGCGATCCTGCAACGTTATAAGAAGCCTGGGACCGTCGAGAACAGTCCGCGATGTGGTAGGCCTCGTTCCACTACGTTGCGTCAGGATAGACGCATCCTCCGTCGATCTCGTGCTGATCCCACCTTGACTGCTGTGGACATCGCCACCGAATTCCGCGACAACGACGACCTGAACGTCAGCCGAATGACCATCTCCCGTCGTCTCATTGCTGGTGGATTGAATGGAAGAAGCCCAGCCAAGGAACCACTCATCGGAGTCAAGAATCGACGAACCAGAGTCATCAACTCTGGACCGCGGCGGACTGGAGTAAGGTGCTTTTCACCAACGAGAACAAGTTCAACTTGTTCGGAATGGATGGCATCCGATACGTACGACATCTGTGTGGCCTGAGATTCAACCCCCAGTTCACTCAGCCGACTGTCAAGCACGGAGGAGGATCGCTCATGGTTTACCGCGCCTTCTCTCGCAATTGAATGGGCCCCATCATCAAGATTCACGGAATAATGACCGGCCAAAGCTACACGAACATGTTAATCAACGATGTCTTCCCATGGATAAACCAGAACATACCACCCGGATGGATCATGCAGCAAGACAACGACCCGAAGCACACCTCCGGAGTAGCGAAGGCAGCCTTCCAGCAGCAACAGGTCACACTTCTAGACTGGCGAAGCCAATCTCCAGACATCAACCCCATGGAGCACATGTGAGAGGAGCTGGAGAGACGATGTGCGAAGAAAACCAGCCGGAATAGGGCCCAGAAGTTCGACCAGCTATCTGCAGAATGGGCGCGAATTCCGCAGGTCACCGTCGAGAATCTAGTGGACTCGATGCCGGCCCGTTGTGCAGCTGTTATCCCACTAAGTATTAGTTATTGTTTTGTCGTTTTCTCGCAATTGTTTTCTGTTATCGTTGCATTAAATGAATGTGTTACACACCTACTTTGTTGGTCAATTCGATTAAGCTCGGTACCTGATCTGTGTTAAGGTTTTCGTTCCATCTGCATATGGGTCATGTTTACAACTGAATAACACATATCATATCCCAAAATGACCCGATTTGGCCCAGCAGAAAAAATATTATGGTCGAAAAAGTGTTTCGCCAAATACTTTTGTTCGCTACTGTAGGCCCTTTCATTTGATCCATATGGAAGGGTTTTTTTTTTCTCTTTTATCGTTTCTGTGCTAACTGAAATTTATTTTTATATTTTTGGCTTTGATTTTACTTTCGCTTTTTTGCTGTTGGCCTTATTTTGACTTGCTCTTGTGTAAAGTTCCTTTTTTGGAGAACATACATCGTTTTTGGCTACGTGGCTGTGCGTCAAATTTCGTTGTTTGGCGGAACTTTTGCGTAGCTGTACTCTATATAAAGCATTCCTATAATACTGTGTACATATTGCAACATTTATTCCTTAATTTCTTAAGTACCTTTCCAATGTTTTATATTACATGTTTTTGTCTAAAGTCATTATGTGTTTCGTGGGAACTGTCTGTAAAGAGTTCTCTGTTATTCGCTCTTATACTCTCTGCTTTTTATCTTATTTTATTTTTTCTTTGCTTGTTCCTTAAATATAGGGGTTGTTACATTTTTTAGTCTTTTTTACGGTAGTTCCTGGTTGAGTTTTTCCCTTAGGTAGCTGCTCACCACGTGTTTTGGCCATGTGGGACTGCAGTAAAAAATATTTGGAACTTCTGGCTTCAAATAAAATCCTTGTGTTTGGCGTTTTTTGTTGTTGTTGTTTTCTTAGAAGTTGGACAATATTTCCATCGCATTGTTCTTCTGAAAAAAATTTTGCAGTTCATTTTCCCCATGCTTTTTGGGTCAAAATTCTTTGCTTTTCTCACAATATTTGTGAGCTCTGTGCAGTAGTTTTTCTGTTTTTGTGGGCGATGATGAGATATGGGTCGGGCCAGTTATGTCTTAGACGTATGCTAAATTTAAAAAACATTTTTGCTTATTTTTTAAAGTTTTCCCTTCCTCTGTGGGCGGTACTGTTAATTTGGTATTTTGGGGGGACTTATACTTTCTGCATCTAAGGCATAGCAGAATCCCATTTTCAACCAGGTTTTTGTGGAAGCAAATAAATGCAGAGTTTTGCTGGTCCTTGATAAAGCCAAGGCTCAGCATTTTCGACACTTTCTACATCCCTTTTTGTTGGCTTTGGAGTTTTATATTTTTTTGTTGTAATTTCTGCTTTGTAAGATGTTGTTTCTGAGAATTCTCCACTGCTGCTTTTGCGCTTTTGGTTTTCAGATTTTAAGTTTGTGTGTGAAAATATTTTTTTTATATTTTAATTTTTTTTTCTGTTATTGGCTTAAGTTTGGTTTAATTATTGATTAGTATGTATATATACATATACTTCGAGGATGGAAAACAGCTTTCGCCAGTAATCAGAAATACCAGTAAAGAAAATTTAACATTCAAGATTGAAATTTGATCAAAAAGTAGAGCTTTGATTTTTTTGCTCCTGCTTAAACTGCTTTTAAAATAAAATTCTGCGACATGTTTGATCAACCGTCTTACTTTAATTACATTAGTCAGAAAGAGGATCGAAATGGTGTTCCATCTCCTTGATTATTACAGGATTGGAAAGTGCGTTTGTTTGCAGTTCTGTGTTTCATCATGCAGTTCGCTTCCGGAGATGTCAATTGATTACCTTCGTCTCTTCTTTTCGCTCAAGGCATCGAAGTTCTTATACTTCCATGCATGACTGCTCTCAGCCGAGACATCAGTTTGTTTCTCTGTCTACCATAGGTCTCTGTGTAAATAAATTCGGATTTCCACGATGCCAAAAGTAATTAATTTTAGAACATCTGCCAGCAATGACACCAAGTTCTGGTTTATTATCATCGTCACACACCACTGATTCAGTGGAATCGTAATTCAATGAATTAGCCCCGCAGGAAAAGCTGGTGAATCATCAATTCTACCCAACCGTTTTGCAGTTTCTGTGCACCACTGGTTCAGGAAATGCCTACGTGATGCTCAATGAGACACGCAGTTACCGTATACCTTTCACGTGACAGAATATTCATGTGTGTTTGCTCGCGTTAGTTAAACAGCTTGTGGTGAAACACAGCATAAGCCTCCTATTTAGCCAGACGCAATCATCTTCACCTAACGAAAAAGGTTTGACATTTAACAGAAAAGAAATCGCTTCCCTTAACACAAATCTAATCCTACCGCATATTAAATATTTTGAGCAATTCACAGTGCAAATGCCATGTGTGGTCATAACTCACAAAAGTAATCATTGGGCATGCAATTTGCCAAAATGGACAGCTCATATATTAGTTACAGCTCTGTTCCTAAAACAGTTAACGTAATAAGCTTAATCATACGTAATTCTGAAAGTTAAAGTTTCAGTGATACAGCAGAATGCAACAACTGAATATTCGAAAACGCGAAAAAAAGTAAAGATTTTGCTTTGAACAGTTATTTGTTTGCTGGAATGATGCACAGGTACAAGCAATGAAGCATTTTGTTGGGAAAAGGGTGCTGAATTCGAGCAGTCATTTTTCGCCAGACCGAGATCCCTTTGTTTCTTTGGTGAACTCTGGCTTTTGTGTTTTGCATACTTTCCTACAGACTTCACAAAGCACCAAAGCTTGATGAACGTTAAACTGCCTCCCTCTCATCGTCCATAAAGTAGAATTTAATTCCTCCAGTAACTGAAAAGCATGGTATCTCAAGCACATAATAGAAAGCATTAGGTAATTATCGGTGGGTATCAGGAAAACCGCAGAAATTACCTCCATGTGTATTTGGTAATTACGTGCACTTGGTCCTGATTCTTCAGTATAACCTTGGAAAAATTGTTATCAATCAAGCGTAGTTTTTCGACTTTCATAGGAGGAAGCCATTTTTTGTGGAATTAGGAAACCACCATTATATTTTACGCTTTCCAATTTTTCGTCAATTGGTACGCTGAAGGTTTAAGACAATCGTCGGCAAGCCTGCAACTTAAGAAACTAAAATGTCTATCATCAAAATCGGCAGTTCAGCTAAAAATGTTTGCTAGCTTAGAAGTATCTTCCACTAGGCTGTATAATGAGTACACAAATTGGGATAACTTAACACAAACCCTACCCCTAATATTCGGACAGTATTATTCTGTACCGAGAATGAAATCGGTGTTACGCAAGCACAACGTCACATACGCAACTATAAATATGCTCGTACGGCTGTTAATGAGACAACACCACAACTGAAAATTCGCTATGTCTCGATCGACAAATTAACTTAATATTTACCAGCGAGGATTGATTATAGGGTCCTTCTTAACCGTCGCACCGTACCGGTTGTTTCAGCGGCGCTAAAGATCTAGAGGTCGACAGTTGGAGATATGACATGGAACTGGAAGCTGACTTGGGCTAAATCTGCCAAAAGGCGTCTGAGTACACATGGTTATTACAAATCATTTAGGCAGTTTCAACATTTTATTAAATCAAAACTAGTTAAGATGCTGACACTCACGTTGCACCGTTTTGTAAGGAAACTCTTGAAGTCTGTTACAGGAAATTGTGAATTTTCGATGTGTGCACCCTTAGCCACACGGCATATACTAACGCAGAAGTCAAACTTTTTCCAAACACGCGTTAACATATCTTCATCAACTCCAGCAATAGCTGTTGTGATACGTTGTTTCAGAACATCTAAATTAACAGGAAGAGGAGTGACAAAGACTTCGTCTTTGACATAGCTCCATAAGAAGAATGTTGCAGGGTATTAGACACGGACTTTGTTGTTGTCAACATGTCAGTTACATGCTGTCGCCTGTTGCGCAATCAATCCAACGCTGTGGAAGATTTTCGTCGAGGAAATTTCTAATTTCACGATACCAATGGGGTGGTGCTCCATCTTGTGGTAATATTACGTTGTCACTGTCTTCGTGCAGTTGAGGCATCAACCAAATAATTAGCATATCGGCATAAGAACTTACCGCTACAGTGTTTACTTGGAAAAAGAAGGGGCCATGCACTTCTTTACGGAATACAACACAGAACACATCAACCTTTGGGGAATCCAGCACATACTCCACTGTTGTTCAAGAATTTTCAGTTTCCCATATGTGCATGTTATGTTTGTTAACTTTCCCGCTTATGTGGAATGTCGATTCGTCGTTGAAAATTGGACGCTCACAAAAATCATCTTCTTGAAAACGCTCCTGCATTTCGGTACTGAAATACAGAAACCGTGACGTGCCTTTCGGTCACTGTCAATTAGTCTTTGCAATAACTGAAGTTTGTAGCAAGCCATTTTCAGACGCTTCCTCAAAATGTTTCCAAACAGTCGGTTCTGGAATTTGTAACTCCCTACTCGCCATCGTTGTGGATTTCCTTGAGCTGCTTTGGTAAATCGCTCGAACACGCTCCACTTGTTCATCAGATACACGTGGTCTCCATGGACTTTTACCATTACACAAACATCTTATTGTTCCAAATTTCTTGTGCCAGTCGTAGATGAATTGTCTGTTCGGTGGCAATTTCTTGAAACATGTTCTGAAATGCCGTTGCACAACAGTAACAGGATTCGTTTTGCTTGATTCAAGTACACATAACAGCTTCTCCAAAGCATTTGCGTCCATCTTGCCTGGCTGCTCAGGTGACGGCGAAAACGTACAATATTTTAGTGTACCGCCATCTGTATAATAAAATCGTTGCTATTGGTGATAGAATAGTGCATCGTGAGCGTCAATATTTTACATAAGTTTTGTTTTATAAGGTGTTGAAACTGTCTGTTTCATTTGTAATAATCCTATACTTTCGAAGGTAAGGGAGCGTGACACAATAGCTCTGCAAAGGACTGTTCCCTCAGAACGGAAATCAGCATTGTGTCAAATCATGCAAACCCTGTGTGAGACTATTGTGATTGATATTAGCTCCAGTACAGTACGCAGAACACTGCACGACACGGGTTACCACGGTCCAGCAGTCAGCCACAAGCCTCCAATCTCTTCGGGTAATGCCACATGCCGATTAGCGCGGTGTTAGGAATGGCGATCTCGAACTATAGACCAATGGAAAATTTATATACCCAAATTCCATACGTACACAACTTACTCAAAAACACATACGTGGCAACGTATATCATGTTAATATTGTTGATTTACCGGATGGCTATTGCTCACGGTTACTCTAGTGATCTCTTTAATAAACTCGTCCGCAACGAAAATCGTGCGTCTTATATTACTGTACAGCAAGATGTGCGACAGATGATGTTTGCGAGTTCGAAAGATAATTTTTCTTTGGTTACGGTGATCCTGAAAACTCTCGGCAGGAAACATAATTTAGAGTTTGGGGTCCCCCGAATAATATTTATAGCCTTATCAAGAAAGACCCCAATCCAATCCAGCTCACCCAAAGGCATGGTGTATATAGAATCCCCTTGATTTCTGGGGTTTCTACTTTGCCGAATAACTTCTATATAGGTTCTACACTTAGTACTTTAGCTGTTAGAACGAAAGAGCACAAATATAATATCAGGTCCGGTTTTTCTGTTACAGCCCTAGCCAGAACTGTTAATCAAGAACTCTATTCACCAGATTGGGAAAACGCTACGAATATAGCTTCGGCACATAATTGACGTTCTCTTCTCTTCACAGAAAGTTTGTGTATAGTCCGATATGCTCAAAACTGTTGCAATGAGGACCTGCCAACCTTTGTTCCACAACCGTGGAGGTCACTGGTTGGAACTTCTTCTGCGAATGATGATATGGCCTATGACGAACAAGCTACGTGATCAGCTATTGTCTTTTCTTCTTATCGATTACCATGTTGTGGCAACATGAAGCGTAATGTATCATGGGACGTCTCTGTATTTACTACCAGCCTGACTGTTTCTCTGTGACAGTCTTCCTGATGATGGGACTATAGCTGGTCCTGAAAGATCTTCCAAGTAGTTTTTAATCATTGTGTTTTAATTGTAAAGAAATCTCATATTTTAATTCTGCATTTGGAACATATTGGTTTAATTTAACGTACAAAGACAGCGTTTAACTTGTTATACGTTTTCACGTATGTGTATTTAAGCAATGGAAAATTGTTCTGTTGACGGCCGAGTTACGAAACACAATGAACCAGTCTGATGTTCGTTGATGGGTGTGAGGGATGCCCAGAGAAAGATGTTTTCCAGACTGTATCTTCCCGACAATGAAGTTTGATGGAGAGACCGTGATGGTATGGAGCTGTTTTCCGAGGTTCAACTTGGGTTGTTAATCATTTTGAAAAAAAACAATGAACGTTGAGCATTACCTAAACATCCTGTACAGTTATTCACTTACAAAGTTGCTGCAGTATTTTGGAGAAAGTCATACTGGTATCAGCACGACAATGCACAATGTTATAGGGTTCGCGTTGTTACAGACATATATGAGGACATGGGCGTCGAAGGTTGGACTAGCCAGCCAGAGACAGGAAATGAACCCTCTATGCAATCTATGGGATGCATGGTATTACACGGTTGGGTGCGTATAAAAAGAGATCTTCTAACAAATAAAGCTGAACTGTTCATTACTTTAAAGGCCGAATGTACAATAAACTGGTGGAGAGTATTCCAAGAAGACTGGAGGCATCACAAGAGCCAAAGTTTCAGCACAACACCTGAAACTGTCTGTAACTGAAGATTATCTGTAGACATGTAGACGCACGGATATTAATTACGGGGCAGTGTAAGCAACCAATTAAGATACATTCACTTAAACAGCAATCAAAAAATAAAAGAATTTAATCAAATAAAGCACAGTGAAACAAGTCCAAAGTTGCTGGGGGCTTGTTGTTGAGAGATATATCCAATAGGGTGGTTCTTAAAATACTGTGAATTTGTTTTTCAACAATTTATATGCTCTGACCCCCAAACGTGTTCCTCGATGTAAAATTTCTACCCTTTTAATTAGCATTTAGTAGTAGCTCAATGCGATCAAAGTTTTACTTGTGATTGCATATATATTTTACATCATAAAATTATACATCAATTAGTGCAGAAATACTGATTTATTGATTACTCTGAAAAATTCCAAACACAAATCCTTATCTAAATTAATTTTGCCTATCAAAGACAATAGAACATTTTCCCAATTAAAGTAATTTCATTGTTAACACTGAGAAAATCAATAAAACACTTAAATCAAAGTTCTTTGTAACTTGACTCATCTGAGATGAAGTTTTTTTCCCTGCAGTCGAGATAACGGCACCTATGTTGTTCTACAACTTGTAGTAAACATTGTTTTTGATCTTCATTCTCTGTTTGTTTTTGTTTTTTGACCACAGTGAGCAGCTCGATGGGCTATAAGCAGTCACCTGTCCCTAATTTAGGGCCACTAGTTCCAGGGAAGGGAGAGAGCAAACACAGCATCCATGCCTCATCGGGACTCAAACCCGGACCCATATCTGACAAATGATCAGAAATCATGGCTTAGACCACTGCGCCACCGGTCTGGCCATTTTGGAATCAAAATCTAAATAATCTCTTGGGATATTAAGGCGATTAAAGAATTTCAGTGTTTTTTGTCACAAAATCTTCATATCACGAGAAATTTTGCCACTCAGCTTGATGCATTTAAGAGGTTCGTCAACCCCGTCCTTCTCATTAAGAGACCGAAGCATAGCTTTTTTTTTACTTCTAGACACGTTTTGTACACTTGTAGACACGTTTTGTTTTCCTTTTGGAATTTTTTTTCAGCTTGAGCCACTTTTCACGATGTTTTTCCAGTTTATCCTGTTCATGGCGAATGGGAATACGGGCCTTTTCCCAAAACTCAGCAGTTTCCTTAACAACAGCCATACAACTCTCACGAATTGTCTGCTTCAAGGTTTATACAATAGGCAAGCTTGTTTCTGGAACTGTACAGAATTTTCCAACTATATGAAATAAAAATAGACATTACCTTATTTATGTGGAGTATTTGATTGGCACTTAAGTCAAATAAGACAAGAAAAGGTGAATGGAGAAATCAGGTGACGGGGATAACACGGTAAGTGATTATTTCAACTGACTTGAGCGACCTCTAAATATAGTTAGATCTGCCTGAAACTTTATAAAAAAATGTTATATGGTAGAACAAAATTGGAGGGTCAGACAACAACATTTCAAAACTTCAAAAATAAGGGCCACCCTAATATCCAAGTTGAAAGCATTTATGAAGATACAGAGACGTTTAATATACTTGGTGAGAATAGAATTTTCGTGGTCTCTTGGTGTTTTGTAACGCGCAACGTGTCCGGTTAGGTTTTGCTGGGGCATCGCGACGTGAGACAATTCTCTTTTGTCTGCGGATTTCACCAATCAAACTCCCAAGAATTTTCTTCCTGTATCATGAAACTGAGAAAACGTGAGAATAACGGGCGTCAAAATAACTCCCTATGGATACTAGATTTGTATTTTTCCTGTAAAAATCTTAAAAAGTATAGTTTTGAGCATTTGTCGTGTAGCTGGCAGTATTAACCAGCTTAAGAGAATCTAGTGAAATATTCCGTGAATTATTTCTTTGCTTCTCATTAGACGGGAATATTATCGGGATTATAGTCTGAAATATTCATGTGTTTATACTCAAACTCTCTGCCAATGCCATCTTACGAAAGATTGAATTATCTCAGTATATCCTATGCAATTTCTTTTGAAAGTGAGTCCTGGTAAAATTCCTTTTTGTAGCTTGATTCTGTGGTATCGTTAACCGCATACTGTCAGGTAGTGAAGAAAAATGCAGTGCTTTAACTTATTGGGCTCACCAAAGAAAAAGCAAATGCCGTTAGCAAAAACGTAATAATAATAACAAAAAAGATATTGATCTTAAGGCGAATATAATCTTCACAGATCCTAAAACCAGTTCCAAATTAATTCATTTATCAAAATTCACGTGACCACAACAGCTTCCTTTGGAATGATTTAAAAATGTTCATCGAAAAACCTGGCCACAAATAAAGCTTTTATTTTTGATTTTCTCCTTAGTTTTCTGCGGTATTAATCATATCTGAAAGCTGCCTCGCTAAATAATGATGCAAAGAACAAAACACAAGAAAAAAACAAAGTGCAAAAAATACCGTTTCTTTTTCCTTTCTTTCAAATTTAATTATTTAGTAAGTTAAGTATAACAAATTGTGCAGTTCATTGATTAGGAAAATGGTTCCCAGAGCAAGAAGAAAAATTACTATACTTCAACGCCTTTTTTTATTTACATTCACTGTAAGATGTTGCCAATATAAGAGTTCAAAAAATAATTTGAGACTTGGCTGCTATGCAGCTGTATCCTATTTAAACAAATGCTCGTCGAAGAAGCTGCGCGCCGTTTTAGACATCAGAAAGAATAATCGATGAACAGCAATTGCTTGGAACGCTGCTGTTTTGGAGGCATCCATTAAAATTATTTATTCGTGCCTAGGTCTTTCAATAGAACGTTATGTACACGAAACAATGACTTGTTGCTAGCGAACTGAATCAAAGCCGAAATACCTGTTTCTCACTGAGAAAAACATAGGAGGGCCTTTCATGGAAGTTGTCGAGCCAAGTTCTATTGCCTTCAATGAACACCTGATGTCGAATTAGTTTTTCACCATGAATGGGCCTCATAAGTTTGGGCTTTCGATGCTATGCGGAAAAGTCTAAATTTAATTGAAATTTAAGATTTCTTGCCTCAGTGAATACATTTCGTTAAATAAGTGACTGAGCATCCCCAATAAATGTTCCAACTTTCGGCGAAAAAATGTTCTAAGTTCGCAGTTTGCTAAAGTACTATTTCATGTTCCTTGTTTCTTCGTACTGGATAGCTGTGTTGCACATAAACCACACTTTGTAAATAATTAACCAAACCTATAAAGAATCAGAAAGTCACTTCCTTAGTCAACCAATTTATTCGGTAATCATTTGTACTTCAATATCTCAAAATTACCTTTTTTTGTTTTGTTTTTTTGTATGTTTGGAGATTTAACGACCACCGTGAGCAACTGGATGCGCTATAAGCAGTCGTCCGTTCTTAATTTAGGGCCACTGGTTCCAGGGAAGGGTGAGACAGCCAGCGCCGTGAGACCAAGACAGCATCTATGCCTGACCGGGATTCGAACCCGGACTCAATCAAGGCTGTCTAGAAAACACAAGACCATGGCATTAGAGAGATATTTTCCCTCCGTTTGTGACGTCAATCTTATGATATACGGACTGATACGTCGGTGTCGTGTTTGACGTCGACGCGACAGTGTTACAAACCAATCGGTAGTTTTGGTTTCCGCGTGACGTCACTAAACAAGGGAACTCTTCTCTCTGACGTCGTGGCCTTGTGTTTTCTAGACGGCGTTGACTCAACTCAGCACTGCGCCACCGGAGCGACAAGGCAATCCCTTATCAGAATATAAATAATCTCGATGGCTTCAATCTAGACAACAATCTCAATACAATGACATTCGTTTGTCGATCACATATTTTTCATCCACTCCGCCAAAAGCTATCAACTCTAATCTCTCTCTCTCACTCTCTCTCAGGTCTCTCTCTCCCTCTCTCTCTTTCAGCACACTCTCTCTCTCTTTCAGATCTCTCTCTCAGATATCTCTCTCAGCTCTCTCTCCCGCTCTCTCAGTTCTCTCGCTCTCCCTCTCTCTGTCTCTCTTTCACTCTCTCTCCCGTTTCTCCCTTTCACTCTCTCTGCCCTTTCTCTCAGTTCTCTCTCTCGCTCTCCCACTCTCTGTCTCTCTTTCTCTCTCTCTCCTCTTTCACCCTTTCACTCTCTCTGCCCTGTCTCTCTCCTGTCTCTCACTCTCTCTCTCCCCTCTCTCTCTCTCTCCTTCTGTCTCACACTCTCTCCCCTCTTTCTCTTTAAATTTATGTCTCCCTCTCACCCTCTCTGTCTTTCACCACTCTCTCTGCCTCTCTCTGTCTCTCTTTCACTCTCTCTCCCCCTTTCTCCCTTTCTCTCTCTCTCTCTCGCTTTCACTCTCTCTGCCCCTCTCTCCTTCTGTCTCTCTCTCTCTCTCTCTCTCTCTCTCTCTCTCTCTCTCTCTCTCTCTCTCTCTCTCTCTCTCTCTCCCTCTCTCCCTCTCTTTAAGTTTCTGTCTCCCTCTCAGCTCTCTCTCCCCTCTCTGTCTTTCACCACTCTCTCTCCCTCTCTCTCTCTCTCTCTCTCTCTCTCTCTCTCTCCCTCTCTCTCTCTCTCTCTCTCTCTCTCTCTCTTTAACTCTCTCTGTATATATTAAATCCAGTAATTTCTGCTTTGACTCAGTGCCAATGTTACCAAATTGTAAAAGCTATTTCAGGAAGTAATGTGCCGTTCCGTGAGAAGCGTTTAACCAAGAACTACCGTATTTATTCTAATATAACGCTCACCTTACTTCTCAGCTACGAAAATGCGAATTTTTTTTAATACTCGTATACTAAGACACAAGAAAACTTGAAAGAAATACAAACTTATTAAACTTACGAAATATGGCAATTCTTGAATTATTTAAATTCCACATTACTCCAAATTATGCATTGCTCACAGACATCTCTCCATCTACATCCTCAGATATTTCACTGCATGAATCTTTCTTGCCGCCGTCGACTGTGGTTTCACTGCTGGATTGTTCGAAGATAGCGTCGTCTTCAGTGCCATCCATCGCATTGGAAATGTCGCACTTCAGAAAACACCACTTAACTAAGCCATTAGGAATGAACTCCCAGACATCTACAATCTACTGTGCTACTACAGAGAGTGAAAGCTTTTTAACACATGAAGTTTTTGTCATTCTGTGTCTCCCGATGTAAGCCACGCATTATAGCATGATCGAATTGTTGCTTTAAAAGGCCTTTTTATGCAGACATCATGGGGCTGAAGTTGGGAAGTCATTCCTCCTGGCACAACAACTAGATCAGTTCTGTTTTCAACAATCCTGGTTTTCACCAATTTGGTTACATGCCACTTGAATGAATCCAATACGAGCATGGACCGCAGTCCATGCTCGTATTGGATTCATTCAAGTGGCATGTAACCAAATTGGTGATCGTCGAAACTACACCTTTTGAAGCCAGTCCGTTACCAGTTTTTCGGCCATCCAGTCATTTTCTTAAACTCTGACATGAATTTTCTGAGGAAAAGTCTCTTTATTCGGAAATATTTTTCTCTTGAAAATCACATACAGTGGTAGCTTGTTCCCATCGGCGGTAATGGAAAGCATGACGTCATTCGTAGCTTCTCGTTTCCTGCTGTTAGTACTTTAACTTGCTTTGCACCAATACTTACAACAGTGTAATTTGATGGCATATCAAAATACAATGGTGTTCGGTCAGTATTCCCAATCTGGCTTGAAACATGGTGCCCTTGCTTTCTTACTGATATGACGTACTTGAGAAAACTGTATAGCTTTTCTTCAAAGTCAGATGGCATTCTCTGACATATTAAAGTACGCCGCCCCAGAGAAAATCCTTTTCTTTTTACAAAACGGCAAATTCATCCTCTTGAAGCAGAGAACCTTACAATGGATCCAGGTTCAAGATAAATTTCTCGTGCTTTTGCCTGAAGAATTTCTACAGCAACAGGAAAACCTGATGCACGTCCCTGCTTCACGAAATGATCTAGACGATCGTCAATCTTGGAACGCTACCGGTCTTAGGTCCCGAAAACGTCTTTCGTGTTTTGGAGCACTGATTCAGCTTTTCCTTTTGCTTTTAGAACACATCTCTGGACAGTATCCTCCACGTTCAAGTAACAAAATGCAGCGATTCTTTCAGAGAACAATACTGTCAAGCAAGCGACTATCCGTATTTTATATCTTTCGTCGAAGCTTATTAACGAATATAGAAGAATGGGAAAAGTTGGAGATTGTCGATGGCCATTGCAACAGTCAGACGCTCAGAGGAAATTCCATCCGCTGGCGTGCCGCAACGACGACGTCGTAGACAATCAGGCATTTGCGAGACTCCAGATGTAGGTAATTGTCACCGGTTCTAACGCACACCCGGATAAACAGGTTCGATTTTAGAGGCAAAAAGGTGAGTGTTAGATTCGAGTTAATACGGTAACTAAATTTAAATAAGGTAAAAAACTCAACAGGAAGGTTAGATAGAGTATGCGTCACAAGCTCGTAAAGAAAAGAAGATGTAACATCTAAAGACAAACAGAGCAGCTGGTCTCAAATTCAGTACCACTGGCTTCAGGAAACCGCGTGAGTCAAGGACTCACGAACGAGAAAACATCCTCATGAGAAACCGAAAGTACGAGTCTGACACTCCCACACTAGATCACATGGACGCTAAGTAACACATGCTGAGATTTTTAGATGTAGAAGTCGAGATGTGAAAGATATTGAAGCGCACAACTCTTGAACTACTCATGATACTCAGGGAGATGGAAACACCTGTAAGCCAAATGGAAATTAGGATACCTCAGGTAAAAGGTTCTGGTACAGTGATGTATTTACTGTGTAGTAGTGTTATAGAGAATGTTTCTCCTGCTGGGTGTTAGGTTGACTAGCATTAATAGCCACCCAAAAAAATGCTTTCTTGTACTGTATGTATTAGCACAATGAAGTAAAGTGTTGAATTGCCAAGCTACCAGCGATAGCTATATGTGTCCAGAATGAAGGAATATATGCGATCATAACAGATGATCCAGTAAAATTATCGCAATAGAAAATTGCAGTAATTGTAAGTGTCTGAGGCTCTACTCCACCCTCCATTCAGTCAGGACCTCACCCAATCCGGCTACCAACACGAAACCTGCCGAGTGGTATTGTCGTCGGATAGTGGCTCTGGTGGAACGTTGGCAAAGCACTATAGAAAACAACGGCCTGTACTTTGAAAAATGAGGTGAGCGTGTTTGGCTTTCTTGCACCGTTAAACTTTCTAGCTGCAAACTGGACGAACGTTTGACCAACCCTGATCGAATCTCCCAAAACTGTGTAAGATGAGTGTGAGAAGTGACAAATATCCTTTCGAACTTAAACCTCACGCTCTATTTCCACATCAGTTCGTTTATGACGGATGCTTGTTATACTAATGTGGTTTCAAATTCAGTGCCTTAAAAGTTTTGAGCTATTCTAATACATACCATTATGTTCTGAATTTTGTTGATTATTGTGAAAGGCTCAGAGATGTTTTGTGAAGAACGCTACAAATTAAAGGGTTACATATGAGAAAGTACTAAGTTCTTTTGCAGTACTAAGAAGTACTTGAAGTACTAAGTTCCTTTGCACGTCCTTTTCTAAAACAAAAGTACGTGCTTATAGTATAGTTTGTCCGTCCGTCCCTCCATTTGTGCACACCACATCTCTGCGACTATTATTCCTATTTGAAAAATTATTTTTACGATGGGAAGCCCAAAATTTGAGAACAATGATCCTTGCTTTCCAGTTTTTTTTATTAAAACCTTCGCCGCTAGAGGGCGTAAATGCCGATGCTATCGATTTCAAATACATTTTATCCGATATTATTATTTCTAAACATCCGACTTAAAAAATTATTTCTAGCTTTCGTTAGTTTTTAAAACGAAGACTGTTTTGGAAGCAGCGTCTTTTCCATGTAATGCCTAGTTTTTCCACTAGGGGGCGTAAAATTAATTGCAATTTACTTTATATGGTTGATATGAAAACTTATTTTTGCATCGGATAGAGCTCCTGGTAAGAAATGTTCTGCGCTAATTTTTAATTTTCTTTAAAGAACGGTTTTTTCACTACAGAATGTAAGTGTATATTTCTGTTGATGCATTTCAGCAATATCTGCGCTCATCAAAACTCGACTGAAAACATTATTTTGTGATCAGATACAGCTCACTACGAAAAACTTTTCCAACTATCTTCTGGAAACGTTTTTCGTAGTGAGCGGAAATCGTGAAAATGAGAACCTTTCTATTTTGTTTTTATATTCACTAAGTGTTATAACAATGATAACGGTTTTGAATATTTTTTATTTTATTTAAAAATTATTTTACTTCGCAATAACTACAGAGAATATCCTTCGATGGTCGTCCTCCAGCCGTACACCTTACGTAATATCTACGAAATACGCGACATGAGAGGAAAGAAGAACGACACAACGCGCGAATCCTGAAAACAAAAATATGAATTCCACACTGTCTCTCACCATGTGAGTTGTAGCACCATCCTGCCGAATCTACGGAATATTTCTTTCACCCTGACCAGTGCGATGATTTGTATGCATTTTATCACACAGTTCACCACATCATAATATTTTTAGAGTTATAGTAAAAAATTCAATTTTTCCAGAGTTCCCATTCAAATTGATCAACCTGTATGTACAAGTACTGACTGTAGCAAACAAAATTGCCAAGCCTAATCACACTCGTTGTATTTCAGTTTCATTGATTATGCTGTTAAGGAATTTATTTGAAATTACAAAGGCATTTCAGTCGGGCAACTATGACATTTAAATGCACCATTTTAAGAATATAAAGTATGTTAAAAACTACTCTCTTTTGTTATTGCAATGTTAAAAGCATATTTTAACAAACTAAAGCTCTTTGGACATAATCTGTATCAGTATTCAGGCACTATAGAGATTTCTCCAACCGATTATTTAGTAGCTTTTCATTTCCCCACCACCAAAGGAGTTTAGGAAATTTATGAAGTTATAAACACTTACGGATAACTGGATTACTGTTGCTCTAATCAAATCTGACCACCCAGAATCGTTTTCCATCGAAGCACTGAAATTTCAATGATGGAGATACTACGGTCTAATACCCATCTTTAGATAAATTTTGTAAGACGAAGGGTTTTGGTTCGTTACATCTCCAGAAAACTGTCGGAAGTTTGTGAGTTACTGCCGTGGAAGATCTTCCTTAGGCCTACACTTCACGACGGCAATCAAGATTAGAATATTAATATTCAAGACTGAGATGTTCCCCCTCGTACTCCGCATGCCTCTCAGCTTCCAATGACATCGATTCGCACTTGGCCTGGGAATTAATTTATGAATATTAATTTTTGACAAGAATTGTTCAATTCTCAGACGAATGTATTTGCTCAAATAAACGTCACT
The DNA here is from genome assembly GCA_039090855.1 of Macrothele yani. Lineage (NCBI taxonomy): Eukaryota > Metazoa > Arthropoda > Arachnida > Araneae > Macrothelidae > Macrothele > Macrothele yani. The sequence continues at coordinate 143,127,842 of CM076989.1, forward strand.
ATTTTATGGCTTAAGTGTTTGAATCAAGAAATATTCTGATTACGGTTCTCTATAAACGGTGCTTTGATTCGCTAACAAACTCACTTCGAACGCAGAACCATTTTACATTTACTAGCACCTTGTTATGGTTTTAAATTGTAGCATTTTACTCAATATACCAAAACAATATTTATGACAATAGCATCTAAATTTTCGATTTATGAAATTTCGTACCGCTTTAGTATTATTTCAACTTTTGAATAGAGTGACTTATACTTACGTATCTGCGAAAAATAAATTACCTTAGCGACCCAATGGTTGAACAGATAAGATACCTAATTCATGCACGAAGGATTAAGTTCGGAAACGTGATTAGCGAGAAGTGCCGTGCGTGTTTACTCCTTGCTGTTCGTTTATCCCTCAATTTGGACTAGCATTCCTAAATTAGGGAAGGATGACTCTCGTTAGCTGTCGATAATTCTAGAAACTATTAACTCTAAAAGAATATTCCAAACAAAAGTCATGTTTGAATGAAACCAGTTCATGAAGCGTAAATGAAGTAGTGCTTGATTTCATCACCTGCCGCCTACTTGCTAGTCCGGTGTTCAGGAATGTTTTTGAGAGAGACTATTAAAATATACTCTCGTTTATTCTGCCAGGGTGAGTCAAAAGTTTGTCCGTTTGGAGCCTTGATGTTTACTGATGCAAGAAAGCCATACAACCTCCCTCTCATTCTGCAAAGTACAAACCGTTGTTTTTTATAGTCCTTTGCCAAATTTCCACGACAGCCACGATCACTCGGTGGTACCACCCGACATATTTCGAGGATAGAAATTCTCAGATGCCAGACTATATCCATCACTCAATACAGAAATTGGATGTGCCGTCCTTGTAGAAAATCGGCCATGAAGCGAGGTGGTGGTAGTCGGATTGGGAAAGCTCTGGACTACATTTAGAATAGTGTAGAATCTCGATCCCTTTCAACTCCTAGTTTTTGGAGGACCAATCTGGAGGTTTGACTTGAGGCATTATCCACTAGTAACAACCCTCACTTTCTATTGGTTAATGGTAGAGCGCGTTGGAGCAGAGCATCATAGATCCAATACAGTTTTTTGGCATACTGGAGCCCATCCATAACCTGACCATCACGCATGAGACCCCACTGCACAGGACACTCGCAGTTCCACCAAACGCACAGCATGACTTTTCTCCCAAACCGCCGTTCTTGTGTCATTGGCTGTGCTTCCTGGTGTGGCTCCAGCCACTGATTCCCAGTGGTAGAATACCGTAGGAATGTTCACGTTTCACCACCTATTACGATATAACGCCAATACCTATCTGCTGCGGATTTGACAGCAATTTGCGACAGAAAGCCACGCGTTGTTCCGCCTCCTGGTATGTCAATTAAAGGTGATTCATTCGATGGTGGCTGCAGGAGACACTATGCTTGTGCAAATGATGAACGATGGTGGATTGGGAAGACCCCCATCATGACTGCCAATTGTCGTATACTGGCATAGGGGTTCGCTGTCACATCTTTCATCTTTGATCACGGTGTCAGTGTTGGTGGTCGTTGGACCTCCGGACTTTGGTTGGGATTTCAGACTGGTGTCCCTGCGCCGAAATTATTCTCATGCTGCTGCACAGTTTCCTCGCCTTCAGCTGCAGAAATTTCTATCTATGCTGCTGCAGCGTTTAACTCTATTTTCGAATAATGGCTTGGAAACACCGGAACAGCAATTTTTTCGATCGTCATCCCCTTCTCACTTGATAACACAATGTTTTTCCCTGCCAAATTCAGCACATAAGCGTCGTGTGTTCTACGTCATCGACACTGGCACGTGTTTCTCACAGGAACAGAGGCCCTGCATTATGTGTAGCTCAAAACAAGATGAGCTTTTGAATTACCTTGGCAAAGTTTCTCGATTTTTCTCTCAGTATTAAAAAGGGTTTTGCTTCTGTCATATTGATTTCCCTTGCTTAGTAACGCTTGGTTTCTCACATTCAAGTCATCTTGTTCTCGGTCTCTTAATCAGTGGCGAGCTTTTAACTGCTGCAAAAGTGAATTTTTGTCTAAGCAGTCTTTATCTTCTATTTGACACACATATCAGAAAAACATGAATATCTTCGCAAAAGCGTCTTCTTAAAAGCACCTTACTCATTTCAAATGACTAATTTTGCAACTGAATACAGTTCTTCTTTTTCTTTCTGTTTTCTGTGGGTGTTTTTTTCATCACTTACTCTCGGAGCTTCTGAACTGTTCAAGGATTTTTACTTCGTATCTAACGTGAAATATTTCTTTCAAACAATGTACGAAGAGAAATCGAAATGTCTTTGCAAAATATTTCTTTCAATCAATGTACGAGGAGAAATCGATGTGTCTTTGCAAAATATTTCTGCCTGTTATATCTCTTGTTACTACCATTTCAGAACACACAAAGAAGGAACAAAACTCAATGCGTCTCTTTTTTTTTTATTTGCTTATTCATTTTTCTCAAGGTGGTGGCGCTTCCATTTTAGACATTTTCACGAAGGGGAAGCAACATAATATTCTACTGTATTGCCTAATTATTCTTTTAATCTACAGCCTTATTATATCTGTTTTTGGTCTTAACGGTCCAAGTCGGTCGAAACCTTAAAATACCTCTCATTTTTGTATTTGGTTTGACCACATCATGATGAAAATCTCAAAGAACAACTGAATTCTTGCAAAAAATGAAGTAGCGAAGCTCATTTTAAAAGACAGAGGATGTGTTTCATAAGTTTCAAAGCTAAGTTGCACCTCAAACACAAAATTAAATGCAACGAATTATATTTTCTTTTTTTTTTTTGTAATATTAGTGTAAAAATATAAACAATTATCATCCATGGGAAGATATCCTCAGAAAACTTTATCACCGTAGAACAAGCATCGAAGCCAAGTATGAGTGCTAATTTACTAATTTAGTATAAAAGCAACCGAATTAAGTATAAGTTGAGCGAAACAACAATCACTACGGTAAATATCTTTGTCAAACAGATCTTTCCTGTTCTCAATAACTACTGACGGCATTTCTGCGCAAAACGAATCTTCTGGTGAATTGAAATGGATTTGAAAATTAAGTATTATTTGATTTAGAAGAGCAGCAATTTTCGATTTTTGAAAATAAATTTCGTGCAATTCCAAGGATCTACTAATTCCAAGGTAATGTTATATTGCGGAAGAATAATCTCTGAAACGCAAATTTGTCTTTAGGAGGTCTCGAACTCACATCCTTCTGCTCCAGAGCCGAATGCTTTCCCAATTAAGTTACAATGACAAGTGTTTGTCACTGCTACTTGCCGTCCTGACATATACATTATATCTGTAGTACGTAACATAGACTGAAGAGCAATTGAATTAGAGATACCTGTCTAGTAACGTGTAGCACCACCTTTCGCCCTGATGACGGCGGCGATTCGTCTCGGCATGGACTCGACAAGACACCGGAAGCGTTGGGAAACAATACGGATCCACGACCTCTGAACCAGCTCCCACAGTTCACGAATATTTGATGAAGGGGGGTCAGAGCCTCGAACATCTCTCTCGATCGCATCCCAGATGTGCTCGATGGGATTGAGGTCAGGTGACCTAGCTGGCCAAGGAAGCGTGGTCACGTCTATGGAGTGTTCATCCAACCATTCGGACGCAATTCGGGAGCGATGGCACGGTGCATTGTTTTGTTGCAGGATGAAGTCCCCAGTGGGATGTTGAAGACGCACAAATGGGAGCAAAGAGTCGTCCAGGTTATCCCGGTAACGTTGACCTGTGAGGGACGATGTCACACTTCCCAGGGGTCCCATTTAAGTCCACGTAAACAGTCCCCAGACGAGAATGAAAAGTACCCCACCAGCTTGAAGAGTACCCTGCTGGCAAGAAGATTCCATCGCTTCATGTGGTTTGCGCCGTACTCGTATCCTGCCATCCGCATGTACCAACGTGAATCTCAACTCATCAGTCCAGGAAACATTTTCTCACATGTCTAGGGTCCAGTGGCGATGTTCTCACGCCAATGCTAATCTTTGCCCCCTGTGATGTGCGGTCAGCAGCGGAGCGGTACCCTCGTGGGACGATGGCTTCTGTACCCCATAGCGAGGAGATGGTTCTGGATGGTGTGGCTGCTTACACGTTTTTGTACTCTAGCGTTAAATTACCGAGTGATTTCTTGCACTGTGGACCGTCTATCCGCTGTTACAATGCGAGCTAGCCGACGATGACCCCGCTGATCCACCCGCAGTTGTCCACGACAGTTGGCCCTTGCAGGGATGATTTTACCGGATTCGATGTACTCACGGTGCACCCGTAACACAGTGGCTCGTGAAAATCCCAGTGTCTGCACGACTTCCGAGATGAAGAGACCCATTCATCGGGCCCCGACAATTTTCCCACGATCAAATGCGCTTAGATCCTTTGTCTTACCCATACTGCGTCCGACTCCTACTGATTCCCGTCGCATTACTCCTTATATTGTCGGATCGCTGCATACGTCATGTTGTTTCCGTTTACAGGGCCGCCCACAGCGCCACATTTGCATAACGCCAGCATTCTCTACATCAATTGCTCTTCAGTATATATCCTAAACCCTTAAGAAAGGGCTGGAGCGGAATCGTAGGTTTCCGGGTCAGCCAGCAAACCATGTTTGAAGGACCTCACTGCAGAAGAAGGAATTCTGATGAATTCCAGACGATCTGTGGAAGACGATTTTTCGAAGAAGCAAACTGCCAATAGATCTATTGTAAGGTTTGGGAGCTAATGTGAACCCCAAAATTGTCTGCGGCGAGACTAGAATACACATCCTTCTACTCCGGAGTCGAATGCTTTTCCAATTAAGCAATACCGGCAAAGGCTTATTACCGCTACTCGATGTTTTGACATGTGCTTCACCTATGTTGTACATTACAAAACCTGAATACTTTTCTCTTTATTTTTCTTCAGGAAATGATTCAGGTTTTTCGTTTTGAAATTATGCTAGGATCTATTTCTTTTAGCCATTAGATTTACAAAAGGAGAAACAAACAAACTGAAAGGCGATGATAAGACTTTAAGCCATGTTAACCGCGATCGACTACGAAACGAAGCCATTGGGTGGTACCAGGAATCACACGAGAAAACTTCATGCAGCAAAGGGAGGGAATGAGAATGGTCATTTTATCGACACATGAAGACATGAATACGCCGGTTCCTTGCCACTGAGGGGTTAGGAGAGATCACACTCATGGCAAGAGCTTGCTTCGTGCGGTTTTAGGTTACAATGAAAGATTCCATCCCATTATTTTGTCCAAATCTTGAACGATCAAATATCTTAGCAAAAAAATAGAAGGGGGGAAGAAAAGTGAGGGGAAAAGTGAAGGAGAAATTATCGAACCTTTTAGGTTGTTGTAATAGGCAGACTTCGGTGATTGTATCTACCAGACATATAACTCACTGGAACAATGTCTAAAGTGTGGCAAGTTCTAGTGTGTTTGTGTACAATTGGCGCCAAATATCCACCGTGGTTATTTGTTTTTTCTCGCGAGGATTTACCTGCCACCATGGGTAACTAAGGGCTACAAGCAGTTAAGCAGGCATCCGTTTCTGATTTAGGACTACTGATTCGAGAAAAGAACGAAAACCAGCGCCGCTCGACAAACAGACGAACCATGCCTCATCCAAATCCTGATGTCAGGCCAAAAATCTACTCCTCTTACCGCTAGGCCTCTGGAACGGGACACTGTTTTTGGAACTCCCGATAAGCCGTTGGTCCCTGCGCTGTGACTCTACGTGAAATACGCGTGTACATCTTCCCCTGGAACTTTGGCCCAAGTTGTTTATACAGTTGTGTAGCATAAATAGCGCCAGGTAGGGATTTAACAACCAACAGCTGGAACCACAAATTCTAAATCACTCAAAAGCCTGAAATTTGTTTATTTATATTTTTAAGAAAAAGCATTAGAAATTTCTCTCCGCCTCTTAGAAAAAGTTTAATTACTCATGTGTTTCAGCTTCAGAAATTTCATTTTCAAAATTCTAAACGTTTCCGTTGTAGATTTTATTTAAGCTTTTAAACTTCCATGGTTTAATATTGCATGATACAAAAGATTGATTCTCAGTCTTTCGTGAAGTGATGAAACGCTGTGGTTAATAAACAACTTTCAAATGCTGAGGCTAACAAACTAACAATGACACTATAGAAAACCATTAGGTAGAGCAAGTTTAATATCCACGTGTTTGTATTTCTCCTCTTTTACATCTTTGCATTAAGAAATCTAAAATTACTGATTCGTGAGAAATATGCCTTTACTGTTTAGTCCCCACGAAGTTTTAAAGTGCCTTTGTAATTTATGATACTTTCAAGAATTTCAAACTTCTGTACTGATGGATGCCCAGGCCATAATATGTTTCAACTTCGGAACTTATTTTTTTAATCACATTGCCGGCCAGTAAGAAGTACAATATTGAACCAAATAAATTATTTGGCAACAATATACGTATGCTGGGATGGTTTTTCTAACAGCTGGCGATATCGTAAAAAATCATCTAATAACATGCTTACTACGCATTGACCTCGAAAAATAACCGTATAAAGGCACTGAATTACAGCGATTCAATGATGATGAATTGTAATGGGCCAAAAACACGCCCTAATGCGTGTAAATATAGACATACGGTCGCTATGCAGAAGGAACAATAGGAACATCCCCAGGAAGATGATGCTTAAGAAAAAAAAAATGCATGAAGGCAACAAACAAGAAATGATCATTTACTCGAACGAATTTCAATATTTACATAACGATGATGCGATTGAGCGATCCAGAGCACCTATAAAAAGCAACTGCTACTTTGTTGTAGTTTTTTTTTTCTGTGCGTGTGTGTGAATTTTTTGTTTCGTCTCGTCGTTTTTTCTTGAGTTTCAGTCTAATTCACCAACTCAAATACGTTTTTCTTGTAATTCCATTGCATCATTTCCTCTCTTTCTTTCTTTGCCTTTTTTTCTCTCGCTACGATCTTTTATTTCTTGTTAGCTCTACCTATGACTTCGTTCTTTTACTCTATTTTGCCCTTTGGTTCACTGCCTCTGTCTTTCCGATTTTTTTTCTCTGTACGTTTAATTTATTTGTTGAGCAACAAATATATATATCCCTTTAAATTTTCTTTCTTCTATTTTTTTCCCACTTTGAGTTTATTTATCACAATAACACCTGCTCATGGGGAAAAGATTTGGGTTTTCACTAATGCATCTGTTTTGATTTTTCTCATTTCTTACATTTTAATTGTTGTAATGCTGCGTTTTACTGTTCTCCCATTATTTGATCTTTTACGCTTTCCAACCGTATGTTGAAGAAGCGTATATGCTCCAGCTTTGTCTGTCTCTCTGTCTGTCTGTTATCTGTCCGTCCGTCAGCACGATAACTCGCGTAAAAATGGTTCGACTTCGATGGAATTTTAGTATGCAATAAGGGAACACCTGGGGACGAACCCTATTGAAAATGGGCGAAATGGAGTCAAAGGTCAGGACATAGGAGCGGGATCCATTCCATTGTCCTTATGCGGCATAACTTATGTAAAAATGTTTCGATTGCGACAAAACTTTAGTATGTTGTTCCGGAGATATACTGAACCCGTTCTGCTGAATATCATTGAAAGGGGTTCAAAGGTCAGGGCACAGGAGCGAGATTTATTTCACAGCCATTATCCTCATAACTTGACTAAAAATGCTTTTATTGTGACAAAACGTTGGTATGTTGTTCCGGGAATATACTGAGTCGATTCTGTTTAATATTTTGGAAGATGTGAATCCGTTTGTTGGTGTAAATATGACATGGATATTAAGTCAGATAATATCCAAAAAATTTAAAATTTCGTCTTCCTGTAGATGAAATCGAACCCGCGTCTCCCGGATAGCACCCGATTATGCTTACCACTACACCACCCAGAACGACCAAGTTTCAAGTTTCAGATTAATTTGAATATAACCATCACAG